>CM035132.1:157322218-157922218 GCA_020205605.1 Panax ginseng
AAAGTTCTTATGACAGATAAGGCACGTGACTATAAGGAAGAGGCTATAAAGCTTCAAAAGAAACTGGTTAAAAAATAGCTAGGATGTCAAACATCCACGAATGTGCTCATGAGGATTTCAAGCTGAAAATTGTTTGTTATTCCATTGAGTTCGGGCAGACTCGACATACCATAAGTCGAGATATTGTGTCGATACTGGCAAATCAGAAATAAGAGAATGTCGTTCGACAGTGTTAGTAGATCGTTAGATCTTTTTGTATATAGTAGTGACGTAAAGCCCTCTTTTGTATAATCAAAGGGTAGTCTTTTTGTAAATCCCAATTTTTATAGAAGTCAATCGCGGGATAGTATGTAATAACTTTTTGGCTAAGAGAACGTGATGTAAATAGTTTTGAATATGAAAGTATATTTATTTAATAAAGTTTTTATTTAATGTGCTTGTTGTGGTGAGTGGTTGTTGTTGATTAAGAATGATAACCAAGTAATTAAATAGATAATAACGAAGCTTTATTTATTTAATCAGAATTATGCCACCAAGAAGGGGACAACGTAACCAAGAGGCCGAGTCTTATAATGAGAATCAGGGTGTCCTAATAACCCTATGCAAGAGTTCGTTAATTTATTAACGGTTGCATTTAACCAAGTTGGGGGTGGGATTCCTGTAGCTCATGGGGTAGTAAGAACAACTACCTTTAAGGAATTTAAGAGTGTGAGTCCTCCTGAGTTCCGAGGAACGACGGACCCATTAGAAGCCCAGACATGGGTAAGAGAGATTAAGAAGGCGTTTGTGATAACAAATGCAAGTGAGGCGCATAAGACTTCTTTTGCTACTTACATGATGAAGGGGGAAGCCAACTACTGCTGGGAGGCTCAACAGGGTGGGGCTAGGACAGACGCTGTTACGTGGGAACAGTTTAAGAAGGTCTTATTCGAAAACTATTTCTCTACTAGCATGCAGGGTAGGATGGAAATTAAGTTCCTAGAACTTAAGTAGGGGGATATGACAGTTCCCCAGTATGCCGCCAAGTTAAATGAATTGGCGAGGTTTGCTCCACATCAGGTGGATATAGAGGAAAGGAAGGCGCGCAGGTTTGAGCAGAGCTTAAAACCCTAGCTCTATAGTAGAATATCGGTTTTTCAGAGTGCTTCCTATGGGACCATTCTGGAAAAGGCGATTATAGCTAAAGGTGGTGGTGAGGCATTGTCTCAGTACCACAAAGAGAAGAGTAAGTTAGAGGGAGTGAGTAAGGCTGAAGTTGCCAGCGAAAGCGGCAAGTTGCCTAAGAGGAAGAGTTTTAACCCTGGGAATATTGGGGTAAAGCAGGGAGAGCCCAAGCGAAGAACGGAAGCATGTAAGACATGCGGAAAGACTCACACGGGAGTCTGCTTAAAGGGGAAATAAGTCTGCTACAACTGTGGGCAGGAGGGGCATTTGTCACCCAACTGTCCAACCCTAAGAAGAACCAGGGGTGTTTTGTCTGTGGATCATCGGACCACATGGCAAGAAACCGCTCAAGAAGGGTTTAGAGGGAAATAAAGGTTCGGTAGTGGTAAATTAGCTATTATGGACCAACACCATCGATTGGGTAGACCCTCACCAGTCGTTTAATATGGTGTCCAAGATGCGGTTGCATCAACGGATGTGGTAGCAGGTATCATTCCGGTCAATGAGATAAATATTTATGTGCTATTTGACTCAGGTGCTACTTGCTCTTTTATAGCATGTGAATTTTCTAAGCGATTATGTTTGATCCCTGAGAAGTTATCAATAAATTTAGACGTTAAGGTAGCAAACAAAGAAATAATCCCCATTGAACATATTCATAAGGATTGTTGCGTAGATATTAGAGGGAATAGGTTATCGGTAGATTTGGTACCGATAAGGTTAGAAGAATTCGATGTAATTCTTGGTATGGATTGGTTGGTTCACCATAAGGAGATAATAGATTGCCATAAGAAAAGTGTAAACCTTCGGCTTTCCAAGAAAACCAAGGTGGTGTTCTTCGGTAGTAAATCACCGAGACGCTCTTGTTGTTTGTCGATGACACAAGCTAGGAAGATATTGAGAAAAGGGTGTGTAGGTTATCTGTGCCATGTTGTGGATACCCAAAGAGTGAGAACATCCTTGGACCAGATACCTATAGTGAAAGAGTTTGCGGATGTATTTCCAGAGGAGTTACCGGGTATTCCACCGGATAGGGAGGTTGAGTTTGTAATTGATCCATTCATTTGGGAGCGACACCGGGCTTCAAAGGGCACCATATCGGATGGCTCCAGTTGTGATGAAGGTGTTAATGGTTCAATTGCAAGAACTATTAGATAGGAAGTACATTCAACTGAGTGTGTCTCCTTGGGGAGCACCGATGTTGTTTGTAAGGAAGAAGGATGGGTCGTTAAGAATTTGTATCGACTATCGAGAGTTGAACAAGTTAATGATTAAGAATACACACCCGTTGCCCAGGATCGATGATCTATTTGATTAGTTAAAAGGGGCAAAGTATTTTTCTAAGATAGATTTGCGCACTAGGTATCATCAGTTAAAGGTGATGAAGGAGGATGTACCTAAGACGGCATTCAGAACTCATTATGGTCATTACGAGTTTTTGGTGATGTCGTTTGGGTTGACTAATGCACCAGCCGCATTTATGGATATGATGAGCAGAGTGTTCAAACAATATTTGGACAAGTTTGTCGTAGTGTTCAATGATGATATTCTAGTCTATTCTAAGACGCTAGAAGATTATGGAGAACATTTAAGGATAGTGTTGGAAACACTAAGAAAGGAAAGGTTGTATACCAAATTCACAAAGTGTGAATTTTGGCTTGAGCAAGTGTAGTTTCTAGGACATGTTATTGATAAGGATAACACTTTCGTAGATCCAGCAAAAGTAGAAGCAGTTAATGAGTGGGAGAAACCGAAAACGCTAACTGAAGTTTGGAGTTTTCTGGGGTTAGCGGGATACTATAGAAGGTTCATTCCGGACTTTTCTAAAATAGCTACTCCGTTGACGAATCTGACAAGAAAGTCAGTGAAGTATGTGTGGACTGAAAAATATAAGAACAGTTTTCAGAAGTTGAAAAAGAGTTTAAGTGAGGCACCTTATTGTCTTTACCCGACGATACAGGGAACTTTGTAGTGTATAGCGATGCTTCGCATAAAGGACTGGGTTGTGTGCTCATGCAGCATGGAAAAGTCATTGCGTATGTGTCACGCCAATTGAAGGATTATGAGAAGGCCTATCCTACTAACGATCTGGAATTGTCAGCTTTAGTTTTTGCCTTAAATATATGGAGACATTATCTTTATGGTGAGAAGTGTGAGATATACACGGACCATAAAAGTCTAAAATATATCTTCACACAGAAGGAGTTGAACATGAGACACATAAGATGGTTAGAGCTAATAAAAGATTACGACTGTGATATTTTATATCATCTGGGGAAAGCAAATGTAGTAGCCGATGCCCTCAGTAGGAAGGGTAGAGAGAAACTGTCAATGTTAACAACTCAGAATGAGTTGATAATAATGATGGCAAGTATGGAGCTAGAAATTAAGTTACCAGAGGAAGCGGTAGAAATTTTATTTTTCATGGAAACCCAACCGACCATAATGGAATGAGTTATGGGAGTACAATTGAGTAGTGAGGAAAGCAAGCAGATAAAGAAGAAGATAGAAGATGAAAAGAAGACTAAGTATAACCTCGATAAGGAGGGATTACTTCGTTTTGAAGGAAGAATTTGGGTTCCGAATGGTCCCGAATTAAAGGAGGAAATAATGATGGAGGCTCATAGTTCGAGGTACTCAATACATCTCGGTAGTACGAAGATATATCAAGACCTTCATCAGAACTTTTGGTGGCCGAACATGAAGAGGGAGATTGCAGAATATGTTAGTAAGTGCTTAACTTGTCAAAAAGTTAAGGCTGAAGGACCTAATGGGTTGTTGCAACTGTTAAAAATTCCAAAGTGGAAATGGGAGCATATCACAATGGACTTTGTGGTTGGATTTCCAACAACAAGAAAAGGATACGATGCTATTTGGGTGATAGTGGATCGATAGACGAAATCGGCTCATTTTCTACCAATAGGAGTTAAGTATAACCTCGATCAACTAGCTAAGTTGTATGTCAAGGAAATTATTTCCAGACATGGAGTACCTATTTCGATCGTGTCAGATCGTGATCCACGATTCACATCGAACTTTTGGAGGACATTGTAAGAGCAAATGGAACGCGATTAAGATTAAAATCACGGCGTATCATCCTCAGACGGATGGTCAGAGTGAAAGGACAATTCAAACGCTTGAAGATATGTTAAGATCTTGCGTTATGGATTTCAAAGGGAGTTGGGACGAGTATCTACTGTCGGTAGAATTTTCGTACAACAATAGTTTTTACGCTAGTATAGGCATGCCGGCTTACGAAGCGTTGTGTGGAAGGAAGTCCCAAACTCCATTGTGTTGGGATGAGGTGGGTGAACGTCGAATGTTGGGACCTGAGATGGTACAACAAACGGCAGACATGGTGAAAATAATACTTGCTCGATTAGTTGCGGCCCAAGATAGGCAGAAGAATTATGCGGATCCTCACAGAGAAAATAGATAATTCGATGTAGGGTCTTTTGTCTTTCTGAAAGTGTAATAACCGTGAATTTTAAGTCACCATGTATGTATGTACATTTTTTTTTTAAACTTTGTGTTATATATGGATACATACATTTATGGATTTCATTAAAAATGAAAGCCTTGTGACCTAATTATACATTAGGTAAGGATATTAAATAACCTAAGGGTTATGGTAACACGAAAAAGTTAGTATTTTATATGTATACTAACTTAAGTGGGTAAACTTAGTATTTCAAGTGACTAATAATTTTAAACCTAATTCTTGTAAATCTAATTAGGTTATGAGATAAAATCATATGTATAAGTAATTAAACTTCATATGATTGGAGATGAAAGCCATAAATTATCAAATTGGGTAACATTATTAAAATTGTTGGACTATGTTTTTATCTAGCCCAAATCAATTAAAAGAAAAGCCCAAGGAAAATAAAATGTAATCCAATACTTAGCCCACTTGATTGGGGGTATTCTAGACATTTGATTAATCAAAATTGGGCATTTAAAATAAAAGCTAAATGGTGGATATTATGAGGATCCTAAGTGGAATAATTAATCTAGCTTGTCCATTAGTAAACATGATTAAACATAAGGACAATGTTGTAAGGCTCCCATTGGGTGCCACTCCATTATGCACATTTAATCATGTTTAACCTAAGGTAAGTAATAATACAAACTGTTTTACCTAATGGGCAACAAAATGATTGTGGGAGAATTAATAATGAATTGCCCATTACATTTTGAATGCACATCTCATTCTTCCAACACTTCATTCGTATTCCAACATTTCATTTTCTCTCCATCTTCTTCATCTTCTTCTTATACCTCTTGCTCCCAAGCTAGCCAACTTCAAAGAGAGAAAAGAAAGAGAGAATTTCAGCCATAGGAAGAAGAATTATAGGAGTTCTAGTGGTTTATGCCCCCTAAGTTTATTAGTTACTTTGGAAAATCAAGGAAGGTAGCCACTAAGTCAAGGTATAATGTACCTTCATCTTCTTTTCTTACCTTGTTTTGATAGCTTGAGTTTTGATGGGGTTATGTACAACTACTCAAGATACACTAGTTATACATACCATCATGCATGGAACTAAGTATCTTGAGTGTTGGATCTAAGGCTTAGAGGAAGAAAATGAGCATATGTTCTCCAAGGGTGAAAACTCTTGTTTTTCTCCCACTAAATCTTGTGTAACTCAAGTTCTACAACTTGAAATTATGATCCGTCGAAGGGGGGTGCTAGATACATGAGTTATCTAGTAAACCCAAGTGGTAGATCACAAATCTAGCATGTTTTGGAACCTTTAAGATTATTTTTCCCAAAACAGTCCACTTTATATGCTAAAGCCTTGAAATCCAAAATCAGCTACTGACTTGTTTTTCATGAGGCTGTTTCGGCTAGTTCCTTGTCTTGTAAAAATATGGAAAAATATTACAGAGGTACCTTATGAAGTTATCTACGCGTAGGAAAAAGAACGGACACGTTTCGAGTTATATATTGTGCGTAATGACTATTTCCGTAAAGGACTCCATAAATATTATCCTAAGAATATCTCACTGTGTATACACTGGAAAATTCCAAAATTTTTACAGTAGCTTCATATATGTTAAGAGAGCATACCCTGAAAATTTCAGATGTTTCTGAGTAAAACTCAATTTATGAAAAATAGAGCAAGATCCGAGTGTTTTGGACACTTTAAAAATAGTATATCATTTTCTAAAATTCTAGAAAAATTAGAGGATCATTGTTGGTTCATATTCTGTTAAAATCTAGAAGCTAAGAAATTTTGGAATCAGTTTGCTATTTTTCCTAAAAATGATTAGGTTGTGAATAAAAGGAAATAAATAGTTAAATGATGTCTTTAATGAGAAAAATATGGTTTTTATGCTTGGATGCTCATAATATATTATATCATGACTATCTTAGGGCATTTTGGTAATTTATAATAATAAATATTATTTATGACCTTTTATGGATATTAAATAAGAGGTTAATAAAGGATGAACAATTAGAATAAATTGTTTGTTAATTTAATAAATCGTTGGAATATTATTATAATATTAATAATATTATAATATGATGTTGTTATATAAATAAAAATATTAGATTAGAGTATTGTTATTAAATAATAATATTCGAGATTAAATAAAATATTATTAAATGATTAATAATATTAGTAAGTGAATAAAATATTATTAAATGATTAATAATATTAGTAAAGGGATAAAATATTATTAAATGATTAATAATATTAGTAAGTGAATAAAATATTGGTAATGATGTAAAGTATTATTAGTGAACCAATAATACTAGAAGGTGAATTAATATTATCTAAGTTAATAATATTATGTGAATTAAAGGTAGTCGTTAATGAATAATAACACTATCTAGGCATGATAATGTTTATAAGAACTTATTGTAATGTATGATATCTATGTGATTACATAATCTGATGTTATGCAATGACTAATTGAAAGACTAATTATAGGTCTCTCAAAGGAAGATAATTTAACTACATAGTGGATAGAAATTTATTTCGTAGCTGTAACCTACGATCGAGGCAAGTTTCCTAACTCAACTTGAGTTATTATTTTCAAAGCATGCTAGTGAATAATTATTGATGATTATTCACGTCTTTATTGATTATTGAAATTCGCACTTTGTGCAATCGAATTCCGTTCTACTGCCATTGAACTGTGAATTAAATTAAAGTTCTTCATTTATGAACTGTTTATGGGATAGATCTATGCTAATTGTATCAGCTAGATCAAGCATGTCTAAATTTGTTAAATCAAATGGATTTTAAATAACTGTTCTTATTAATTGATATGGTAAGAACTCTTGACTGAGAAATGGACAAATTTGATTAAGGCATGATATCAATGTCGGATTATTAAGTGTTTATGCATAAATCACGGGGTATGAAAGGCTGATCCCCTTGAATACCAAAACTTATTAAAAGGTCCAGTTTAAATCACTGAGCACCTTGGCAAATGTTCATGGTTATTCAAAACCACTCAGTTCATGTTATTCAATTATCGAATATTCAATTGTTGATTTTTAATTCATGTTCCTTCACAATCTTATATTATTGTTGAACATTGAAGGCAATATTTCTTTCTAAGTCATGATATATCTCCTTTGTCTTTATAAACTTGTGAAGCAAATTAGTTGCTTACTCTTGCTATATCATGACCTCTATTTTCGGATTAAGCTTAGAAGGATCTAATCTGCGAAGGACAAGGGCAAGGGCAAGATCCGAGGAGTAATTTTAGAATGAATGTTAAATTAGTTATTATCTAATGGAATTTCTTGAGTAAACTATTTGTATTATAAATGGTGTATTTAAAGTTAAGGTTAGAGACCTTGGGACCATGTTTTGAGACTTTTGTATAATGAACAATGTATGTTTATTATTTGAAATAGTTATAGAATGCTTATGATGATGATAGGATCGTGAGCCTTTGAAATCGAGGTTAGAGAACCGGATTTGGGGCGTCACAAAGTTGGTATCAAAGTCATAGGTTATAAACATTAGGAATGCGAAACCTAGGTTATAACCTTAGTAGAAAACTCTTATAGAGTATGTTAGGAGATGGATTATGGAAATTCATCAAGTTTGTGTTGTACTTAATAAAATATTATTTCATTTCATCAATGAATATATTTTATTGTGGTACTGACGTTGACTTTATGGTGTTTGTAGGATGTCTGACGAGCGCCAAGGTAGTTACTCAGTTGAGCAGGAACCCATTGAGCATGAGGCCACCCAAGATGTCCCTCATGGTCCTCCTAGGGGACTTGTTGAAGAGAATCACCAATTAGAGGGGCAGTGGAGGAATTAGAAGTGAAAACCACACCTCCAATTTCTTCAAGAACAATACAAGGATGCGGCTCATCAAGCCCAGATGGAGAAAGTCGAACAGAAGGAAAAATTTGATGAGTCCCAGTTGCAAGTTGGGATACTGATGGTACAGCTAGAGAATGAAAAGGCAAAGTTTGGAGAGCTGAGCATGAAGCATCCGGAGATGCTGAAATTTGAGTTTGACGTAGAAATTGCCGATAAGATACGGGTGGAAGAGGAACTCCATGAGTCGGATGAGCTAGTTGGCCAATTAAAGATCGAACTGCAGGCCATAAAGGTTAGAGTAGAAACTTTAGGAGTGGCCCTTGATGCTGGCGATGATGAGGGCCGGTAGCAGAGGGGCTAGGAGGGTCCACTCGAGATAAGAGAGTCTAGTCGATCCGATTCGACGAGAGTCCTCTGATGAGTTGCTTCCCTCAGAGCTGTCTGGCAGATGACTGGCGAGGCCACCGATTGGTGATGATGTGATGGCCGATTGTAGATAGATGCATTAGTACTTTTCTTGTTGTGTAATAAGGTTTTATGTTGATGTAAACCAAGCAGGTGTGAGGTAGTAAATGGTTATGTACTTTCCTAATTGTGTTTGTAGGAGGTATCATTATGAGTTAATCCCATCTTTTGTGTTAAAATGGGATAGTAGCATTTATAAAATATACCGTATTAATCGTGTAAGTCACTTTGAAGATTGGTGTATGAATATAAATGCAGATTATTATGATATGTGTTAGAAAATTTTAAATAGTAAATTTTCTATTTAATGTTATGTGAATCCAAAGAGGTTGATTTGGAAAATGTTCTTTAAAACAAACTTAACCCACTAAGCGGGGAGAAAGACTTCCAAATCTCTCAGAACTTAAAACTCTCACATAATGATCATCGATTGTTTAAATAAATAGCATATTACATACTAAGTAATCATATGATAATAAATCCGAGTAACGTGTTAGAATTTTTGTTTCATTAGATAATGGGCGCATGACGCGTGGACTCGGGAACCAAGATATTGAAGAGTCGGAGTTAATAATGCGGCGGGATCTCAACAAAACCCAATGCAAGATTTTATTAACATGATGGTTGAAGCCATGAGGAATCAAGCTCAACCTACGTGAAATCGAGTGAGCACCCAAATAGTAAACTTTAAGGACTTCAAGGCAAGAGGGACCGCCAGAGTTCGGAGGAACAACAGAACTCGATAGAAGCCCAAATGTGGGTAAAGGAGATTGAGAAGGCCTTCGTTATTGCTAGAGTAGCAGAAGAACGAAGACAATTTTGCTACCTACTTAATGAAGGGGAGGCTAGCTATTGGTGGGATGCCAACGAACAAAGCCGGGAGCCGGAATCGTGACTTGGGAAGCATTCAAGAAGTTGTTCTTCGAGAACTACTTCCACGAGAGTGTTCAAGCAAGAATGGAGATCAAATTCTTGGGCTGAAGCAGGAGAATATGTCGATGTCAGTATGTGCGAAATTCAATGAATTGGCCGATTCGCTCCACATCGTGGTGGACAGAGTCGAGGAAAGCGAGAAGGTTTGAAAATGGACTAAAGCCGTGGATTTATAGTAAGGTAGCGGTTTTACAAATCACATCATTCTCAACTCTCATTGGAAAAAGCTCTTATAGCGAGAAGGAGGAAGCGAAGCGGTCTCAAGATACAATCGGGAGAAGAATAAGAAGAAATCGGAAGGTGGGAATCAAAATGTCGTAGTGGTGGTGGTAGCAACAATAAGAAGCGGAAATGGAGCGGTGGGGGGGTGTAATGGAGATGCAGCAAGGAAGCGTGCAACAAAAGAAGCTCTCGGTGTGTGGAAGCTGTGGAAAGGGTCACTGGGGAGTCTTTGGAAAGGAAAAATGATATGTTATACATGTGGGCAAGAAGGGCATACCTCACCCAATTGTACTAAGGTGAAGAAAGGAGGTTGCTTTAATTGTGGTGAAGTGGGACATCGGATCAAGGATTGCCCAAGAAGAAAAGCATGGATGGCGGAAATGGCGGCGAGGGCAATAACACAAAGACAACCAAGGAGGAGGACCAGCATTAAACAAGCCAACAAAGACGGACATTCAATATGACGGTGGTAAGATGATGTGGCATCCAGGAGGAGGTGGTGTCGGTATAATTCCGATCAATGATATAAATGCCTATGTGTTATTCGATTAAGGAGCTTCATGTTCTTTTGTATCGATGAATTTGCTCAAAGATTAAGTTTATCTCATGAACTACTAGAACACCCAATGAATGTAGAAGTAGCAAACAAAGAAATTATCCCCGTAGACTACATCTATAGGAACTTGTTGTGCTAATGTAGGAGGTTTAAGCTTAACGTGGATTTGATCTGGATTCGCGTCTTGGAGAGTTTGATGTAATCCTTGGGATGGATTGGTTATCAAGTCATGGAGCGGTCATTGACCAGAAGAAAAGTGCGTACACCTAAAGACTCCTAATAAGTCAAAGGTGGTATTTTATGGCAGTAAATCGCCAAGACAATCTTGTTGTCTGACGATGATGCAAGCAAGGAAGTTGCTTAGGAAGGGTTGTATAGGGTATTTGGCTCACGTTGTGGATACCCGCAGAATCGAGGGTGAGTTGGGTCAAATACCTATTGTAAGGGAATTCGTTGACGTTTTCCCGGATGAAATTCCAGGATTGCCACCGGATAGAGAGATAGAGTTTGTTATCAATTTGGCACTGGGGACATCACCCAGGTATCCAAAGCGCCAGATCGCATGGCTCGGTAGAGAAATGAAGGAACCGATGGTTCAACTAGAAGAGTTGTTAGATAAGGGATACATTCGACCAAGCGTATCACCATGGGGAGCACCGGTCTTATTCAGTAAAGAAGAAGGATGGGTCATTAAGGCTTTAGTATCGACTAACGGAGTTGAACAAGGTCACCATTAAGAACAAGTACCGTTGCCCGGGATCGACGATTTGTTTGATCGAGTTGAAGGGGCAAAATACTTTTCAAAAATTGACTTGAGGTGGTTATCACCAACTGAAGGTGAGACATGAGGATATTCCAAAGACGGCATTCGTAACTCCCGGTATGGACACTTTGAGTTTCGGTAATGTCTTTTGGGTTAACTAATGCACCGCTAGCAGATTCATGGATTTGATGAACAGAGAGTGTTTAAGCGATGATTTGGATAAGTTTGTTGTTGTGTTCATCGACGACATTCGGTATATTCCGAGAGATGAGAGGAAGATCATTTGAACATCTAAGGAAAGTGTTGGAGACGTTAAGGAGGGAGAAGTTGTATGCAAAGTTCTCCAAGTGTGAATTTTAGTTGCGGAGAGTGCAATTTTTGGGTCACGTTATTGACAAAGATGGTGTTTGGTAGATCCGGCCAAAAGTAGAAGCGGTTATCAATCGGGAACGACCAAAAGACAAGCATGTAAATTAGGAGTTTCTTGGGATTAGCGAGGATACTATCGAAGATTCATCCATGATTTTTCAAAGGTAGCATCGCCATTGACCAACCTTACTAGAAAGACAAAGTGAGGTTCGTTTGGATGGAAAAATGTGAACGAGAGTTTCATGGAATTGAAGAAGAGGCTCGATCAAGCACTGTGTTGGCTTTAATTTAGGACAACACGGGAGGATTTTTAGTGTATAGTGATGCGTCACACAAGGGTCTTGGTCAGTGATCGATGCAAACATGACAAGGTCATTACAATACGACGCTTCACGTCGCCTAAAGGACTATGAGAAGGGTTATCAGGACTCATGACACTGGGAGTTAGCAAACGATAGTTTTTGCCTTGAAAATTTGGAGGCACTATTTGTATGGAGAGAAGTGTGAGAGATATATACGGATCATAAGAGTCTAAAGTATATCTTCACCCGAAGGAGCTAAATATGAGGCGTGTAGATGGCTAGAAATTGATCAAGGATTATGATTGTGAGATTCTGTACCATCCAGGCAAAGCAAATGTAGTGGCTGATGCCCTGAGCAGAAAAGGCAGAGAGAAGTTATTGAAGTTAACCATTCAAGAGGAATTGGTGAAGGATTTCGAACGACTTGACTTAGAGTTAGTTAAATACCGACGGAGGTCAATGAGAAATTATTATTTATTGTGGCGTGAGCCCTACTTTATTAGATAAGGTTAAAGAGGCTCAAGAGAAGGATCTAAGATCATGACAAAGATCAAGAAGCCTGTTAGCTGAAGGGGATGAATTGAAATACAAGATTGATGGCACCGGACTGCTAAGATTTGAAGGACGAATTTGGGTACCGTTAATACCAGAACTAAGAGAAGAGATTCTGCAAGAAGCACATAATACGAGGTACTCGATACACCCAGGAAGCACAAAAATGTATCAAGACTTACGTCAACACTTTTGGTGGCCAAACATGAAGAGAGAGGTTGCAGAATGTGTCAGCAGATGTCTAACTTGTCAGAGAGTCAAGGCAGAGCATCAACGACCGAGTGGACTATTACAGCCTTTAGAGATTCCAGAGTGGAAATGGGAGCACATCACGATGGATTTTGTGGTGGGACTTCAAAGAACGCAAAAAGGGACACGATGCCATATGTGGTGATCGAGATCGTCTTTACTAAGTCGGCTCACTTTTGCCGATCAAGATCGTGTATAGTCCGGACCAACTAGCCAAACTATACATCAAAGAAATTATATCGAGACATGGCGTATCAAGATCTATTGTGTCGGATAGGGATCCGCGATTCACGTCAAACTTGGAAGAGTCTTGTGAAAGAATGGGGAGGCGACTACGGATGAGCAAGTGTATCATCCCGCAACCGATGGGCAAAGCGAGAGAACGATTCAAACACTTGAAGACATGCTCGGAGCTTGTGTGATGGACTTCAAGGGTAGTTGGGAGGATCATCTTCCATTGGTAGAGTTCGCGATACAACAATAGCTACCACGCCAAAGATCTAATGCCGTCGCACTGAAATCTTTGTATGGGAGGAAATGTAGAACGCCCGTATCTTTGGGATGAAGTGGGTGAACGTCAACTGTTGGGACCGAAGCGTGCGTGAGTAATCAGTAGAGACCATTAAGGTGATTAGAGCCCGGTGGTAGCGACTCAAGATCGCTGAGAAGAAGTATGCAGACTTACATCGCTGTAAGCGAGATTTTGAGGTGGGAAGCCATGCATTTTGAAAGTATCTCCTTGGAAAGGAAAGATAAGGTTTGGAAAGAAAGGTAAGTCGAGTCCAAGATTTATTGGACCTTTTGAGATCTTCAAGAAGAAGATAGCGAAGTGGCGACGAGGTAGCTCTACCTCTGAATGGAACATATTCATAATGTGTTTCATGTGTCGATTCTACTACGACCATATAAGCTTCGATTACAAGAATGTGATATCGTATGAGCCAATTCAGGTCGAAAAAGATTTATCAGACGAGGAAATTCGATCGAAGTTTTAGATAGAAAGGAATGTAAATTGTGAAATAAGGTTATACATTATGTAAAAGTTCTTTGGAGGAACCACAATGCTGAAGAAGCTACGTGGGAACTTGAAGAAAGGATAAGAGAAAATTACCCACACCTTTTTTGAGTAACCTTATATTAATTTCCGGGACGGAATTCTTAATAAGGGGGGAGGATGTAATAACCGTGAATTTTAAGTCACCATGTATGTATGTACATTTTTTTTTTAAACTTTGTGTTATATATGGATACATACATTTATGGATTTCATTAAAAATGAAAGCCTTGTGACCTAATTATACATTAGGTAAGGATATTAAATAACCTAAGGGTTATGGTAACACGAAAAAGTTAGTATTTTATATGTATACTAAGTTAAGTGGGTAAACTTAGTATTTCAAGTGACTAATAATTTTAAACCTAATTCTTGTAAATCTAATTAGGTTATGAGATAAAATCATATGTATAAGTAATTAAACTTCATATGATTGGAGATGAATGAAAGCCATAAATTATCAAATTGGGTAACATTATTAAAATTGTTGGACTATGTTTTTATCTAGCCCAAATCAATTAAAAAGAAAAGCCCAAGGAAAATAAAATGTAATCCAATACTTAGCCCACTTGATTGGGGGTATTCTAGACATTTGATTAATCAAAATTGGGCATTTAAAATAAAAGCTAAATGGTGGATATTATGAGGATCCTAAGTGGAATAATTAATCTAGCTTGTCCATTAGTAGACATGATTAAACATAAGGACAATGTTGTAAGGCTCCCATTGGGTGCCACTCCATTATGCACATTTAATCATGTTTAACCTAAGGTAAGTAATAATACAAAGTGTTTTACCTAATGGGCAACAAAATGATTGTGGGAGAATTAATAATGAATTGCCCATTACATTTTGAATGCACATCTCATTCTTCCAACACTTCATTTCGTATTCCAACATTTCATTTTCTCTCCATCTTCTTCTTATACCTCTTGCTCCCAAGCTAGCCAACTTCAAAGAGAGAATTTCAGCCATAGGAAGAAGAATTATAGGAGTTCTAGTGGTTTATGCCCCCTAAGTTTATTAGTTACTTTGGAAAATCAAGGAAGGTAGCCACTAAGTCAAGGTATAATGTACCTTCATCTTCTTTTCTTACCTTGTTTTGATAGCTTGAGTTTTGATGGGGTTATGTACAACTACTCAAGATACACTATTTATACATACCATCATGCATGGAACTAAGTATCTTGAGTGTTGGATCTAAGGCTTAGAGGAAGAAAATGAGCATATGTTCTCCAAGGGTGAAAACTCTTGTTTTTCTCCCACTAAATCTTGTGTAACTCAAGTTCTACAACTTGAAATTATGATCCGTCGAAGGGGGGTGCTAGATACATGAGTTATCTAGTAAACCCAAGTGGTAGATCACAAATCTAGCATGTTTTGGAACCTTTAAGATTATTTTTCCCAAAACAGTCCACTTTATATGCTAAAGCCTTGAAATCCAAAATCAGCTACTGACTTGTTTTTCATGAGGCTGTTTCGGCTAGTTCCTTGTCTTGTAAAAATCTGGAAAAATATTACAGAGGTACCTTATGAAGTTATCTATGTGTAGGAAAGAGAACAGACACGTTTCGAGTTATATATTGTGCGTAATGACTATTTCCGTAAAGGACTCCATAAATATTATCCTACGAATATCTCACTGTGTATAGACTGAAAAATTCCAAAATGTTTACAGTAGCTTCATATATGTTAAGAGAGCATACCCTGAAAATTTCAGATTTTTCTGAGTAAAACTAAATTTATGAAAAATAGAGCAAGATCCGAGTGTTTTGGACACTTTAATAATAGTAAATCATTTTCTAAAATTCTAGAAAAATTAGAGGATCATTGTTGGTTCATATTCTGTTAAAATCCAGAAGATGAGAATTTTTGGAATCAGTTTGCTATTTTTCCTAAAAATGATTAGGTTGTGAATAAAAGGAAATAAATAGTTAAATGATGTCTTTAATGAGAAAAATATGGTTTTTATGCTTGGATGCTCATAATATATTATATCATGACTATCTTAGGATATTTTGGTAATTTATAATAATAAATATTATTTATGACCTTTATGAATATTAAATAAGAGGTTAATAAAGGATGAACAATTAGAATAAATTGTTTGTTAATTTAATAAATCGTTGGAATATTATTATAATATTAATAATATTATAATATGATGTTGTTATATAAATAAAAATATTATATTAGAGTATTGTTATTAAATAATAATATTCGAGATTAAATAAAATATGATTAAATGATTAATAATATTAGTAAGTGAATAAAATATTATTAAATGATTAATAATATTAGTAAAGGGATAAAATATTATTAAATGATTAATAATATTAGTAAGTGAATAAAATGTTGGTAAATGATGTAAAGTATTATTAGTGAACCAATAATATTAGAAGGTGAATTAATATTATCTAAGTTAATAATATTATGTGAATTAAAGGTAGTCGTTAATGAATAATAACACTATCTAGGCATGATAATGTTTATAAGAACTTATTGTAATGTATGATATCTATGTGATTACATAACTCGATGTTATGCAATGACTAATTGAAAGACTAATTATAGGTCTCTCAAAGGAAGATAATTTAACTACATAGTGGATAGAAATTTATTTCAGTCAATGTAACCTACGATCGAGGCAAGTTTCCTAACTCAACTTGAGTTATTATTTTCAAAGCATGCTAGTGAATAATTATTGATGATTATTCACGTCTTTATTGATTATTGAAATTACAGACTTTGTGCAATCGAATTCGCTCTACTACCATTGAATCTGTGAATTAAATTAAAGTTCTTCATTTATGAACTGTTTATGGGATAGATCTATGCTAATTGTATCGCCTAGATCAAGCATGTCTAAATTTGTTAAATCAAATGGATTTTAAATAACTGTTCTTATTAATTGATATGGTAAGAACTCTTGACTGAGAAATGGACAAATTTGATTAAGGCATGATATCAATGTCGGATTATTAAGTGTTTATGCATAAATCACGGGGTATGAAAGGTCGATCCTTGAATACCAAAACTTATTAAAAGGTCCGATTTAAATCATCGAGCACCTTGGCAAATGTTCATGGTTATTCAAAACCACTCGATTCATGTTATTCAATTATCGAATATTCAATTGTTGATTTTTAATTCATGTTCCTTCACAATCTTATATTATTGTTGAACATTGAAGGCAATATTTCTTTCTAAGTCATGATATATCTCCTTTGTCTTTATAAACTTGTGAAGCAAATTAGTTGCTTACTCTTGCTATATCATGACCTCTATTTTCGTTAAGTTCAAGGATCTAATGCGAAGGACAAGGGCAAGGGCAAGATCCGGGAGTAATTTTAGAATGAATGTTAAATTAGTTATTATCTAATAGAATTTCTTGAGTAAACTATTTGTATTATAAATGGTGTATTTAAAGTTAAGGTTAGAGAGACCTTGGGACCATGTTTTGAGACTTTTGTATAATGAACAATGTATGTTTATTATTTCGAAATAGTTATAGAATGCTTATGATGATGATAGGATCGTGAGCACTGAATCTGAGGTTAGAGAACCTGGATTTGGGGGCGTCACAGAAAGTATCGCCTTGGAAAGGGAAGATTCGTTTTCGAAAGAAAGGGAAGTTAAGTCCAAGGTTTGTAGGACCTTTTGAAATTTTATGAAGGGTAGGAGAGGTGGCTTATGAAGTAGCCTTACCTCCAGAAATGGAACGCATTCATAATGTGTTTCATGTATCTGTGTTGCGTTCTTATAAACCGGACTATAAACACGTAATAGAGTATGAATCTATCAAGATAGAAAAAGATTTATCCTATGAGGAACTTCCAATTCAAATTATTGATAGGAAGGAACAAGTATTAAGAAATAAGGTCATATGTTCAGTGAAGGTGTTATGGAGAAACCACAATGCTGAAGAAGTAACGTGGGAACTCGAGAGTAAAATGAAGGAAGATTTTCCTCATTTGTTTATGTAATTATAAGCTAAGATTCCGGGGACAGAATCCTTATAAGGGGGAGAGAATATAACGCCCGAGAAAATTGGATTTTTATGACAATTAAATTTTTATTTGATTATGTGAATTAAATGAATTTAATTGATTATTTTGTGACTAAGCTATGTGAAGGTCGTTCTATGACCTAGAATGTGCTAATGTGGTTAGTAATCTGGTTACGTGCTAGAATTAATTGTTTAGAATTTTCAAAACGGAAATAAATGTTTTCCGAGAAATTTTCGTAAAAACACTATTCATCCATTTCTGTTCGGGGAATTATTTTGAAATTTTGAGAAACGCGTAATGATAGAATATCGAGATAAGATGAAATATCTGATAATATTTCATTTATGGCAAACGAAGTTTTTGCCTATGGACTTAAAACCTAAGGGTTGAATATATTGATTTCCGAGAAGGAAATGAAACACGTAGAAGGAGTTGCTTTATTGTTATTGCGTGTGTTATACTAGAAGGATATTATCTTATATCTAGGTATAATACGCTGAGTTAATACAAAGTACAATACGATTATCGTATGAGTATTATACGGAGAGAATACGTGAATTGTACGTATAGGATACGATTTGTATTATAGAATTAAGTTAAGACTTAATGTTAATTCATTTGGGTTGGATTATATTAGGTCCAATCAATTGAATAAGCAAGCCCAAGGGAGTATTGTGTTTAGCCCAAGTCAAGGCCCAATGATGGATTGTTTAAGCCCAATGCATGAAAACCAAACCGTGGATCGAACCGGTGGGTCACCGATTGGTTAAAACCCATGGGGCAACCCATGGGAATGACTCATGGGCAAGGTGGGTTGGCCCTTGGTGTGCAAGGCAAGATTAATGCTTGGTCACCAAGTATTTTACTTGGTGACAAAGTGTGAATAGTAAGGAGGTGGGGGTTTAATGTCTAGATTGCCCTCCATTTCATTTTCTATAAATAGAAAGCCAAGGTTGGTCATTTGGGAGTTTTTCAATTTCCCAACTTAGATTATTTGAGAGAGAAGGAGAGCTAGACTCAACAAATCATATACTTTGGAAGCTTTGACTTATAGTTTTCCAAGAGAGTACATAAAGAGTTCTTAAGGTAATATTCCTTATTCTTCATTCCATCTATTTTGGTTTTCTTTTATCTTGGAGAATCACAAATGGGTGGTGTATGCCTTATATGGTAGAATAAAGATGACTTAGTATAGATTCAATCTCTATAAGTCATGAAATCATAGAAATCATAAGGTTCGATATAGTTTTAAACCATGAAAATATTGATTGTTGAGATCGATTGTTGATAAACAATTGAACTCCATCAATACATTAATATATGCATCTTACTTGGTTAGGATGTAGATATGAAATCCATGGAGTATTCCATGTGATTTGGCCTAGAGAATGTTAGTAATGAAGTTATGGCAAATTTCACGGAAATAGACGTTAAACGTCGAAACGTTTAAATTCTGGATTGGTAGTCAAAAGTTGTCGTGAGATTTGAAAACATTGTTTTTCAATGTCAACACGTGAGATAGGGTAATTAAGAGTTGTGGGTTCGAGAATCATCGGATTCCGACTTAAAACGAAGAAAACGAGCATTGAACGCTTATTAACGTTTACAAACGCTTATAATCGAACTCAATAGTGAATTTTGAGTTAGCAGAATCAAAAGTGTTGAATTCTTATTTAAACGCGTAGAGTATATCATTTATGACGTGTAGGCTTTTGAACGGACAAAATAGGACTTATAACGAAGAAGTTATGGCTCCGAGAATTTCACAAAATTTTTCATCTATTGAAATTTTCGGTATCGAGGTCCGCATCATGGCGCGGCATATAGTGTTAAATGTCGCATCGCAAATACGACATAGTGTAATTGCTCTATCGCTAAATGGCGCATGCAAACGCCACTATTAGAGTAAAGTCTCATACCACAGCGCCGAGATCGGGACCGGGAATTGTTATATAATTCATAAATGTGGTATTACTGTTATTGTGACACCCCCAAAATAGGTATACATCACCCATCTTGAGTCGCAAAATATATGATACAAAAATACAACATACAACTTAATAATATAACTGTCGTGTAACATACGACAAAACACAAGCTGAGAGTTTAAACAAGAATATTGTCTTCTAGACAATATCCACTCTCAATGGAGTCCTCATTACATTTATTATCACACTATTTAACAGAATTGTGAGGACTACTAATGCTATCATCTGGACCGTCACTCCGTTCCCCGACTCGTCCCAGCTATATTCTCATTTCGTGAAGAGAATAGTGAAAGAAAGGGTGAGCTCAACTAGCCCAGTAAGAAATATTATGACTAAGATAATGCAAAATAAATTATCGTTAGCCTTCAACAATGTTAAACTGATACAATATAATAAACATCAAGTTTAACGGCAGCGGAACAAGCAATCCATTAGAAGAGTCAAGTATAGAATAAAATCTACTATTTTCTATGATTTAAAAGGTTTTTCTTCACTTTTATCGCTGAAACTCAGCTTAATAAATAATCCACATCATCAAATCATCCTTGCACTACAGGCCAAGGATATTCTTTAATATCACGACCATGAATTATCCATGCACTACGGGCTAAAGATAATCATGTTTTCATCAACGGTCTTGATCATACCATAAAACAATTCATCTTTGTACCCTTGGCCAAAGAGAATCCATAGCCATAATCATACCAAAAACTGTCCATCAATGCACTACGGGCCAATGAGGACTTTTTCTACATCATTTGTAACATTACAGTCATGATTATACCGAATAATCCCTGGTCATAATCATACCAAGTCCATCTATGCACTACAGGTCATAGATGACTTTCAACATAATATAAACATGAGAATGATGACAATGATATAAGCATTAATCAAACGAAAACAAGGATAAATATTAAAGACTTTAAATTTATCCAAATATTATCAATCACTTAATAAACTCATAATCTAATATTATTAATATTATAACAATATTTTAATCACTTCTTAAACTTATAAACAATGTATTTCAATTGTTTATATTCTACCAAATAATGCATTTAATCATTCAAAAATGCCATACTCATAAGATTTCATTACCAATGATCAAATCCCTTATCAAAAATCTGCATATACCCTATATAGGATTCTCAAGCCATAAAATCCTATTTTCCAATTTTGTTACTTTCACATAACATATTTAACTCATTTACTCATAACTAGATCATTCTCAGGAAAAATACCATATCAGTCCCAAATTTTTTTTTTTTTAGAGATTTAGCAAAATATAGTCCCATATTAAGCATATATTTTTCTCGAAATTTTTAAAATTCATTTACTATTTTTCAAAAATCAATTTCTAATTAATTCCTTAAGAAATTAGCTACCTCAAGTTTAACTCCAGAAATTCCCAAATCTTAGCAGGATCTTATACATGTTAACATGATCTTCCAGTTTAAATTTCATGGTCATCGGAGTTATAGAACTCTGGTTATAGCATTTTTTGTCAGTAAAACTTAAATATTGAAATGGTCATAACTTGCTCATTTTAAGTCGGAATGAGCTCATTTTTGGACAGGAGGTACTTTATACCATATATTTCCATGTCCTAAAAGGACGGATTTTTTCTCACAAATTAAGTGGCCGAAACATCCCTTACAAAATTTTGGGCAGTAGCCTTTTTGGTATTTCTAGTTTTTGACTCCTTTGCTAAAATCAGTCCACATGAAAATCTACAAGACCTTTTCGAGTGATTTCACTTGGATAAGTTAGAAAACTCATAGATCTAACTCTGGAACTTGACCACACTCAAAAATTCGAAATATACTAGGAGATATGGTCAATTGAATTTCATGTTCCATTTTCATCAAAATTTGATTTTCAACCTTTTGTGATTTCTAAGAAACTTTCATGTTTTCACATAATAACCAACATAACTCATCATAACACTTACTAATACTACATATACCCATGATTTTCATCAATCCAATGCGTTTATTATGACTCTCATCATAATCAACTTAAACAGACCACTTCCACAATTTAATAAGGAATGAATATAAATGATTATTCATCATGCATGTGGTAATCCACATATACAGGTTATTCCAACAAAATAATAAAGAATGGAATAATAGAAGAATTCACCATTCATACGATAGAATCGCACATGCAGAAAAGTTATTCTCAGCGTAATAATAAAGAAACGGAAACCGGTCAAAGCGTAATCAAGACCGACAAGATATTCTGATAGAATAATAAAGAATGGAATAACAACAGAATTCACCATGCGTGCGATAGACCGCACAGACAAGTTATTCCAACAGAATAATAAATAATGGAACCAGGCCATGCATAAACGCACATATATGATATTATGACAATATAATAAAGAACGGAACCAGGTCAGGCAAAATTTGCACCGACATGATATTCCAACAGAATAATAAAGAATGGAATAATAGAAGAATTTAACCATGTATGCGGTACTTCGTATAGACCGGTTATTCCAACATAATAATAAGGAATGGAATAACAAAAAAATTTCACCATATATGCGGTACTTCGCATAGACAGGTTATTCCAACATAATAATAAAGAATGGAATAACAGAAGAATTTCACCATGTATGCAGTACTTTGCATATACAGGTTATTCCAACAGAATAATAAAGAATGGAATAACAGAAGAATTTCACCAAGTATAGGGTAGTCCCTCAGATATCTGAGTTATTCCAACAAAATAATAAAGAATGGAATAATAAAAGTTCTCTTCATGAATACGAAAGAAATAATACCCATCACGAGTACAACAAATAATATCCCTTACCTTATAAAGAAGAGTACTACGACGGGTAGGGCGGAAATATACTTGAAGAAAACTTATACTATGCTCAAAGCTTTCTTAAACTCTAAAGAAATATGCTCAAGATTATAGAAAAAGAATTCTCTTTACAGTTTCTCTCTCTAGAGTTTCAGTGAATTCGTAAGAAATAATGAAGGAATGAGCTTCTATTTATAGTAGAATGGATTGAATAGTAACTAATTCATGAACGGTCCAGATTGATTCACTTTTAAACAGACGGTCCAGATCAATTTATAATAAAATATAATATATTCTATTTAAAATCTAATAAAACGAATAACTTTATAAAAGTATTCTGTTTATATAAAAAGATTTTACTATGCAAACGCTATACAAGCACTATGCATAATAAAATATAATATTTTCTAATTATTGTCTAATAAAATAGATAACTTTATAAAAGTATTCTGTTTTATATAAAAAGATTTTACTATACAAAATATTATGCATAATAGAATATAATATATTCTATTTATAGCCTAATAAAACGAATAACCTTATAAAAGTATTCTGTTTTATATAAAAAGCATTTCTGTTTTATTACATTAATAATACTAATAAAACAAAACTTTATCATCATTATTATAATTCACACTATTAATCGACTAGGTCGTTCCCAGGAAAGAGGGGGCTTTCCAATAAGGATTTATCCTTATTGGCGCGCAATTAGGTGACCAAACCTCTCATTGACAGAACTTCTAGACATCGTTAATATTGTAAATAATAATATTAATAACTTTATCGTCTCAATTATTGATTTAATAATATATTAAATATCGACAATAATTTAATCAAATAACGTGAGATACTATACAACAATTACTGAATCAATAATTAAACAAAACTGAGTGACTTCTCACGTAAGCATCAATAATCAATACCGTGTGCTACTATGCAATCACGCGTATTCTTGTACTTTTACTACCGAAAGTAGTTCAACAAGATTAAGCAGTAAAACTTCCGTCGTTATTTTCATAAAAATATTTTTGTCATTTTCTCAATCCGACAATAATTCTGTTGTGGGGTCCCCAATGATTGTACCGTCGTACGGATATTTCTCGACAAAAAGAGTATTCCCCGACCAATCGAATATAATATAACAACTTGCATACTTTGCAAAATTTATAAATATTACCCACAACTATAACATTATATCAAATTCACTCCATAATATTTAAAAAAATATTTCGAGAAATTTAAATCTTTATTCTTAAAATTTGGGGTTTTACAATTATCCTTTGTTAAACTTGCTGGGCTGTTATGCTCACTTCTTGCGTGAATTATATAATTGCAGTTAAGGATGAACGTACTGAGAATGCCAAGAGAGATAAGGGCAAGGCTAAGATGGATACTTAACCATCTTGTAATAGATTAGTTGGTTGTATGTATTATATATTATGAACAACAAACAATGTAATCGATTTATGAACCTGGGAAGGATTATACTTTGATTGTAATAAAAAGATAATAATTACATTCATTTTGTTGTATTTCAATGAAATGATTGTATGGATATTAGTACAGTGGAGCACCATATGTCGGGTTGGAAGATACCCGAATTTGGGGGAGTCACAAGCACCAACAGCAACTGGTTCTAAGGGAGGAGAATGACCACCGGTCGTATGATATAAATGCAGAAAAGAGGGACGTATCAGCCCAAACTGTCCATAACAGTTCATGTGACGCCCCCAAAATAGTTATACATCACCCATCTTGAGTCGCCAAATACATAGTATAGAATAAATACCAACTTAATTATACAATTGTCGTGTAATATACAACAAAACATAGTTGAGAGTTTAAACTGGAATATTGCCTTCTAGACAATATTCACTCTCAAATAGAGTCCTTATTACATTTATTGTCACACTATTTTATAGAATAGTGAGGACTACTATAACACCATCTCGAACCATCACTCCGTTCCCCGACTAGTCCCAACTACGTTCTCATTTACTGAAGAGAACAATGAAAGCAAAAGGGTGAGCTCAACTAGCCCAGAAAGAAATATTATGACTAAAATAATGCAGAATAAATTATCCTTAGCCCTCAACAGTATACAACTGATAGAATATAATAGACAACAAGTTTTAGATCAACAACTGCAGCGGAATAACCAATCCATTAGAAGAGTCAAGTAGAGCATAAAATTTACTGTCTTCTCTGATTTAAAAAGTTTTTCATCAACTTTTTCGCTGAGACTCATCATAGTAAATAAAATCGAATCATCCTTGCATCATGGCCAAGGATATTCATGTAATCATCAATGGTCATGATTATACCGAATAATCCCTGGTCATAATCATACCAACCACTGTCCATCAATGAACTACACGCCAATGAGGACTTTCACCACATCATTCGTCACATTACGGTCATGATTATACCGAATAACCCCTGGTCATAATCATACCAAGTCCATCTATGCATGTAAGCCAAATTGTCAACATGATAATTTAATTTATCCAGAAATTAATAACGTCCAAATTGTCAACATGATACTGCTTTGTGGAGTAAAATTCAAGAATGCTCAGAAGAATATTTCCATGAAAAGATACTGGATGAAGCGTAAATATCCAGGATATTCTACTAATTTCATGGAGTATAAAAGCAAAAAATTTAACTAACTGAGTATAATAGAATATATAAAACTGTAAATGGATTTTCACCAGCCATGCGGTAATCCACGTAGACAGATCATTTCCACAATTTAATAAGTAATGAATACGAAGGATCATTGATCACCATGTATGCGGTAATCCACATAGACAGGTTATTCCAACAGAATAATAAAGAATGGAATAATAGAAAAATTCACCAGGCATCAGATGAAGTAGCATAGATAAAGGTTATTCTAATGAATAATAAAGAATGGAATAATGAGAAGAATTCACGGGCATGCGATAGACCATATGACGAGTTATTCTAATAGAATAATAAAGAATGGTATAACAACCCTTACGAATATTGAGAAAAATAACTCTCTTCATGAATACGAAAGAAATAATACCCCTTACCTTAGAAGAAAACTGGATACTAGAATATTGAGGTAGCAGACTTCTCTTCTTCTTTCTCTATATAATAATTGCTCTATAACTTTAGTGAATTGATGAGAAATGAAAGAAGAATGAGCTTCTATTTATAGAAAAATATAGTTTCGATAATTGCACGTTTTGGGGCTCAAAATATTACAGTATAATACCTTCCTCTTTTTCTTCATTTTTAATTTAGTCCTGCAAGTATTGTCAAACTTGCACCACCTCCCCTCATAGTAAATCATGTGAATTAATAGTTCATTCATGTGACTCAATAGTATAATCATGTGAAAAAACTAATTACAGTATAGTACCTTCAACTATACCTCCATTTCTAATTTATTCATACAAGTATTATCAATCTTGCACCAACTTTCATAATAGTTAATCATGTTAATCAATAGTATACACATGTGAACACATAGTGATAAACATGTGAATTAATAGCAATTAATTGTATATTTATCTGGTTAATTACCTAATTGGTCAATATAACCTCCAGGCATCAATTATTATTGAAATAAATGTCGATTTTCACTAATAGTAATAATTCCAACACAATGGAACTATCAATTTCACCTTTAATCAACATGAACTTATTCATCATTAATATTATAATTCACAATATTTAACAACCAGGTTGTAAGACCCCAAATTTTATGAAATGAAAGTATTCAATTTTCATATAATTATTATTTTATTTCGTAAATGGTTAAATTGATAAAAGGTTAAAGTTAAGGGTGATATGTTAATTTTTTTTGCAAAGTAAGTAAGTTGTTATAAAATATTCGTTTGGTCGGGAAATATTCTTTTTGTTGGGAAATATTCGTACAACGGCACAATCATTGGTGGACCCCACAACGAAAGTATTGTCGTAGCTAGAAAACGACAGAATTATCATTTTATAAAAATAACGGAGAAAGTGTGTTCGCAAAAAGCTGTTGAACTACACGGTAGTAAAAGTATGAATGTCTGCGTGGTTGCATAGTAGCACTACGATGATTGATTATTGATGTTTACGTGAGAAGTCACTCAGTTATACTCAATTATTGCTACAGTAATTGTTGCATCATATCTCTCATATTATATATTTAATTATTGTCATAGTATCATCTGCATAATATATATTATTAAATCAATAATTGAGACGACAAAGTTATTCATATTATTATTTGTAATATTGACAATGTCTAGAAGTTCTATCAAGGAGAGGTTTGGTCACCTAATTGCGCGCCAATAAGGAGAAATCCTTATCGGAAAACTCCCTCTTTCCTGGGAACGACTTGGTTGTTAAATATTATGAATTATAATATTAATGATGAATAAGTTCGTATTGATTAAAGATGAAATTGATAGTTCCATTGTGTTGTGATTATTTGTGTTAGTGGAAATCGACATTTATTTCTATAATAATTGATGTCTGGAGGTTATATTGACCAATCGGGTAATTAACCGGATAAATGAGCAATTAATTACTATTAATTCACATGCTTATAACTATGTGTTCACATGTGTGTACTATTGATTCACATGATTTACTATTAGGGGAGTTGGTGCAAGATTAATAATACTTGCATGACTAAATTAGAAATGGAGGTATAGTTGAAGGTACTATACTGTATTTAATTTTTTCACATGTTTAGAACTATTGAGTCACATGATTTACTATTGATTAACATGATTTACTATTAGGGGAGGTGGTGAAAGTTTGATAATACTTGCAGGACTAAATTAAAAATGAAGAAAAAGAGGAAGGTATTATACTGTAATATTTTGAGCCCCAAAATGTGCAATTATTGAAACTATATTTTCCTATAAATAAAAGCTCATTCTTCCTTCATTTCTCACCAATTCACTAAATCTATAGAGCAATTATTATAAAGAGAAATTATAGAGAGAAAGAAGAAGAGAAGTCTGCTACGTCACTATTCTAGTATCTAGTTTTCTTCTAAGGTAAGGGGTATTATTTCATTCGTATTTATGAAGAGAGTTATTTCTTTCAATATTCGTAAGGGTTGTTATACCATTCTTTATTATTCTATTGGAATAACCTGTCTGTGCGGTCTCTCGCATGCCTGGTAAATTCTTATGTTATTCTATTCTTTATTATTCTATTGGAATAACCTGTCTGTACGGTCTATCGTATGCCTGGTGAATTCTTCTATTATTCCATTCTTTATTATTCTATTGGAATAACCTGTCTGTGCGGTCTATTGCATGCCTGGTGGATTCTTTTGTTATTCCATTCTTTATTATTCTGTTGGAATAACCTATATGTGCGGTCTATCGCATGCCTGGTGAATTCTTTCGTTATTCCATTCTTTATTATTCTGTTGGAATAACCTGTCTGTGCGGTCTATCGCATGTCTGGTGAATTCTTCTGTTATCCCATTCTTTATTATTCTGTTGAAATAACATGTCTGTGTGGTCTATATCGCATGCCTGGTGAATTCTTCTGTTATTCCATTCTTTATTATTCTGTTAGAATAACCTGTCTATGTGGATTACTGCATGCATGAAGAATGATCCTTCGTATTCATTCCTTATTAAATTGTGGAAATGATCGCATCACGTGGATTACCGCATGGCGGGCGAAAATCCATTTGCAGTTTCATATATTCTATTATATTCAGTTCGTTAAAGTTTTGGCTTCTATACTCCATGAAATTTGTAGAATATCCTGGATATTTGTGCTTCACCCAGTATCTTTTCATGGAAATATTCTTCTGAGCATTCTTAAATTTTACTCCACAAAGCAGTATCATGTTGACAATTTAGACGTTATTGATTTCTGAATAAATTAAATTATAAATCTTTAAAATTTATCCTTGAACTTGTTTTATTGAATTATTATGTCATTGTCATCATCCTCATGTTTATATTGTGATGAAAGTCATCTTTGGCTTACGTGCATAGATGAACTTGGTATGATTATGACCATGGATTATTCGGTATAATCATGACCATAATGTGACGAATGATGTGGTGAAAGTCCTCATTGGCCTGTAGTTCATTGGTGGACAGTGTTGGAAAAATGCATATCTTGATTTGATGTTTAAAGTAAATACTCATGATTATATGTAAAGCCCTTCAAGGAATATATGTACAAGAGCTTAGTGATAGATTAAATTTGTTAAGTTGATCTTAACTTTTAATGTTCATCATTCTGTAATCGAATGTATAGATAAAAAGATCAAAGATATTAGGTTGATCTATGACTTGTAACGAATAGATAGGCTTTCAACAAGAATCGTAGTCTATCAAGCTGTCCAACAGATTGCAGAAGCTAAGGCAGAATCGTAAAGCTTAGTAGATCGTAGTGTATCTGTCTTGAAGGACCTCTTCAGGAATCGTAGAGTAATCCAGATGTTTGCCGAAGCTAACTCAGAGATCGTAGTGTACTTTCAGAAACGTAGAGTAGACAAGACGAGCAAGTAAAGATCGGAGTGTGCAAATTCTTGAAAGGAATCGTAGTGTTCAGACCAAGCACAAATATGACAAGATACCACGATATGGATCGTAGAGTCTCATCTCTCTTGTGTCAGAAGCATCGAGCTCTATCTTCTGTTTGGAGATAAATTCCAATAAATGAGGAATGAGTTTCAAACGTTGAAGCACTCACCAGTCCCAACGGTACAAAAGATATCCTTATTATTTATTAAAAGGAACATGTTCAAGGAGATAAGAAAAGGACCATTGGGCAGAGGAAAACACTTTTTCAGGTGTTAGGTGAGAAAGCAGTCTGCCGTGTTAGTGGGCCAGAATGCAATTTAGAAGATGTGTAGAAATGTCTCCATCAAAGCTCAAAAATGTCAAACGCATTTAATGCTTCATCAGATGACTTCAACAAATAGATTTCAAAGATCACATATTTACAGAATACAGACATATGAGAGATGCAAGCAAGTATTGAACAAAACGCACAAGAACACTCAACGCTCAACTCTACGATTTGAGAAAAAGAAGAAGCTTGCTTAACTACTCAGTTCTTTCAAACAAGTGCTTAACTGCAACTGAGTAGCCTCAATCACAACTCAACAACTATCGATCAACTGAAGTAAAAGTTCCAAGTCAGAAGGACTTGAAGAGTTCTAAGAGAACCGTGAAGAGCCAAGTCTGCTGGACTTGAGGAGTTAAAGAGTGAACTTAGAAGTTCCTTGTGACGACCCCAAATCCAGGTACTTGAAACCCGAACTCGGTTCTCCACGATACCATTTCTTTAAGCTGAATAATACTAAAATAATAATACAATCGAACTTAATTTACATACATCAAAGTTTACTTCCCCAGGTACGTGACCTTCAAATACATTCCTTATAATACTTGAATAGATACCAATACAACTATAACCATTAACTCATGATACACACTTATTCGATCAGCTTTCCTTTTCCTTTGTTCGTGCCTGAGCCTTCAGGTTGTTCATACATAACTGAAAACATTTAATTTAAGCAAGGATGAGCATTTGAGTGCCCAAAGACAAGTAATAGCAATTATATATATAAATTTGAAAGAATATAAGTATTCTCTTTACATAACACTTCTACAACGAATCGAAAGTTGTGAAGTAATCTGTACTGATAAAAATTCACATAACAAATCTCTTCCAAATTATTTAAATTTGGCTCTGGCTCTACCCATGAATAGGGTTTAAGAATCATACTATGAACATTCTTTTCATTTTCGAAAAGGTTTGGCAGAAATCCATCCGCAAACCGCTCTAGCTTACGGGCACGGAGGGTGATCAGCCCCGTTGTACCCTGTATTGATCAATACTACATAACTTGAACGAAATTCATCGCTCACTCTATCCGCCTTGGGCGCAAAAATCTTCCCATATAGGGATGTTCATACATGCACGGTTCTAAACCCAGAAGGTTTTTAATCTTGCTCAACAATAATATGTAATTCAACATATATGTATACGGGTAATTGATGAGGTATATCAACATGTGAATAAATGCCATGGTTATCCAAGTGGGGACACTTGTATAACCATTTAGAAATCAAATCTAACGTAATATATATCTGAGCTAGCATGTTGATAATCAAAGAGTACATAATCTGTACAGGAATAGAATAATTCTGAAACTTCTTACTCATGTCCATTGCATAAAGGAAATGCAAAGGTAGGATACTTGCCTGATTCGCTGATTACAAATCTCAACTTAGGTTTTATCTCTTTATCACAACCTATCAATAATCAGATCATTCGTTCGATTAGAACAATATATCTTAACACATAGTACTGTCTATTACAGTCAGCACATAGTCTAATCACATAATCACAGTGATCATACTTTTAGTTCCTATTCTATACTTGAAATATTTTTATACATTTTTCAAATATCTCATTCATGCTCTTACAGTAGTCTTTTCTCTCTTTTATAAGGTCTGACATTTGTCGGCGTACCGACTTTATCGGGTAAATACTGAGTCTAAGACTCTTATTCTATACCTCAACATCTGTAAATATCAGACATCTTATTTTTAATCATTTTCGCAATTTTAAATTGAAAAATTTAAAATAATTCAAATCATCACTAAAGGGCCTATAGTGATATAATCATTACTATAGGTGTTCTTCTTCAAATTTAGAACTTCATAATCGGTTCTCAAGTCAACTAGTTTGGCTTAAATTTATAACTTTCAAATATCGAAATCATAATTAAATGATTTAAACATTAAACAATTCCATCATCATTAATAGTTTAATTAATACTAAACTATTAATGAAACCATCGCCAAAATATAAAAGTTATTTATAATAACTCAAACTATTTTTAAAACATTTAAATTACCCAAATAATTACCATTAATATTTAAATATTAATGTACTATTTATCCAAATATTAAAAGTCATTAATTATAACTTAAAATATTTTTAAATCCTTAATATCCTCTTTAAATGGTTTTTAAATAAGTAAAACTATTTTTAAACTATTTATTTAATATTAATCATTAAATAAACTAAATATCATTAATATTATCTTAATATCATTAATATTTAATTATCAATGAAATTATCATTTAAATATTAAAAGTTATATTTTATAACTTAAAATATTTTTAAATACCTTATTTTCATTTAAAATTATTTTTATAATATTAAAATCATTTTAAAACTAAATTATTTAATATAATCATTAAATAACTTTAATATCATTAATAATTATTAATTAATAAAATTCATCACAAAATATTAAAAGTCATCACAAATAACTCATTTACATAATCAATTCCAAGCCAAAATAAACATAGTAAACTAACTAGTTTATTAACAACACTAACTAAACTTCAAAAATTCAAACTTTAACTAACAAGTAAAAATAATAACATTACAAAAATTAAATAAGGAACATACCTGGAAATACGAATTCCACAGACTGAATACGCTCTTCCACGCCAAAATTTAACTAAGGAGATCTTTATAAAAAGTTCTCCCACAACAAGCCTTTCTCAAAAATTGGAGGCCTTATTGTTGGTGAATGAAACAAAGGCCAAGCCCTTCTATTTATAGGTTTAGAAAATGGGGAAGTTCTCAACTTAGTCGATGTGGGACTTGGTTTATACTAATTTTTCAATAGCTCACTTTGCGATTTTCTAACGCATTGCTCATAACTCCGATTAATCTGATTTTTGGATATGTTATACATGGTATGTAAGACTATTTTTAAAAAATATGAATTACCCAATTCGGGTTCATTAGGTAGCCCAAAAAAAGTCGCCAAAAGTGGACGTTCATATGCTTTTCAATCTCGTTTCAGTTTTACCTCTTTCGCTAAAAGCAGTCATAACTCTTTCATTTCAAAACATTTTTGAGCGATTCTTGAGCCTACGCGAAGCTAACTTCTGGGGCTACAACTTTTATTCTTTGACCATTTCCAAATTCCAAACACATCAGCCCAGAAATTCCGTTCAAATGGACTGCACCGCACTTGTTGGGAAGTTTTGACACTACTACTTTGAAATGTCATAACTCTCTCCTCCGATATCGGATTTAGTCCGTTTGAGTCTATGGAAAGATTATTCGTGTACTATAATATACCAAAAGCCCAGAAGGTTTTGGAAACATTAACTGATCAAAAACAATTGTCTGAATAGCACATCCCATTGCTGACTTTCGCTTTTGAGAAATTTGACACATTTCCTTCCAATCAAGTAATTCCCTCATCCGAGGTCGGAATGAGGTCATTCCAAAGCCTATGGCTTCCTAACTCAGTGCACTACAACATATCAAAAGCCCAGACCTTTTAAAGCACAAAAAGTGGACGAGAATGCCCCCATTACAGACTGGCCAAAAATAGTTTATCATAATCGGTCAACCATGTTTGACCATCTATAACTTCTACTCTATACATGATATGGACTTGATTCTTTTTGCAGATTAAAGACCACATATCAAGCTACACATAACAACTTTTGAAGAACAAAACTCATGATCGAGCAAAGAGTTATGACCTCTGACATTTGGTGAAAAATAACAGAATTCGGTTTTTCCAACTTGCTTAAATCTTCAAATTCGTGCACTTTGATGTTATGGGTCTTTGATTTATCAACCCATATCATCAATTAACATTCTACTACACAACTTTAAACAATCAATTGCATCAAATAACATCGAATCAAAGGATTTCTAGGTTTAGTGTTCTTATACCCTTTTTACCAAAAATTCTTGATTCTTGCTTCTGATTTGTTATGGGTGATGGTTGGGCTTTGTTTAAGAGTGTATGGGTAATCTTGTACAAGGCAATTAAATTTAATATTTAATCACTAGATTTAATTCTTACAATTTACCAATTAACTTCTATCCTTTGGTAAATTAAAACACTTATACAATAACATCGAAATTAAACCCGTAGAATTGAAATTAGGGTTTTAGATTAAAATTTAGGGTTCTATAATTAGGGTTTCTTAACGTCATCCATTAGGGTTTCTAATTGACCATTAGGGTTCTCTAATTATATCGTGTATATTACTAACACGATTAAATTCTTGGTTTCTAATTTCAACTTGCTAGGTTAGGGTTATAATAATTAGGGTTTGTCCTAATTATCGACGCATAACAAGAATTAGGGTTTCTTCTAATTACCGATATTCTTATTCATAGTAACTTCATATACACAGTTACTACTCAGAAATATCTCATAACCGAAGTTTAATAATTAGGGTTTCACAAAGATGGTAATATCTTTATGACCTATTTTGATTATTGCACAATATTATATTTCCGCACATACACAGTACATAATTATTGTACTGTAAAATCATTATAACAATAATATAATATTATTATTCTCATCTCTTGATCACAATCCCAATCCAGGGTTTGGATCTCATATCTGAATTATTCTTCGACATAATGAGATCAATAATCAAGTTAAAATAGTTAACTTAAATATTACGAACAATTCATATAATAAAATATTTATTATATAAATCTAATTATCACTTCATATATTATTTCCAATCATGTTTTCATGGAAAATAATTAATAAAAACAATTCGGCTTACAAAAATTTATTACCATATAATTTGTGGTAATTAATCATTCCAAAATTATTTCTAATTTTTCAAGTAATAAATGTATTCGCATTTATCGTTCACTTTACTTGACACTTAGTCTCGTCATTAAATACAAAAAATTTATACCCAAAATTTCTTATTTATTTTATTTAGAAAATCTCGGGTTACTACATTCACCCTCCCTTATAAGGATTCCGTCCCCGGAATCACCGCTTTAAAAACTCATATGCAGAAGGGTACATAGCATATAATCATTGTACGTAGATCTCGATCATACTTGATCGAACTGATCTTTAATTATTCATCATAACACTTGTCTATCCGATTAAGCAGAAATATAAGATATATAAGTTATTCAAATAGCACCTGGAGTTCTGTTTCCAGCTGCCACCGTATCTTGGACCGTCATGTTGTAAACCCCTGAGTTGCTTTCGTTGAGTTCTTGGTTGAGTTTGGTCTGAAATTGCTAACGCCCCACCGCTTCTCCCCGTGGTTACGTTCCTCGCCTCCATTCCCTCTCGTGAACAGTTCCTCACCTTATGCTTTCGGTCGATCCACATATGAAGCATCCATCGATCATCCTTGAAGGGGGTTGGTTGGGAGAGATATGACCCTCTTGCCCGCACTTGTAGCATACAAACTTGCCCTTCAGACACTCGCCAGAGTGATTCTTCCCGTAGTTCTTGCACTGCACTACCTGCTTCTTTATACCTTCCTGCTTTACTTGCATTTTCTCAGAAAAATTCCTCATTCTTTTCTCACCCCTATTCCCACTACTACTTTCTATTTTTACTGCTCCTCCTGACTTGCTTTTGTTCTTCTTCTCCTTATGGTAGAGGCTCATGGCCTCACTTCCTGATATTCACTATGATAGCCTTCTCTATGAATCTTTGCAAAAGTATTGATTTGCAAAGATCGACACCTTATTGTAGAGCCAAGGTTTTAAGCCTAGCTCAAACCTCCTTGCCTTCCTAGCCTCTGATCCACTTGATGTGAGAAAACCTAGCTAACTCATTAAATTTTTATATGATACTCTCATGCAATCATGTTTTTCTGTTTTAACTCCAGAATTTCAACTCCATTCTAGGTCGCATACTAACAGAGAGATAATTTTTGAAAAAATAAATTCTTAAACATATCCCAAGTAATTTCTTCTTCTCTGCCTTGAGAGTTTTATTTGCCTCCCACCAAAAGTTAGCCTCCCTTTCAACATGTAAGTGGCAAAAGCGGTCTTTTGCCCTCATCTATTCTAGCAATTCTAACGCCTTTTCTATCTCGTTAACCCATGTCCGGGCTTCTATAGGTCGGTTGATCCTCTCAATTCGTGGTCCTACTGACTTTTAAAGTCTTTGAAATTTGCCAAGAGATTGTCCGTTGGTTCCTGCAATTTGGTATTCCCTGATGCATAGCCTGAGCTACCATGTTTGCAAAGTTTTGCATCAGTTCTAGTTGTCGTTCTCCAGCATTAGTAGATTCTTCTACCCTTTGGTTTCGAGTTTGACGTCTTGGTGGCATTATCTGGTTAAATAAAATCATAAATTATACTCTTACATTTTAAACCTTATTGCATAAGATTAATGTATTAATCTCGTTTCATTTCTCAAACTTAGATTCATATTCATTTATCGAATATTTACATAGCACATCTTTATTTTTAATCAACAGCTATCCCTTTGTGACTATGAAAGTCGGGATTTAAAATCTTGACCAACATAAAAGTTGAAAATAATTAATTACTTATCACACACATTACATAAACACAACATAACCCATACTACTTATTTACCAAACCTTTTTCTCAGACATTCATTCGCTCGATGTCCTTCCATTCCACAATTAAAACATCCACCTTGCTTATAGTTGGGGCAACGAGGAGAGGTATGTCCCTCACGGCCACAAATATAACATATCTTCTTCCCTTTCTTCTTATCAGGTTTTCCTAAGTCAGGATCTTCTACCTTTCTTTTTCCCTTACCTCTCGGAGTTGCACACGAGGTGTTGCTTGAGGCTCCCATCGGTCAATTCGGATTTTGAGCTTATCTCGCTTCTTCCATTGTTGCTAGCAATGCTTGACTTAACCGGATATTAAGCAATGTCTCAATCTCCCCACACCTTTCCGGTAGTAGAAACCTTATTTTCCAGATCTCGATCTCCGTTGATGCTTGAGCGCCTTCAACTTTAGTGTCCGAATCACTATCTCATCAAATCCACCATTTCTGGGTCTGATGCTACGTTTTCTACTATAGCCACATCGTCCAATTTGGGTTCCTGGTGAGCTTCTATTTCAGCTGTTGGCCTTGATATTAGCTCGGGGGTATAGATCTGATCCTTCTTATTCCACATATCTTTTTCACCAGACATCTACATACATAAGTTACCCTGATTAACATATAGTATATATACACAGCAATCAAGAGTTCTATATACGTTGTCTCTTATTTTGATTGACGATAAATTTATTCAATTCTCATCAACACCTATCTCTGCCGAAAGGCAGCTCCATCCACTCTGCATCGAATCGCATGAAGGTGATGACTAAAGCCTGGTCTAAGGTATATATCTGGTGTCTTTGGCTTCTATTTCAACCTTCAACTATCTTATCTGAATATCTCCCTCTGCTCCAACCTCCCTCATAACTCGGCTAACTCTATCTCTGTCTTTACAACATTCACACATATCATCACATGCTACCCAATACACCTCTCACAAGAGTAAAAGTTTTCAAATTGTCTTTGAGGGTCATATAGACTATGAACACATAGTTTTAACAAAGATTCATACTAGTAAAACAAAACATTACAGTATGTTTACAATCACAAAGAAGGTAAACTACCATTAATAGTACTTTAGGTAATTAGCCTATTGTACCCTACATCATGCATAACGTATTAATCATACCTAGCTTAATATTTACGCTTATTAGATTGGATCATTTATCCAAACAACATTGTTCACCTCGGTCTTATCATAGGATTCCGCATCAAACAATTTGGTTCGAGAAATTTCTTTCAATGAACACTTAGAGTTTTAATAAACATTAGTCTAGGTGATTCAAATAGCATAGACTCATATCAATAATTTAATTCAATCAAATTATTTAGATGTAGCCAAAACCAGATTGGCAAATTAAACTTTTGAAAACATTTTCGAGAATGACGCCATGATGCCGTAATGTATTAACAATCCGTTGAGGATCTAAAGTCATTGTATGACTTTGTCATAACACATCATACAATAGTGGAACAATGACTTGAGTTAAATTCACACTAAGTATTCCTCAGTATTTACAACTCCATCACATTTTATCATCTCTCGCATCAAAGTTTACATGGTACATGAGTGATAATTAAAACAAATTTTGATATTTCAAATCATTTTGCGTCTAGCCAAAATAAGTAGCATAGACCGTATTTTAAACCGTTTCAAAAAAAATTACTTAGTCTACATTTTTGTTTTCAAAAGCACATAGTGCGTATTTAGCTTGATGTCAAAAATTTTGAAGTTTAGCATAGCTAGGAGTTTAGGAAAACCTAACACCTTCACTAAAAATCATTTACTTAACAATCTATCTGTTCCTGTTATCCATAACACTCCATCACACAAAACTATACCCAGTTCATCAAACCACACTTATGAGTTCATAAATTGCCACAATCATATGAGTTTAAGAACTTATCCTAGTCAGACCTTTTAGCGTCCATTCGCGAGGGGTTCATAAACATTTCATATAATTATGAGTCAAGAATGTCTCATAGGTATGAGTTTTAAGAACTCAAACTTAATCTTATATTCTCTATCTATGACCTATCTAATTGTTATACACCGAGAATGGAGTCATCCTCTTAATGTGCATATAACAAATAGCGCGACATACGACATTTCAATGATTATCGATTGCGTTTTAAACTAAGTGGTTTTTACACCAAGTACAATTCAGCTCCCATACGAAGAATCATACAACTCAATTGCCGACATGAGTCCTCAATTGAATCCCCATCTAACATTAACCCCATTCTCTATGAATTTAATTTAATTATTAATAATTCTCTTCGGATCTGTACTAATTGATAGTACAATTCATACACGCAATCTTGCTATAAACTTTCCAATCATCGATTGATTCCTTACGGTCATCATAGCCTTTATCGATAATCAGGGTGATCTCATCGTATATATTACGATTTAGTTCAATATCTTGATCGTTTTATTTTACGATCTCTCATAACTGCACTTCTTCGCTCTTTTTAGACTCAATCTATTCCCCACTATTGTTTAACTTTATAATCGAGTTAGGGAACTACGTGTTCTTTACACTCGCCGAGATTCATCTTTGAATCTTATCGACCAACTAACTCTATATGAGTTAATACTTATCCTAATCATTGCGGTTATTAGTCTCGTGTATTCCTACCTAAGCTTCATAACCAATAGCTTTGATACCAAACTGTGCGACCCCAAATCCAGTACTTGAAACCCGAACTTCGGTTCTCCACGATACCATTTCTTTAAAATTTGAATAATACTAAAATAATAATACATTCGAACTTAATTTACATACATCAAAGTTTACTTCCTGTGCACGTGACCTTCAAATACATTCCTTATAATACTTGAATAGATACCAATACAACTATAACCATTAACTCATGATACACACTTATTCGATCGACTTTCCTTTTCCTTTGTTCGTGCTCGAGCCTTCAAAGTTGTTCATACATAACTCGAAAACATTTAATTTAAGCAAGGATGAGCATTTGAGTGCCCAACAAGTAATAGCAATTATATATATAAGTGAAAGAATATAAGTATTCTCTTTACATAACACTTCTACAACGAATCGAAAGTTGTGAAGTAATCATCTTGATAAAAATTCACATAACAAATCTCTTCCAAATTATTTAAATTTGGCTCGCTCTACCCATGAATAGGGTTTAAGAATCATACTATGAACATTCTTTTCATTTTTTCGAAAAGGTTTGGCGTAAATCCATTCAAAACCGGTTTAGCTTACTTGCACGGAGGGTGATCACCCAGTTGTACCTGTATTGATCAATACTACATAACTTGAACGAAATTCATCGCTCACTCTATCCGCTTTGCAAAAATCTTCCCATATAGGGATGTTCATACATGCTCGGTTCCAAACCAGAAAGGTTTTAATCTTTCTCAACAATAATATGTAATTCAACATATATGTATACGGGTAATCGACAGAGGTATATCAACATGTGAATAATGCCATGGTTATCCAAGTGGGGACACTTGTATAACCATTTAGAAATCAACGAATGAATATATATCCGAGCTAGCATGTTGATAATCAAAGAGTACATAATCTGCATGTGAATAGAATAATTACGAAACTTCTTACTCATGTCCATTGCATAAAGGAAATGCAAAGGTAGGATACTTGCACGATTCACGATTACAAATCTCAACTTAGGTTTTATCTCTTTATCACAACCTATCAATAATCGGATCATTCGTTCGATTAGAACAATATATCTTAACACATAGTATCGCCTATTACAAGAAGCACATAGTCTAATCACATAATCACGGTGATCATACTTTTAGTTCCTATTCTATACTTGAAATATTTTTATACATTTTCAAATATCTCATTCATGCTCTTACAGTAGTCTTTTTTCTCTTTTATAAGGTCCGACATTTGTTTGCGTCATTATCTTGATTTATCGGGTAAATCTTGAGTCTAAGACTCTTATTCTATACCTCAACATCTCAGTAAATATCGACATCTTATTTTTAATCATTTTCGCAATTTCGAGAGAAATTGAAAAATTTAAAATAATTCAAATCATTACTAAAGGGCCTATAGTGATATAATCGTTACTTATAGGTGTTCTTCTTCAAATTCAGAACTTCATAATCGGTTCTCAAGTCAGCTAGTTTGGCCGGTTATAACTTTCAAATATCGAAATCATAATTAAATGATTTAAACATTAAACAATTCCATCATCATTAATAGTTTAATTAATACTAAACTATTAATGAAACCATTGCCAAAATATAAAAGTTATTTATAATAACTCAAACTATTTTTAAAACATTTATATTACCCAAATAATTACCATTAATATTTAAATATTAATGTACTATTTATCCAAATATTAAAAGTCATTAATTATAACTTAAAATATTTTTAAATCCTTAATATCCTCTTTAAATGGTTTTAAATAAGTAAAACCATTTTTAAACTATTTATTTAATATTAATAATTAAATAAATTAAATATCATTAATATTATCTTAATATCATTAATATTTAATTATTAATGAAATTATCATTTAAATATTAAAAGTTATATTTTATAACTTAAAATATTTTTAAATACCTTATTTTCATTTAAAATTATTTTTATAATATTAAAATCATTTTAAAACTAAATTATTTAATATAATCATTAAATAATTTTAATATCATTAATAATTATTAATTAATGAAATTCATCACAAAATATTAAAAGTCATCACAAATAACTCATTTACATAATCAATTCCAAGCCAAAATAAACATAGTAAACTAACTAATTTATTAACAACACTAACTAAACTTCAAAAATTCAAACTTTAACTAACAATTAAAAATAATAACATTACAAAAATTAAATAAGGAACATACCCGGAAATACGAATTCCACAGACTGAATACGCACTTTCACGCCAAAATTTAACTAAGGAGGTCTTTATAAAAAGTTCTCCCACAACAAAGCCTTTCTCAAAAATTGGAGGCCTTATTGTTGGTGAATGAAACAAAGGCCAAGCCCTTCTATTTATAGGTTTAGAAAATGGGGACGTTCTCAACTTAGTCGATGTGGGACTTGGTTTATACTAATTTTTCAATAGCTCACTTTGCGATTTTCTAACGCATTGCTCATAACTCCGATTAATCTGATTTTTGGATATGTTATACATGGTATGTAAGACTATTTTAAAAAATATGAATTACCCAATTCGGGTTCATTAGGTAGCCCAAACAAAGGCCAAAAGTGGACGCTCATAACAGCTTTTCAATCTCGTTTCAGCTTTTACTCTCTTTCGCTAAAACAGTCATAACTCTTTCATTTTAAAACATTTTTGAGTGATTCTTGAGCCCATGAAGCTAACTTCTGGGGCTACAACTTTTATTCTTTGACCATTTCCAAATTCCAAACACATCAGCCCAGAAATTCCGTTCAAATGGATCGCACCGCACTTGTTGGGAAGTTTTGACACTACTACTTTGAAATGTCATAAACTCTCTCCTCCGATATCGGATTTAGTCCGCTTTTGAGTCTATGGAAAGCTTATTCGGTGTAATATAATATACTAAAAGCCCAGAAGGTTTTGGAAACATTAATCGATCGAAACAAAGGTCCGAATAGCACATCCCGCTGACTTTCGCTTTTGAGAAATTTGACACATTTCCTTCCAATCACCGTAATTCCCCTCATCCGAGGTCGGAATGAGGTCATTCCAAAGCCTATGGCTTCCTAACTCAGTGCACTACAACATATCAAAAGCCCAGACCTTTTAAAGCACAAAAGTGGACGAGAATGCCCCCATTCTGGTGGCCAAAAATAGTTTATCATAATCCACAACCATGTTTGACCATCTATAACTTCTACTCTATACATGATATGGACTTGATTCTTTTTGCAGATTAAAGACCACATATCAAGCTACACATAACAACTTTTGAAGAACAAAACTCATGATCGAGCAAAGAGTTATGGCCTCTGACATTTGGTGAAAAATAACAGAATTCGGTTTTTCCAACTTGCTTAAATCTTCAAATTCGTGCACTTTGATGTTATGGGTCTTTGATTTATCAACCCATATCATCAATTAACATTCTATTACACAACTTTAAACAATCAATTGCATCAAATAACATCGAATCAAAGGATTTCTAGGTTTAGTGTTCTTATACCCTTTTTACCAAAAATTCTTGATTCTTGCTTCTGATTTGTTATGGGTGATGGTTGGGCTTTGTTTAAGAGTGTATGGGCAATCTTGTACAAGGCAATTAAATTTAATATTTAATCACTAGATTTAATTCTTACAATTTACCAATTAACTTCTATCCTTTGGTAAATTAAAACACTTATACAATAACATCGAAATTAAAACCAGTTAATTGAAATTAGGGTTTTCGATTAAAAATTTAGGGTTCTATAATTAGGGTTTCTTAACGTCATCAATTAGGGTTTCTAATTGACCATTAGGGTTCTCTAATTATTTGTGTATATTACTAACATAGTCGTTACGGTTTCTAATTTCAACCTGTTAGGGTTATAATAATTGGGTTTGTCCTAATTATCGACGCATAAACAAATAATAATTAGGGTTTCTTCTAATTACCGATATTCTTATTCACAAGAACTTCATATACACAAATACTACTCGTAAATATCTCATAACCGAGTTTAATAATTAGGGTTTCACAAAGACGCGGTAATATGCTATGACCTAATTCTATCATTATCAGCACAATATTATATTTCCGCACATACACAGTACATAATTATTGTACTGTAAAATCATTATAACAATAATATAATATTATTATTCTCATCTCTTGATCACAATCCCAATCCAGGGTTTGGATCTCATATCTGAATTATTCTTCGTACACAGCATCAATAATCAAGTTAAAATAGTTAACTTAAATATTCTGAACAATTCATATAATAAAATATTTATTTAATAAATCTAATTATCACTTCATATATTATTTCCAATCATGTTTTCATGGAAAATAATTAATAAAAACATTTCGGCTTACATAAATTTATTACCATATAATTTGTGGTAATTAATCATTCCAAAATTATTTCTAATTTTTCAAGTAATAAATGTATTCGCATTTATCGTTCACTTTACTTGACACTTAGTCTCGTCATTAAATAAAAAAAAATTTATACCCAAAATTTCTTATTTATTTTATTTAGAAAATCTCGGGTTACTACATTCCTAGACTGCTGGTCTAGAAGGAATCTTTGAGATTCAGAAAGTGTAAAAGACATCCTTAGTGGATTTCCTACTCGAGGAGTAGAAGAGTGGACTAGGAGCTTTAAGTGTTCAACCACTTAAAACAATCGTGTCTATTTATAACTGCTATAACTGCCTTACTCCCATTAACTCAAGATATCTAAAAGAAGGTGTATCATATACTCACTCCGCTGTGCATCAATCAATCATTCTAACTGGTTCAAAAGAAATTTTTTTAAATATCTATTCAACCCCCCCCCCCCCCTTCTAGATAACTATTGTGCCTCCGGGAACTAATAATTGGTATCATAGCAGGTTCTATAATACAACCTACAAAACTTGAGTAGATCTAATGGCACACTTACCAAGCGAATCAAAGACTGGAGGAGGTAGCAAGCTACCTATGTGCAACAAAGATAAATTCGCTAATTGGAAGGTTAGGATGCAAACTTACATGGATTCAATAGATGAAGATCTATTTGAAACTGTTCAAAATGGCCCCTACGTTCCTACAAAGCTTACACCAACTACAGAGGACCCAAACAGAGTACAGATCAAGCTCAAAGGAGAATGGACAAAGAACAAGAAAAGTGATGTCCAGCTTGACAAAAAGGCCAAGAGCATCCTATTTCAATCATTAGAAGATGATCTATTTGAAAACGTGGCCAACTGCATAACAACAAAGGAGGTTTGGGAAGCACTACTTATTATACATGAAGGAACAGAAGAAGTCAGAGAAAACAAACAATCTCTCTTGACTCAACAATATGAGATTTTTGCTCATGTTCAAGGAGAGAACGTCACTGCCACATACGAGAGATTCAATATTCTGCTAAACTCTCTACGAGCCTATAGAAAGATCTATTCGAACAAAGATCTGATCATAAAGTTCATGAGAGCTTTACCAAGCAAGTGGGATGCCAAAACCACTACCATTAGAGAATCAAAGAATCTACATGAAATGACTGTTCAACAGTTATATGGCAACCTCCTCACGCATTTAACCGGAGTCACACAACGAAAGCGTAAACATTATCTGAAGGAAGAAAGAAGGATAAAAGTGTTTCTCTCAAAGTAACTGAAAACATCTCCAAAGTCAACACTGAAGTTGATTCTGACTACGATGAAGATGATGATGAGGACTTTGCAATGCTGGTTAAAAGACTAAGAAGATTCATGCGATAAGGCAAAACCAGCAAGCCAAAGAAAGTTAGCAACTACAACAGCCAGGAGCAAATGAATGACCTATGCTACAACTGCAAGAAACCTGGTCACTTCATTACCAACTGCAACAAACCTTTCAAAGAAGAACTCAAGAAGAAATCACATGCAAAGAAGGAATACAAAGGCAACAAAAGGCCAGTAAAGAAAGACAAAGGCCTTGTAGCCGGAGGATCATGGAGTGACTCTGATAATGACTCAACTCCAGAATCTGGAGACGACGAAGATCCTCAAATGGCTAATCTCTACCTAATGGCCAAAAATGCAAGGGACAAACAGAACTCCAACACACATTAAGTAAGTATCAATGAGGTATTTGACTTCAATTCTCTTGATGTAGATATTGATGACCTTAGAACTGCATTACATGGCATAACATCTGATCTGCACCAATACATGAAGTGGTTTAGAGTTTTGTCTAAAGACTATTCACTTCTTCAAAAGGAGAAAGAAAAGGTTCAAGAGGAACTGGAAACAACCCTTCTTAGTACTGATTCTCTCTCCATGTTTGAAGTTGAGAATAAGCTCTTGAGACAGGCAAACGAGCTCAGTGCTCAAAGAGAGTCTAGTCAAACCTCTAAGATTGAGGATCTAGAAAAGACAGTCTCTACATGGAATAAATCCTCTTCATCCATGGACTCCTTAATCTCTAACCAGAGAAGTGTCTCTGATAGAACAAGGTTAGGCTTTGGGGGATCTACCTCAGAGTCATGTGTAGAAAAAGCAAAGGAAACTAACACTGGTAATGTCTCAGGTTTCAATAGAGGCATTATATTTGTGAAATCCTCACAGAAGGATGAACCTGTCAAACCCTGCCTAGCTGATTCAATTCATATTCCCAAGAGTAAGGGATCTTATGCTGGTCTAGGTTTCAGAAAAGAGAAGAGTAATCTAGCTACTACTCATCAACCTCAAAGGATCGTAGAGTCCAATAAAATCAACTATACGAACCAACTAGGAAGATATAGTAAAAGTAAGATACACTCCTCACAAATAATGAAACAAGATAACACATGGAAAAGGGAATATCAGCCTAGCATGATGATGACCAATAACCCACAAAAGTCTAAATGGAGGAAGAACTTTCACACACACACACTAACATGCATCATATCAAATGTTTTGTGTGCTACAGAGTTGGCCACAAGGCTGCAAAGTGTCATTATAATTCCATGCATGTGATACCAAAAATCAAGCAGATTTGGGTCCCCAAGGGTAATAACATAGTAGGACCCATGCAAGTATGGGTACCAAAATGAAGGTTTAATGTTACCTCAGGAAAAGAGCTCCACGAACACAACCTGGTATCTAGATAGTGGATGTTCAAGACACATGACTGGGAACAAAGCTCTTCTGTCTAACTACATAGAGAAGGATGGTCCCTCGGCCATCTTTGGAGATAATGGCTCTGGCAAGACAAGAGGCTATGGCTCAGCTGGAAATGGTGAGGTATCCTTTAATAAGGTGGCCTATGTGGAAGGACTACAACACAATCTTTTAAGCATTAGCCAACTCTGCGACAAGGGCCATCAAGTAACATTTCTCAACAATCAATGTCATGTCCGAGACCTGAAGACATCTGCTTTGAAGCTAACCGGAACAAGAGAAGGAAATGTCTACACAGTAAATCTTGGAAAACTAAGCTCAGAAGAGACAATATGCTTTCTGGCTAAGGCTTCTGAAGAAATGAACTGGCTATGGCATTGAAGACTATCTCATCTTAACTTCAAAAGCACGTCCAAATTAGCTTCAAAAGATCTAGTTGCAGGCCTACCCAAGTTCAACTTCGTTAAAGAAAGGCCGTACAATGCCTCCCAAATTGGAAAACAGACCAGAAGCACATCCAAGAGCAAATCTGTCAACTCAATTGACAAGCCGTTGCAGCTGCTACACATGGATATTTTTGGGCTCATTCCAACAACGAGCCTTGGAGGAAAGAGATACTCTCTGGTCATAGTCGATGACTTTACCAGATTTACATGGGTGTTCTTTCTAACCTTGAAAGATGAGACAAGTTCCCAGCTAATCAAAATGTTCAAGCTTGTGATGAACGAGAAAGGAGAGAAAATCAAGGCTATAAGGAGTGATCATGGTAGAGAATTCGACTTCTCAGAAATGGACCAATTCTTCACAGACAATGGCATTAGTAACAACTTCTCAGCTCCACGAACTCCTTAACAAAATGGAGTTATTGAGAGAAAGAATAGGACATTAATAGAGGCTGGAAGGACTCTACTAGCAATGACTCATCTGCCTCGAGTACTTCCAGGCGTAAGTTTTTGGCCAATACTGCATGTTATACTCAGAACAGATCACTTATACACTCTACGATTAAGAAGACTCCCTATGAACTGTTGAAAGGAAGAAAGACTAGTGTCAACTACTTTCATGTCTTCGATTGTGCATGCTACATTCTCAACAATGGAAAGCAATACTTGACAAAGTTTCAACCAAAATCAGACGAAGGAATCTTTCTTGGATATGCCACAGACAGTAAGGCATACAGAGTGTTCAACAAGAAGACACTGAGCGTTGAAGTCTCCATTCACATCATCTTTGATGAAACGGACCTAGACAAAAGAATGCCTCAAGACACTATGACTAACAGTTCAGACACTACGAACGATGTCGTCGAGCCCAATACTACGATTGTAGTGCCTGACAATGAAATAGTTGAGCAAGGGAATGAGATTGTAGAGAGGCCTACGCCAGACAATGAACCTCCACATCAAGAAGAAGAAATAAATCTTGAAGATCTGAGACAATAAGGCATAAGAACTGATGTCCCAACAGGTAGTAGATGGGCAAGAGATCACACTCAAGATCTAATCATTGGAGATCAGAATGCAAGAGTCAAAATAAGAGTCAAGCACTCAAAATGAATGCTTCTATCTAAGCTTCCTATCTCAAATAGAACCAAAGAAGATAAAGGATGTTATGTAAGACTCCAGCTGGATAGAGGCCATGCAAGAAGAACTTAATCAGTTCGAAAGAAGCAAAGTATGGAGATTGGTTCCAAGACCAAAAAATCATCCTGTTATTGGAACCAAGTGGGTTTTCAAAAATAAGATGGATGAAGATGGAGTCATCATCAGAAATAAGGCAAGACTAGTGGCCAAGGGCTACTCTCAGGAAGAAGGCATTGACTACGATGAGACATTTGCACCTGTTTCCAGACTGGAAGCCATCAGAATATCTCTTGCCTTTGTTACTCACATAAAATTCAAGGTCTTTTAGATGGATGTCAAGAGTGCATTTTTAAATAGAGAACTTCAAGAAGAAGTCTATGTAGAATAGCCTCCAAGTTTCATCAATCCATCTCTTTCTAATTATGTCTTTAGATTAGATAAAGCCTTATATGGTCTTAAACAAGCACCTAGAGCATGGTATGAAACATTAACTAACTTTCTTATTGAAAATGGATTTACTAGAGGTAGAGTAGATACCACACTATTTCTTAGAAAGCATAAAGATAAAGTCCTATTAGTTCAAATTTATGTTGATGATATTATCTTTGGGTCTACTGATGAAAAGCTATGCAAGAGATTCTCCAAGCTTTTGCAGAGCAAGTTTGAAATGAGCATGATGGGTGATCTGAACTTCTTCCTTGGACTACAAGTAAAGTAGACTGATGAAGGAATCTTCATCAACCAAGCCAAGTACATTAAAGACCTACTTAAGAAGTATGGCATGGAGTCAGCCTCTCCCATGAAAACCCCAATTGCTCCTGTAACCAAGCTTGACAAAGATGAAAAAGGTAAAAGTATTGATATAACTCAATACAGAGGTATGATAGGTTCTCTTTTATATCTAACTGCCAGTAGACCAGATATAATGTTTGCAACATGCATTTGTGCTAGATTTCAAGCTAGTCCTAAAGAATCCCATTTAACTGCTGTAAAGAGGATTTTCAGGTATCTCAAAAGTACACCCTACTTGGGGCTTTGGTATCCCAAGGAGTCCTCATTTGAGCTAACAGGATACACAGATGATGATATTGCAGGCTGCAAAATTGATAGAAAAAGTATCGGTGGCACCTGTCAATTGCTAGGAAACAGAATCGTGTCCTGGTTTAGCAAGAAACAAAATTCAGTATCTCCTTCAACTGCAGAAGCTGAATACATTGCTGCTGGCAGTTGTTGTGCTTAGATCTTATGGATGAAAAATCAACTAGTAGATTATGGGTTTGAATTCAAATCCATACCTATTCACTGTGATAACACAAGTGCAATTGCTGTAACTCATAATCCTGTCATGCATTCTAGGACAAAGCATATAGAAATAAGGTATCACTTCATTAGGAATCATATACAAAATGGAACTATATCGTTACAATATATCCCTACTGAGAATCAACTTGCTGATGTCTTTACAAAACCTCTAGATGACTCCAGATTTAACAAGTTAATAAGTGAACTAGGCATGCTTAACTTACAACCATGAAAAATATGCTCTAGTATGTGCTAACCATACAGGTTTAAAGGCTATGTTCGAAATCATAAACATAATCAAAGGAAGTCCATAATCATAAAACCAAAGTATCACAAAATGACAACGATCGCAGTAAAGACTCTACAATCGTGGTGCAGACTCAATGATAGCAGAGCTACATCAACAAAACCAAAGGAGGACCCTATGATGATCAAGCATAAGTTAAAGCAACCTCTCTGATAAGTAACTTAGGGACAAACCTAACCCTTGATTCAATCAATGAGGTTGACCCTTCCTGAACTACCTTAAACTAAGAAGATGCTAAGTCAAAAAGTTCATCATGAGGACTGGATCAGACTCTACGATTTCTAGTCAGACTCAATGATCACGATTCAGGACTCACGTTTACGAACCGTATACACGACGATCGCTATCTGAGACTCAATAATGGTAGAATAGACTCGACGATTCCAAGGACCATCTCAACAATCGTAGTCCTACACTAAGAACATATTAGCCCAGAAAAAGTCGAGGGTAATTCAGTACAATCCCTCTCCGTCAAATTCATAGAGCCAAGTAGAATTCGACACCTGTCCCACTAAGAAAAATGGAGAGAGGGAAGTTACTTGTACCATTTGAAGGTTCCCTTTTGAAATCAGAAGTTCAAAAGCTTATCCCTCTCTTCATCTCTGCAAGAAGAAACCCTAGGCTGTCTAGAAAGCTAAGTAAACCACACCTCCTGCAAGAAAATTAATGGCGGCTTCCAATGTTATCTCCAGCTACAGACTCTATTTTAACGACTTTAAATTAGCTAAACCCCAATTTGATAAGACGTTGTCGCTACTGAAGAAGGCAGGTCTCGAAGAAGCCTTGGGTACAGACACATTGATCTACCCAAAGATGGTAAAAGAGTTCTACAATAACGGGTTATTTGAAAACAACATCATCACTGCAAAAGTCAAGTATGTCCAAATCAGGCTAAAGGATGAGGACATCAATCTAGCCCTAGGTCTCAAATCTGAAGGGTATCCGTCCTTAGATGGCATAGACTTCCATAAGGGTCTCAAGAAGATGTATCACAAGAAATCACCCTCTGTTAAAGGATACAAGAAGAAGGAGTTTCCACAGGGGTATGAGTTTTTAGCTGATATTGTTGGAAAATGTATATGTTGTAAGAGCTTAGGTCATGACTCTGTGAATGAGGTGCAACTCAAACTCATGACCGCCATATGTTATAAAACACAACTTAACTATGGGGCTCTATTACTTGAATGGATTAGGAAGTGGTTAATCAGCTCAAAGAAAATAAAGAGCTCATAGAAGATGCTCTACAGACGATTTATAAGCATTATCCTACAGGCTGCTCTTGGTGACCTAATTGAGGATGATGAAGGAGAAGCCATTAATTCAAATCGATGAATGACCCAATAATTATTTGAAAACTGGAAAAGGAATCCAGCTAAAAATATGAAGATGATGTCTGAATCCAGTGGTAGAACTGGTGAGATAAAGGGATCAGGAGTGCAAGGAAATATGTCTGTTATTAGAGAAATTGAGGAAGAAGAAGAAGAAGCTAACAAGTTAGAACCCATTGCTTTGGTCAGAAAAAGCAAGGATAAAAGAAAACTGAAAGCCAAATGTACAGAAGAACCTCAGGGATCCACTACCAACAAGCCTGTAGAGTCATCAGACATTGAGACTCTAAAGATCCTAAGAAGGAAGGAATAGCAGGCTGAGGTAGAAGAAGATAGAGCAACCATATATCAGCTGCTGAAGAAGAATAAAATCAGCCACAAGACCAAAAGGCCATCAATCTCTTCGATCATAGAATCTCAGCCAATCGTAGAGATCAGACCAAACAAGGGAGTAGCTGCAACCAACATTTTGGCTGATCAGAAGGATAAAACTGAAGAAAGTCCTATAGTTGTGGCTCAGCCTAGAAAGCCAAGAAGAAAATTGGTCAAGAAATACATTCTTGTCAATGAAGAAGTGCTAAAAAGAGAAGCCAAAGAATTGGGTGCTAAAAAGGAACCAACAAATGAAAGCCAAGAAGTCATGGCTCCTGCTGAGGGGGAGATGCCTGAAGATCTAATGCTAGAAGATGCTCCAGCTAAAGGGGAGTTTTTGGTCGTACAAAAAGATGATCAAGCCAAGGGGGAAGATCATGACACCTCCATGGCAGAAAAAGAGACTCCTACAGGAGATGATGAAGAACCAGTACAAGAACATCATTAGGCCGTTGACATAATGGAATCTTCCAGTGAAAATAGAGAAGAAGATGATGAGGTCGAGATCATAGTTGTAGGCATTAATGGGCACAGAAGAGCCAACTATGAGCAATTGTTTGCATATCTTCCCATGATTCCTTTCCACCAAGCTAAAATTTTGAACTCTTGGGATCACATGCTCTGGAGCTTCAAAGAGTATCCGACCATCTCAGTGCTAACTAATGGATTTCTAGGAAGATTCAACTTTGCCAAAAAGATACTTACAAACATATCTTCCTTACAGAATGAATCTGAGGTACTGTCTATTCCAACTCTATTTAGAGTCAATCACTTGCCATCATCTTCATTCAATTAGTTTTATGAATTCCCACGATGGTTGGAAGTAATTCTTCATCCACGAAATCAATTTCCAGTTGCAGAATCCCAAAATTCTGTAACTAAGGAACCAAATAAGATCAACTCCCTAATGCTCTCACATCCCATCTCTACGATCACTGATTCTAGCCCCATGGTAGAGTCTCCACCTCCAAACCTAGGCCCCTACATCAGATATTCCCTCCTCATCCAACAATGAATATTTCAATCTTGAACTTGCCCTCTACTTATTGCAAGATCAATTCAAGAGCACATCACCTCCCTCACAAATTCCCCATCTAAATGAACTCCTGTCAGAACTATCCACAAAGGCTGATTTGTCAGCAATGTCTGAGGAAGTGATCAAGGAACTCGACGAGAGTCTTGAAGATCATACTGCACTTATACAACTAAGATTGACATCAATGATCAATGCTGTAAACAATCTCCCAAGTTCCCTAAGCTCTAAGCTTTCTAAAACGCTCAAAGAGATCATCAAAGAAATGCTTCAAAGCATAAAAGACAGGGACGATATTCACTTTCTTGCAGCTAAAAAACATTGGGATGCTGTCTTGATATTATAGAAGACTCAAGAATCTCAGAACAATCTAATGATACAGAGCATCAAAAGTCTTTAAACTGCAGTCAAAGAGTTTCAAGACTTCTCCATGGGTCAAATAAAGCAGACTAAAACTGTCCTCGACATTCTTTAACGACGTTAAACTCGTTCTAATGCTTTGATCCAAGAGAATCATGAGGACATTGCTCAAACTCAAAGTTAACCCAACGAGCTTGTCCAAGGAGTCACTCGCCTCTCAGAAGACATTCGAACCCTTGATGCTGACATAAAGGGGGAGAATAAAGGGAAAGGAGATCATGGAGGCAAGGGAAAAGGTAGAAGTCAATTCCAACCTCACTCCTCAAGGAATCCTCCTGCAAGGCAAATCCACCAGCAGACTCCACGATCCAGCCATCAGACTCAACGATCTGATTAGCAGGAAGTTTTAATGGCTCAACCTTTAAGGAGTCTAGGGCCAACGACCAGCTCTCATGAGGTAACAACAACAGGCCTAAGAATGCTAATTGGAGATCCTATATTCATGAACAGGCATAATCACAATCCTAGACTAAGCCCAAGTGAATTGGAAGACTTAGCTAGAAGGGATGAAGCCAGTAGAAAAAGGAGAGCTGAGGAATATGCAAACCCTCCGAGAAGCAAAAGGCCGAAGATATAGAGATAAGTTGAATTTTAATTCTTATTGATGTAGTCAAATTTAAATGTAACATCTATCTTCATACATCAATAAATTCATGCTTATTCTCTAGAAATTTCAGCTGCTCATTGAAATACTAAGTCATATTTACTTTGTTGTAACTGCATATATAATTTGATAATCATGACAACAAATCTCCTTGGTTATGTCAACATCAAATAGGGGGAGATTGTTGGAAGAATGCATATCTTGATTTGATGTTTAAAGCAAATACTCATGATTATATGTAAAGCCCTTCAAGGAATATATGTACAAGGGCTTAGTGATAGATCAAATTTGTTAAGTTGATCTTAGCTTTTAATGTTCATCATTCTGTAATCGAATGTATAGATAAAGAGATCAAAGTTGTTAGGTTGATCTATGAATTGTAATGAATAGATAGGCTTTCAACAAGAATCATAGTCTATCAAGCTGTCCAACAAATTGCAGAAGCTAAGGCAGGATCGTAAAGCTTAGCAGATCATACTGTATATGCCTTGAAAGACCTCTTCAGGAATCGTAGAGTAATCCAGACGTTTGCCAAAGTTAACTCAGAGATCGTAGTGTGCTTTTCGGAAATATAGAGTCGGCAAGACCAACAAGCAAAGATCGGAGTATGCAAATTCTTGAAAGGAATCGTAATGTTCAGACCAAGCACAAATATGACAAGACACCACGATATGGATCGTAGAGTATCATCTCTCTTGTGTCAGAAGCATCGAGCTCTATCTTCTGTTTGGAGATAAATTCCAACAAATGAGGAATGGGTTTCAAATGTTGAAGCACTCATCAGTCCCAACTGTACAAAAGATATCCTTAGTATTCATCAAAAGGAACGTGTTCAAGGAGATAAGAAAAGGACCATTGGGCAGAGGAAAACACCTTTTTAGGTGTTAGGTGAGAAAGCAGTCTGCCATGTCAGTGGGCCAAAATGCAATTCAGAAGATGTGCAGAAATGTCTCCATCAAAGCTCATAAATGTCAAACGCATTTAATGCTTCATCAGATGACTTCAACGGATAGATTTCAAAGATCACATATATACAGAATACAGACATATGAGAGATGCAAGAAAGTATTAAACAAAATGCACAAGAACACTCAACGCTCAACTCTACAATCTGAGAAAAAAAAGAAGCTTGCTTAGCTACTCAGTTCTTTCAAACAAGTGCTTAACTGCAACTGAGTAGCCTCAATCACAACTCAACAACTATCAATCAACTGAAGTAAAAGTTCCAAGTCAGAAGGACTTGAAGAGTTCTAAGAGAACCGTGAAGAGCCAAGTCTGTTGGACTTGAGGAGTTCAAGAGTGAACTTAGAAGTTCCTAGACTGCTGGTCTAGAAGGAATCTGTGAGATTCAGAAAGTGTAAAAGACATCCTTAGTGGATTTCCTACTCGAGGAGTAGAAGAGTGGACTAGGAGCTTTAAGTGCTCCGAACCACTTAAAAATAACTGTGTCTATTTATAACTGCTATAACTGCCTTACTCCCATTAACTCAAGATATCTAAAAGAAGGTATATCATATACTCACTCCGCTATGCATCAATCAATCATTCTAACTGGTTCAAAAGAAAATTTTTTAAATATCTATTCAACTCCCCCTTCTAGATAACTATTATGCCTTTGGGAACTAACAGACAGTTGTTGGTATAATTATTACCAAGGAGTATTCGATATAATCATGACCATTGATGATTAGATGAATATCCTTGGTTGTGATGCATGTATAATTCGATTTTATTTATTAAGCTGAGTCTCAGCGATAAAGTTGATGAAAAACTTTTTAAATCATAGAAAATAATAGATTTTATGCCCTACTTAGCTCTTCTAATGGATTGCTTATTCCGCTGCTGTTGTTGATTTAAAACTTGTTGTCTATTATATCAGTTGTTATACTGTTGAAGGCTAAGGATAATTTATTATGCATTATCTTAGTCATAAAATTTCTTACTAGGCTAGTTGAGCTCACCCTTTTGCTTTTATTGCTCTCTTCAAGAAATGGGAACGTAGCTAGGACTAGTCGGGGAATGGAGTGATGGTCCAAGATGGTGTCATAGTAGTCCTCACTATTCTATAAAATAGTGTGACAATAAATATAATGAGGACTCTATTGAGTGTGGATATTGTCTAAATGACAATATTCGTATTAAAACTCTTAGATTATGTTTTGTCGTATCTTACACGACTCTTGTATAATTAAGTTGTATTCGAATTTTGTACCATATATATGGCAACTCAAGATGGGTGATGTATACCTATTTTAGGGGGATCACAGTTTGTATCAAAGCTTAGGAATATGATCCCTGGCTGAGATGTGAGACAAGAACTAGGAGGGGAGAGACGGGGAATTCCTTCGCTAGTATGATCTACCTAAGTTTATTTGGTATTTAATTGGTTGGTCAAAGTATAGGGATAATATGTGATATGTCAATTAACCCTTGTTTTGTGGCATGTCAATTAACCTTTTTTTTGAAGATGTGTTCTGCAAGTGGCAGATGATTACACTGTGCGTTTTAAGGATGGGAATGCATGTCCTATTCAATGGAAGGGATCAATAGCCGTCATATCTGAAGAAGGTGACGAGACCCCAGCATTTCCTATACAAACCAGTTCAAATCAAAGGAGTTTACAACCCTGTGGAAGTGGCTGCACCAAAGCCCATTCTCTTGCCTTGCAGAATACAACATCCTGTTGTCAGCTTACACAGAGAGCCATGGAACTATGGAGAAGCTGAAGGATCCACGTCTCATACGACTGCTGTAGTGACGAAAGAGAATCCGCTATATCTTCCTCGACGGGTTATCAAGCCCATTTGCAAAGCAAAGAGGAAATTGTCCATGGAGAAGGTTGAAAAATTCCTCCATACTATAGGCCACAATGAAGCCAAAGTGGTTTTAAGCTTGCGTGAAGCTCCACACCAGATATCAATCCTGGACTTGGTTTTCTCTTCCAAAGATCATCGGAAAGTTCTGTTAAAGGTTTTGGAAGAAGCCTATTTACCAAAATCAGTGGATGTGGAAAAATTTCAATATTTGGTTGATCACATTTTTAACAATAATGTGATATCCTTCACTGATGATGACATACCTCCCCGAAGGGGACCGGTCCATCGCAAAACCACTACACATTGCGGTGTTGTCTTCTGGGTATATGCTTGCAGGAGTATTGATAGATGGAGGCTCATCTCTGAATATCTGTCCTTATGCCACCCTGATGAAGATGAATATCAATCCCAATCGAATCCAAAGTAGTCATACCATCATCAGAGCTTTTGATGGATCTCAGCGAAATTCTGTTCGAAAGATTGAGTTGCCAATTGAGATTGGTCCCCATACGTTCAACGTATCTTTCCATGTCCTCAAGATAGATTCAGGATACAACCTGCTATTGGGGAGACCATGGATACACATGGCGGGAGCTGTTCCCTCTACCTCACATCAACAACTCAAATACATCATCAACAACAGTCTTATCACTGTTAATGCCGAGCCCGAAGGTCCTAAACCAGGAGCTATACCAATTATCAATTTCAATTCAGAAGTTGAGCCTGCTAGTTTTCACACTTTGGAAGTGAGTAATACATATTACCATCCTATTGGAGCACCACTTCCCCTACCCAAGATTTCTGATGAGGTGATGTCCGCCACTCAAGAAATGATGTCATTGGGTTACCAACCTGGACAAGGGCTTGGTAAGGAACATCAGGGTATCACACACCCTATACAACTGTCCAGTCAAATCGGTACAGCCGAGCTCGGCTATTCTACCAATTCCAGTCATAGGAATCCTTACAAACATAAGCAGGTTCCTCAACCTTCCGCCACATGGCGGTCTTCGATACCTTTACCACATGAGTTAATACAATCTCCAAAGAAAGGTTCCGGCCGGACTATGGCTATCTTTGCTTTCGAGACCAGACTCAATCAAAGCTAAAGAGGTGCTGACTCCTGATCCCGAGGCGGAAGAAAAGGAACGGAAACGTAAACATGACCTTGCCTTGATAATGGCAGGCTTTCGCGTCATTGTTCATGATGAACATACAAACAGATACACTCCAGACGATGATTGCTCAGATGTTAGGGTTATCATTTAGGAGGAGAAGGACACTGATAATCACTCTATCATTGCAGTCCTTCAGGACTTTGCCCTGGACAATTGGAGCAGGACTCCATGCATTGGTCAACGAGGGTAAAATGGGCAGAAAATCCCTCTGCCCTGTAAATAACTTTTAATTGCTTGATTTCCTTTACAGCACTAGCAGTTATTTTATCACGTACATGCTAACACTTTTGTATGATTGAACAGTTGCATATATTAAGTGAAAGCATATTTTGTTTCAGGACTCTGAATTTAGATGTTCCTATACTTGCTAATAAGGTGCCTTCTCTCCACCAGGACTATAACTTTGATGCAAAGTTGGATTCAGACTTGATGGACATCCAAGAGGACATTGAGATACCTCAAGAGATTAAATAATGGGTCGCCGACAAGCCTAAACCCAATCTTGATCAAACCACCACTTTCAACCTTGGAACCTTAGACAACCCTAAGCTAATCCAAATTGGTTCAGACCTTACCACAAATCAACGGAATGACATGGTTGCACTATTAACCCAATTCCAGGATATGTTTGCATGGTCTCATGAGGACATGGTGGGATTGTCCACTGACATTGTTCTTCATCGCCTTCCCATTAAAGAAGGGTTCAAGCCAGTTAGGCAGAAGCTCAGGCGATTGAAACCTGAGTGGAGTTTAAAGGTTAAAGAAGAAATTGTGAAACAGTTCCAAGCGGGCATCATCATGGTGTCTACATATCCGAAGTGGATATCCAACATTGTTCCCGTACCTAAACTAGGGGGAAAGGTACGAGTCTGCGTGGATTACCGGGATTTGAACAGAGCTTGCCTTAAAGATAGCTTTCCCGTACCATATATCCACATTCTCATTGACAATACAGCTCAATATGACATGTACTCCTTCACTGATTATTTCGCGGGGTATCATCAAATTATGGTCGCTGAGGAGGATCGTGAGAAAACTGCTTTCATCACGCCTTGGTGAACCTTTTGCTACAGACGGTTGTCGTTTGGCCTCATCAACGTCGGGGCAACTTACCAGCTAGCTATGATGGCTCTTTTTCATGATCTAATGCATCATTGTCAAATCATTGTCAAATCCCGGAAGGAGGGTGATCACTTAGACCATCTCAGAAAGTTGTTCAACAGGTTGCGTAAGTACGACTTGAAGTTGAACCCTGCAAAGTGCGCCTTTGGTGTTAAGTCAGGCAAGTTGCTAGGATTCCTAGTCAGCCGCAAAGGAATTGAGCTGGATCCTGCTAAAATCCAGGCCATCAAGGAAATGCCCATTCCTCAAATAGAGAAGGAAATACGGGGATTTTTGGGAAGAATTAACTTCATAAGCCGATTCATTTCTCAACTCACAGCAACTTGTGAGCCAATCTTCAAATTGTTAAGGAAGAACTCCTCCATGAAATGGAATGATGAGTGCTAGAGAGCCTTCCTCACAATTAAGGAACAACAGATTAACGCTCCTGTTTCGGTACCTCCCAGGGATGATGTTCCTCTGTTCATGTACTTGTCTATAAATGACAATGCTATGGACTGTATGTTGGGGCAAAAAGACAATAGAGGCCAAGAGCAAGCTATCTATTACCTCAGCAAAAGATTCAGCATCAGTGAACACAAGTACACTCTGATCGAGAAAACTTGTTGTGCTTTGGCATGGGACTCCATGAGATTACAACATTATCTTCATGGTCACACAACCCATCTCATATCCCGTGCGGATCCTCTTAAGTATGTGTTCAGCAAACCCATACTAAATTGTCGGTATTTGTCGGATGGCGGTTGATCCTTCAAACAATTTGATATCGCTCTCACGTAACACAAAAAGTGCGTCAAAGGTCAAGGCATTGCGGATCAATCGCCACCACAATCAAGTAGGGGATTACAAACCTCTAGAAACCTACTTTCCCGACGAGGAGGTAATGGCGATTCAAATTAACACATCAAGACGATACATCCATTTGTGGAGAATGTATTTTGATGGAGTGTCCAATTGTAAGGCTCGGGGTGAAGCAGTTTTAATATCTTGCACGGGAGCGGTAGATTCCGTCGCCATCAAATTACGCTTTTTCAATACCAACAACACATCTGAGATTTGGGAATTTCTGGATTTAAACTTGAGGTAGCTAATTTCTTAAAGAATTAATTAGAAATTGATTTTTGAAAAATAGTAAATAAATTTTAAAAAATCCGAGAAAAATATATGTTCATTATGGGACTATATTCTGCTAAATCCTAGAAAAGAAATATTTTTGGGACTGATTTGGTATTTTTCGTGAAAATGGTGTAGTTACAAATATAAGAATTAAATATGTTATGTGAAGTATAAAAATTGGTAAATAGGATTTTATGGCTTTGAAATCCTATATAAGGTATATACATATTTTTGATGAGTGATTTGATCATTGGTGAGGAAATCTTATGAGTATGACATTTTTGAATGATTAAATGCATTATTTGGTAAAGTGTAAACAATTAAAATAAATTGTTTATAAGTTTAAGAAGTGATTAAAATATTGTTATGATATTAACAATATTAGATTATGATTTATTATGTGATTGATAATATTTGGATAAATTTAAAGTCTTAAATATTTATTCTTATTTTCGTTTGATAAATGTTTATATCATTGTCATCATTCTCATGTTTATATTGTGATTAAAGTCATCTTTGACTAACGTGCATAGATGGACTTGGTATAATTATGACTAGGGATTATTCGGTATAGTTATGAACGAAATGCGACAAATGATGTGGTAAAAGTCCTCATTGGCCTGTAGTTCATTGATGGACAGTTATTGGTGTTATTATGACCAGGGATTATTCGGTATAATCTTGACCATTGATGATTACATGAATATTCTTGGTCGTGATGCAAGGATGATTCAATTTTATTTATTAAGCTGAGTCTCAGTTATTAAGTTGATGAAAAACTTTTTAAATCATAGAAGATAGTAGATTTTATGCTCTACTTGACTCTTCTAATGGATTTATTATTCCGCTGCAGTTAAACTTGATGTCTATTGTATTTTATCAGTTTAATATTGTTAAAGACTAATGATAATTTATTCTGCATTATCTTGGTCATAATATTTCTTACTGGGCTAGTTGAGCTCACCCTTTCTTTCACTATTCTCTTCAGGAAATGAGAACGTAGCTAGGACTAGTCGGGGTATGGAGAGATGGTCCGAGATGGTGTATTAGTAGTCCTCATTCTTCTGTAAAATAGCGTGATAATAAATGTAATGAGGACTCTATTTGAGAGTGGATATTGTCTAGAAGCCAATACTCCTGTTTAAACTCTCAGTTATGTTTTGTCGTATTTTACACGATAGTTGTATAATTAAGTTTTTATTTGTATTTTGTACCATGCATTTGGCAACTCAAGATGGGTGATGTATACCTATTTTGGGAGCGTCACAGTTGGTATCAAAGCTTAGGGATATGATTCCTGGCTGAGATGTGAGACAAGAACTAGGAGGGGAGAGACGAGGAATTCCTTCGCTAGTATGACCTTCTTAAGTTTATTTGGTATTTAATTGGTCGGTCAGAGTATAGGGATAATATGTGATATGTTAATTAACCCTTGTTTTGTGGCATGTCAATTAACCTTTGTTTTGAAGATGTATTCTAGAATGATATCTGAAATACAGGAGATGAGAAATGGGAAAATCATGATAGAGAGGAAATATTAGGGAAGGTATAATCCGAAAAGAAAGCAAGGTATGTGGTAGTTGTGGAAAAGACGGTCACATAGTCCGATTTTATCGTGCACCAAAGTTAAGTTCAGATGGGACGATGTCACTAAAAGCGGATACAGACAAAACAAAGCCGGTGGTTTCAGGAAGAGTGTTTTTCGTGACTTCTCAAAAGCGAGTAACCCGAACGAAGTTAACATGGGTTAGTTAATTATAAATTTTTGCAAAGTCTATAACTTATTAGATACCGGTTCTACCCATTCTTTTATCTCTCTTGCTTGCACTCAACGTTTAAATTTGACTCCGGAGAGAAGTTAGACTTTGACTTATTGATTGAAACTCCGTTAGGAGAAACCTTCATTACATGTGTTATCCAAGTCTTGGATGAGAGTCACAATTTTGAATGATATTTCTATGGTTAATAAATTTCCTGTCGTATTCTGAAGACTTCCTAGCCTAGAGCGTGAAATCAAATTTTGTATTGACCCCAGTACAAAACCCCATTTCTAAATCCCTTAAATATTTCTTCAACCAAAATGAACGTATAATACGCCAAAGGCGTTGGCTCGAGTTGTTGAAGATTACGATCATACCATTCAATATCATTGTGGAAGAGCGAATGTGGTAGTTGGCGCGTTGAGTAGAAGATCGTATGCGGTTACGAGTGTGACGTTGTTAACACAAAAACCCATTTCTTATAACTTACAAATGATAAAGATAGAGTTAAAGACTCTAGGGACCCACGTGAAGATAACGAATATACGAGTAGAATCGACTTTAATCGATAAAGTTAAAGCCGTGTAAGCTACCACTCAGAACTGATGAATGTAAAGAAGAAGGTTCAAAAGGGCGTTATTCTAGAAGCAAGAATCGATGAAGAGAGGAAATCTCAACCCTTGATTTTATTGGTCTATTTGAAATCCTCGATTTAGTCGGAATTGTGGCTTATAGACTCGTTTTACCTCCAAGTATGTCGCGTGTTCATAACATTTTTAACGTATTGATGTTACGTAAATATGTGGATGCCCCGAACCAAATTATTAATTTAGAACCGAACGAGATAGCAGAAGATTTAACGTATGAGGAGATACATGTTAAAATCTTAGATAAGAAGGATCATATTCAACACTCTAAGGTTATACCTCAAGAGTTAGAATCTGAAATGAAGTCAAGGTATCCTCACCTCTTCGGCATACCAGGTACGTACGTAAATTTCGAGGGCGAAATTCCACAAGGAGGGGAGATTGTGAGACCCCAAATTTTATGAATAAAGATTTAAATTTCTCGAAATATTTTTTTTAAATATATTGTTGTGGATTTGATATAATGTTATAGTTGTGGGTAATATTTATAAATTTTGCAAAGTATGCAAGTTGTTATTTTATATTCGATTGGTCGGGGAATATTCTTTATGTCGGGGAATATTCGTACGATGGCACAATCTTTGGTGGACCCCACAACGAAATTATTGTCTGATTGAGAAAACGACAAAAATATTTTATGAAAATAACGGTGGAAGTTTTACCGTTAATACTGTTGAACTACTCGGTAGTAAAAATACAGTAATATGCGTAGTTGCATAGTAGGATATGGTATTGATTATTGATGCTTACGTGAGAAGTCACTCGGTTTTGTTCAATTATATATACAGTAATTGCTGTATAGTATCTCACGTTATTTGATTCAATTATTGTCGATATTTCATATATTATTAAATCAATAATTGAGATAACAAAGTTGTTAATATTATTATTTGCAATATTAACGATGTCTAGAAGTTCTGCCAAGGAGAGGTTTGGTCATCTAATTACGCGCTAATAGGGAGAAATTCTTATTAGAAAGTTCCCTCTTTCCTGGGAACGACATGGTCGATTAATAGTGTGAATTATAATAATGATGATGAAGTTTTATTTTATTAGTATTATTAATTTAATAAAATAGAAAAACTTTTTATATAAAATAGAATACTTTTATAAAGTTATTTGTTTTATTATACAATAATTAGAATATATTATATTTTATTATGCATAGTGTTTGCATATTACTGTATAGTATTTTTTGTATAGTAAAATCTTTTTATATAAAATATAATACTTTTATAAAGTTATTTATTTTATTAGATAATAATTAGAATATATTATATTTTATTATGCATAGTATTTGTATATAGTGTCTCGCATAGTGTTTGCATAGTAAAATCTTTTATATAAAGCAGAATACTTTTATAAAGTTATTCGTTTTATTAGATTATAAATAGAATATATTATATTTTATTGGAAACCAACTGACCGTCCAGTTTAAAAAGTAAATCAATCTGGACCATTGATGAATTAGTTACTATTAGGTCCATTCTCCTATAAATAGAAGCTCATTCCTTCATTATTTCTTACTTAATTCCTTTGAAACTCTAGAGAGAGAAACTATAGAGAGAAAGAAGAAAAGTATTCTGCTACTTCACTTTTCCAAAATCCAGTTCTTCTAAGGTAAGGGCTATTATTTTTTTCGTATTCATGAAGAGAACTTCTGTTATTCCATTCTTTATTATTTTGTTGGAATAACCTGTATACAGGGACTACCCTATACTTGGTGAAATTCTTCTGTTATTCCATTCCTTATTATTCTGTTGGAATAACCAGTATATGCAAAGTACCGCATACATGGTGAAATTCTTCTGTTATTCCATTCTTTATTATTATGTTGGAATAACCTGTTTATGCGAAATACCGCATACATGGTGAAATTCTTCTCTTTTTTCGTTCTTTATTATTCTGTTGGAATATCCTATCGGTGCGAATTTTGCCTGACCTGGTTTTGTTCTTTATTATTCTGTTGGAATAACCTGTCTATGTAGTCTATCGCATGCATGGTGAATTCTGTTGTTATTCCATTCTTTACTATTCTTTCGGAATATCCTGTCTATGCGTTTACGCCGAACTTGGCTCCATTATTTATTATTCTGTCAGAATATCTTGTCTGTGCGTTTACGTCGGACCTGGTTCCATTATTTATTATTCTGTTGGGAATAACCTGTCTATGCAGTCTATCGCACGCATGGTGAATCCTTATGTTATTCCATTCTTTATTATTCTGTTTGAATAACATGTCTATGTGGATTACCACATGCATGGTGAATGATCCTTTGTATTCATTCCTTATTAAATTATGGAAATGATCTGTATACATGGATTTTCGCATGGCGGGTGTAGACACTCGAAATTTTCTGCACTCCTATTACTAACATTGCAGGAGGGTAGATTCATCTTTTGGAGATAACCCGAAAGGCGACTTACAAATAGTTTAGGATACTACTAGGAAGTTTCGCTCTCGGACCGCACACACAAACCGGGAGCATTGGTGCAAAACCTGGAACACACACCGGGAATGTCATTTCCAATCTCGGAGATAACCCCGAGATATGCAGACCAAAAGACCGGCAGAAACACCGGAGAGGATAGTCCTGTCTCGGCGATAACACCGCAACGTTCAGTTCCAGTCCCATAAACAGTACTGGGAATAGCAATCCCATCCTTGGTAATAACCCCAAGAGATGATCATCGCAGTTCCGGCGATAACTCCTAATTGCTCATTTCAACCACATGCAATCGACTTCAATCACGGTGTGATGAGGCACACAAACCAAAGTGATTCAATCTCAAGCTGTAACCCCGACGAGCAACGTCGCTTCGCTCAAACCGGCGATAACCCCAGTGAGGAGTCACCAACGTCATCTCACAACATCAACGAGATGATATAGCAACATACCAACAAGTAGTCCAATCTCAGCTGTAACCCTGAGCAACGTCTACTTTCAGCTCAAACCGGTGATAACTCCGGCAAAGAGGCAAACATCATCTTGTTCGTCCAATAAATGGCACGTCGTCTCAACCTTTAAGACATACATACATACAACAATGTCCCGAATAATCGAGGAATGACAATCCCGAGTGATTATTACGTGTGACAGTACTTTGGATAGAATTTGAAGCTTGAAGACCATGGGCATAGACCCCGCTTCCTGACTTCGTACAACCTCTAATCCATGTCTTTACGTAACTCTCGACACGGTGATCCAAGAAATCTGAGACACGCTTCGTTTGGATGCTAGGATTGAAGTTCTGAAAGTTCGGTTGGACATTACAGTACGCGAGTGCACGTACTATGAGACGACGGGACCCACGAGGCCCGGGCCCACCACGACCAGCCGCAGGTAGACCTGCGGCTGTCCCAGGTAGACCTGCGGCCATCCGTCTATAAATATAGAGGGAGGGGGGGTCAACCATTTGAGAGAAGAGGGAGAGAGAAAAAGGTGAGGAAGCCCTGTCCATTTAGCTCTACATACACATCTTTTGAGTGCTTTCTTCTCTTTAAACAGTAGTTAGCTCATATATAGCTACTTTTAGTCCGGCGGGAGCCAAGTGTTCATCCACTTGAAGTCCAAGCAGTCTACCTTGGTAATCTACTGTAAGCTTTCTTGTGTTTATAAAGCTTCTTTCTTTCATTATTACACACTGTTGCACAAATTGAGAGTCGTGTGAGTGTGTTTGCCCGGACTTATGTCCGTGGTTTTCATTTCTGTATGTATATATATATATATATTAATATATATATATATATATATATATATATATATATATTTCTTATATATGGACTAACATTATCGAGTTATGCCTCGATTGAGCCTGAACTTGATGCAGAGCGTTTATTAAGCTTTTATATATATATATATATATATATATATATATATATATATATATATATATATATATATATATATATATAAATCGTGGTCGAACTACATCGATGAGCCTGAACTTTGATGGGAGCGTTTATCTGCTTTAAATATATATATAATTATATATATGAGCTGTGGTCGATTCTTACATCGATGAGCCTGGATTTTACATCCTGAGGCGTTTAATTGCTTTTATATATATATATATATATATATATATATATATATATATATATATATATATATATATATATATAATCGCTGTTTCGGACATATCCAGATGAGCACAGATTCACATCCTAAGTGCATTTTATTGCTTTTTTATATATATATATATATATATATATATATATATATATATATATATATATATATATATATATATATATATATTTACATTTAAATCCCACCGGAGTTTACTTACGTGGTGGTGATAAATCTTCTGACTTTCTTTACATTTTCGTCACGCCTGGAGTTTACTTCGTGGCGTTGATCGCTTTTTCTGACTTTCTTTACATTTTCGTCCCTTTGGAGTTCACTTTGTGGTGGTGATAGCATTTACTGCTTTATTTACTTTCCTGATCCCCCATGGAGAATAATTCATGGTGGTGATCGTGTCAATATATATATATTTATCGCTTTTATATATATATTTGCTCGCTGCGTGATTCCCCATGGAGAATAATTCGTGGTGGCTATTATATCAGCATATATATATTTTTTACAGCTTATATATATATAACTGCTTACTACTTTTCATATCAACTGCAGTATCATGTGAGCCTAGGAATCATGTGATCTTACAGATTCAGGCTAATGAATCTAGATTCGGTTCCCGTGATGGACGTTTTCAGCTATAATAAGCTTGTATATTATTTTACAGTGTCTGAGTTTCCTTGGATGGCTGTCATGCCCGTGAGGAATTCGGCACTGCGGTACATTATTTTCTCGCAGATGCTTTGCATCTCGAAAATAAAAGCAAACAAGCCGAACACTTAGTAATAAAATGGAAGTATCAAAGGCCTCAATTACTATTGAGCACAGGGTTTGAAAACCTCTTTTTTACAAAACATCACTACTATATCCTGTTTAAAAACTGAATTTTTCTATAAATTCAAACCCTATGTACATAGGTGCGAACGATGCATAGCACTACTTTCAAATAATTGCACATTGATCCACACACACACACACATTCATATATATGATTTCTTTGAAGAGTGGCGGTCACCGTGGCAACACGGATGCCTGGGAGTGCCTAACACCTTCCTCGCATATTCAAGCCCCCGAACCCTTAATGAATCTCGGTTTCACAAACCCATTTATTAGTGCCAAATCTTTGGGTCAATGTGCATACCTTTTTTGATTTGCGTTGGTGCAACCGATTAAAAAACACCAATGGCGACTCTTAAAGTCAAATCGTCGACATTACACATGTCGGACCTTTTTCACTTATTTTTCAAACAAATCTCACATTAACATGAGAACACCAAAAATAAGTAACGAAAAGGGACAATAAAAAATCCCGACGTTGACGGTGCGCGACTCTTTGGGGACACCGAAGTAAGAGAGCTTAAGCCGCTATTACAAGCTTTTCATAATTGTTATATGCTTGTGTGTGATTGTTGCATTTACATTTTCGATAAATGTGTACGAATGCATCTTACTTACTGCACTGCTAAATATCTATCTGTGATATTAGTGCTTCGCACATGTCATCATTTTGCATGAACGGTGAGACACGTTGTATGTATGTTGTGTGGTCCCTCCATTAGGAGGCTATCCTGTCGGTGTTTGATTACTGGACCCGAGGGAAGAATAATTCCCCGGGGCTCAGGAAAGGCACCACCCAGATTCGCTCCAATTGAAAGACCGGATTAATTTCCCGTTGAGTAGATTGTGATGATCTGGGAACCTTCATTGCCAAAAAGCCGCGAGAGAAACCCTAAGATAGGTCAACCTCTGATAAACCAAACGCGGAGGGAAGTCTTTTCATGCTTTCCATTTTCAAATTACCTGTAAAAGCATTTACTTGTAATTATTTTCATCCATATGTAACATGTTATCAAGTGACTAAACCGGTTGTTGCAGGATAAAAATTCCTAAAACGGATATGTTATGATAACACTTACATTCTTCATAAAGACTAAACTATGTAAGTCTTTTTGTAGGGAAGCAATTGGGCTTAAGTTCCGTTCGAGGTCTAAAAGGCATCCGACTTACTGAGACAATCATGTCTTCCTCTGAACAATATAATCCTGTCTCCTGAGAAGAATTTGACGGGTTGAGCAGACAAATTACAGACCTGGGTGTCCTACTAAAAGAGTTGCACCAGTCTACTCAGGGTTCGAAAGTGACCACACATACAGAGTCCTCTGCACAGGGGGGAGTTCAAAATCTGAAAAAAAACAATTTCAGATCATCAGCTGGATACCGTCCCTAAACACCCTGAAAGCACCCATCTCAAAATAAATCTAGACACCGGTGATATCAGGAAGAAGGTTCTTCAAATGGAGGAAACCATTCGTACTCTTAAAGGGATTGGAACACATGGAAGTGTCTCTTATACAGACCTTTGTATATTTCCTGGTGTGCATTATCCAAAGAAATTCAAAACCCCTAATTTTGAGAAATACGACGGATTGGGGGACCCTTACACACATTTAAAGGTGTTTATTGGAGAGCTCGGATCTTATGCTGAGAATGAAAAGCTCAGAATGCAGCTATTTCAGAAAAGTCTGACTGGAGAAGCCAGTTCATGGTATACCAGATTAGACAACTCTAAGATCCATAGCTGGGAAGAGTTAGCCCACGCCTTCCTCACCCAATACAGTTTTTAGTCTCAAATGGCTCTTGACCGGTACCATATAACCAAGGTCAAGAAATAGTCTAATGAGTCATTTAGAGAGTATGCTCAGAGGTGGAGGTGCCTTGCTGCTCAAGTTATTCCTTCCATGACAGAATCAGAGATGGTCATGACCTTCATAGATATACATGAAGCACCTTTCTATGAAAGAGTCCTCGCTGGCATTGGCAAGCCATTTTCTGAAATGATTAAACACGGTGAAATGGTTGAAATGGGATTGAAGTATGGTAAAATTCAAGACCTAGCTGCTCTCAAGGCTATTGCTGAACACATCCAATCCGGATCTTATGGAAACAACCCCCGGAGGGTCCATAAGAAGAAAGAAGAGGTTGTTTCCTTGATACTACAAGGACAAAAAGGCAAGTCAAGCATGCCTATGCAGAGGAAAAATTACTCCTCTTTAACAGCACAACCTTCAAACCCTCCATTGCCCAAAAGTGGAGAAGTAAAGCGATTTTGAACGTTCACACCTTTAGGGGATTCGCTCGAGAACATTCTTGCTCTTCTGACCACTCAGAAAAAAATCACGCATCTTCTTTCGCCAGCCAACCCTGCTAGTAAGGGTTTCAATGCTAATCGGAAATGTGCATATCATGCTGGGGCACCCGGACATGATACTCAAGATTGTTTGGCCTTGAAGCACAAGATTCAGGATCTGATTGATAATGGTGAGATCGTAGTCACCAAGCCAGATCAACCCCACATACAAGACAACCCTCTCCCTCAACACAAAGAGGAAGAGGTCAACATGATCAGTTGGAGCACTGGACATGGCTCCAATTCTACTGTTGAATCATCCCAACCCATTAAAGACGGTGTTGACAAATGGGATTATGCAAAGTTCCAATTCGCTATAGAATGATGGATGAAAAACCTTCACAAGATCGTTGAGCAATTAGCAGAACTGGTGACACACCAACATCAGGCCACACGCTAATTAATCAGGCAGGAACATGCCTATCTCCTTCCATTTGTTATGAATGCTTCCTCAACACCTTCAGAAAACGAAGCTATGGAGGATAAGGTTGCAAAGCGAGCAAGTGCTAAAGCCCGTCAGGATTTCACTGATAAAAGAGAATTCACCTACCTGGGCCAATCTCTGGAGGAGATACTGTAAATGTTGATCAACGAAGGAAAAATCACATTCCTTCTCCCTCCAATCAATCCCCGCTCAGCGCGGTTCAATCCTGATGAAATGTGTCAATACCATTCACATTCTCACGGACACAGCACTGAAGAATGCTGGGCACTCCGCCATCTTATTCAAAATCTTATTGACAGCGGTGTTCTGCAAGTGGCAGATGATTACACTGTGCGATTTAAGGATGGGAATGCATGTCCTATTCAATGGAAGGGATCAATAGCCGTCATATCTGAAGAAGGTGACGAGACTGCCCCAACATTTCCTATACAACTAGTTCAACTCAAAGGAGTTTACAACCCTGTGGAAGTGGCTGCACCAAAGCCCATTCTCTTGCCTTGCAGAATACAACATCCTGTTGTTAGCTTACAAAGAGATAGATTCAACGTATCTTTCCATGTCCTCAAGATAGATTCAGGATATAACCTGCTATTGGGGAGACCATGGATACACATGGCGGGAGCTGTTCCCTCTACCTTACATCAACAACTCAAATACATCATCAACAACAGTCTTATCACTATTTATGCCGAGCCCGAAGGTCCTAAACTAGGAGCTATACCAATTATCAATTTCAATTCAGAAGTTGAGCCTGCTAGTTTTCACACATTAGAAGTGAGTAATATATATTACCATCCTATTGGAGCACCACTTCTCGTACCCAAGATTTCTGACGAGGTGATGTCCGCCACTCAAGAAATGATGTCATTGGGTTACCAACCTGGACAAGGGCTTGGTAAGGAACAGCAGGGTATCATACACCCTATACAACTATCCAGTCAAATCGGTACAGCCGGCCTCGGCTATTCTGCCAATTCCAGTCATAGGAATCCTTACAAACATAAGCAGGTTCCTCAACCTTCCGCCACACGATGGTCTTCAATACCTTTACCACACGAGTTAATGCAATCTCCGAAGAAAGTTTCAAATTGCCGGACTATGGCTATCTTTGCTTTAGAGACCAATACCAATCAAAGCTAAAGAGGTGCTGACTCCTGATCCCGAGGCGGAAGAAAAGGAACGGAAATGTAAACATGACCTTGCCTTGATGATGGCAGGCATTCGCGTCATTGTTCATGATGACCATACAAACAGATACACTCCAGACGATGATTGCCCAGATGTCATGGTTATCATTCAGGAGGAGAAGGACACTGATAATCCTTCTATCATTGCAGTCCTTCAGAACTTTGCCCTGGACAATTGGAGCAGGACTCCATGCATTGGTCAACGAGGGTAAAATGGGCAGAAAATCCCTCTGCCCTGTAGATAACTTTTAATTACTTGCTTTCCTTTACAGCACTAGCAGTTATTTTATCACGTACATGCTAACACTTTTGTATGATCGAACAGTTGCATATATTAAGTGAAAGCATATTTTGTTTCAGGACTCTGAATTTAGATGTGCCTGTACTTTCTGATAAGGTGCCTTCTCTCCACCAGGACTATAACTTTTATGCAAAGTTGGATTCAGACTTGATGGACATCCAAGAGGACATTGAGACACCACAAGAGATTAAAGAATGGGTCGCCGACAAGCCTAAACCCAATCTTGATCAAACCACTCCTTTCAACCTTGGAACCTTAGATAACCCTAAGCTAATCCAAATTGGTTCAGACCTTACCACAAATCAACGGAATGACATGGTTACACTATTAGCCCCATTCCAGGATGTGTTTGCATGGTCTCATGAGGACATGGTGGGATTGTCCACTGACATTGTTCTTCATCGCCTTCCCATTAAAGAAGGGTTCAAGCCAGTTAGGTAGAAGCTCAAGCGATTGAAACCTGAGTGGAGTTTAAAGGTTAAAGAAGAAATTGTGAAACAGTTTCAAGCGGGCTTCATCATGGTGTCTACATATCCGGAGTGGATATCCAATATTGTTCCCGTACCTAAACTAGGGGGAAAGGTACGAGTCTGCGTGGATTACCGGGATTTGAACAGAGCTTGCCTTAAAGATAGCTTTCCCGTACCATTTATCCACATTCTCATTGACAATACAGCTCAATATGACATGTACTCCTTCGCTGATTATTTTGCGGGGTATCATCAAATTATGGTCACTGAGGAGGATCGTGAGAAAATTGCTTTCATCACGCCTTGGGGAACCTTTTGCTACAAACGTTTGTCGTTTGGCCTCATCAACGCCGGGGCAACTTACCAGCGAGCTATGATGGCTCTTTTTCATGATCTAATGCACAAGGAGATAGAGATCTATGTGGACGACATCATTTTCAAATCCCGGAAGGAGGGTGATCACTTAGACCATCTCAGAAAGTTGTTCAACAGGTTGCGTAAGTACGACTTGAAGTTGAACCCCGCTAAGTGCGCCTTTGGTGTTAAGTCAGGCAAGTTGCTAGGATTCCTAGTCAGCCGCAAAGGAATTGAGCTGGATCCTGCTAAAATCCAGGCCATCAAGGAAATGCCCATTCCTCAAACAGAGAAGGAAATACGGGGATTTTTGGGAAGAATTAACTTCATAAGCCTATTCATTTCTCAACTCACAGCAACCTATGAGCCAATCATTAAATTTTTAAGGTAGAACTCCTCCATGAAATGGAATGATGAGTGCCAGAGAGCTTTCCTCACAATTAAGGAACAGCTGATTAACGCTCCTGTTTTGGTACCTCCTGTGGATGACGCGTTCCTCTGTTCATGTACTTGTCCATAAATGACAACGCTTATGGGTCAGTATCTTTGGGGCAAAAAAAGATAATAGAGGCCAAGAGCGAGCTATCTATTACCTCAGCAAAAGATTCAGCATCAGTGAACACAAGTACACTCTGATCGAGAAAACTTGTTGTGCTTTGGCATGGGCCTCAATGAGATTACAACATTATCTTCATGGTCACACAACCCATCTCATATCCCGCGCGGATCCTCTTAAGTATGTGTTCAGCAAACCCGTACTAAATTGTCAGTTGTCCAGATGGCAGTTGATCCTTCAGCAATTTGATATCGTCTATGTAACACAAAAGTCTGTCAAAGGTCAAGGCATTGCAGATCAACTGGCCGCCGCAACTGCAGGGGATTACAAACCTCTAGAAACCTACTTTCCTGACGAGGAAGTAATGGCAGTTCAGCTAACACATCAGTACGATACATCCCGGCTGTGGATAATGTATTTTGATGGAGCTGTCAATTCAGAAGGCTCCGGGGCTGGAGCAGTTTTAATATCTTGCACGGGGGAGCAGTATCCCGTCGCCGTCAAATTACAGTTTGTCAATACCAACAACACAACTGAGTATGAAGGCTGCATTATGGGACTTAAACTTGCCCGTTCAATGGGCATCAGGCGTTTAACTGTCTTTGGGGATTCTGAACTGGTGATCAAGCAATCCACAGGAATCTATCAAACCAAAGAATTGCATTTCTCGCCCTACCATCAAGCAAGTTATGCAGATGGCTTTGGAGTTCAAGAAATCTCCTTTCTACACATTCCTCGCAATAGGAATGATTTTGCAGATGCGTTAGCAACATTGGCCTCCTTGGTTTACATACCTGACAAGGAAAGCAGGCCAAACATCACGATTGCTCTGCACAAGACCCCAGTTTATGGGAATTACATTGGAGAAGTATCGGATGAGCTACCTCCCATCCATAACCCTTGGTATCAACATATCAAGGAATATTTACGAGATGGATCTACACCCGCCGAGGCGAGCCTCACTGAGAAGAGGCAGATTCATCGACTTGCTATGAAATTCTATCTGAACGGAGATGCACTCTATAAGAGAGATGTAGGACTAGGCCTCCTCAGATATCTGGACAAAGACCAAGCTCAGAGACTCATGGATGAAATCTATGGTGGAGTATGCGGCCCTCACATGAGTGGATCCCTCCTTGTTAAAAAGATTCTCAGAACGGGACATTATTGGCTTACACTCAAGGCTGACTGTGATGATCATGTCAAGAGGTGCTATCAATGTCAAATCCATGGGAATGTTATCCACGCCCCTCCAAGGGAACTCCACAATATGAGTTCGCCATGGCCCTTCTCAATGTGGGGAATAGACGTGATCGGGCCCATCGAGCCCAGAGCCAGTAATGGACATCGGTTCATATTTACCATGATCGACTACTTCACCAAATGGGTCGAAGCAGCTTCCTTCCCCAAGGTTACTAAAGAAGTCATCGTTGCTTTCATCAAACAATGTTGTTTGTCGATATGGGCAACCAGAGGTCATTGTGTCAGACAATGCTAAGAACCTCAACAACAAAATTATGTAGGAGTTATGCAAACAATTCCATATCAAACACCTTAACTCCGTCATCTACCGGCCAAAGATGAATGGTCTTTGTTATGGTTGGTAATAAAATGTCAAGAAGATCATATGAGAAAATGTCCGCCAATCACAAAGGATGGCTCGACCTCTTGCCCCTAACTTTATTAGCCTCTGTAACTTCAATGCGTGCTTCCACCGGGGCAACCCCCTACTCACTATTCTATGGGATGGAAGCAGTGCTCCCCATCGAGGTGGAAATGGAATCCCTCAGCGTATTGATGGATGCTCAGTTGGATGAAGACCAATGGGTACAAGACAGGTATCACCAATTGTCTCTAATAGATGAAAGGCGAACTGCAGCTATCTTCCATGATCAGTTATATCAGGAAAGGATCGCACGATCCTACAACAGAAAAGTCCAACTACGGCATTTCAAACAACATGACTTGGTTTTGAAGAAGATCATTGACAACCAAGATCAGTCTAAGGGAAAATTCGCTCCTAACTGGGAAGGCCCATTTGTTGTCAAGGAAGTATTGACAGGAGGTGCTCTCAGATTACAAGAAGTGGATGGTGATGAATTTCCACAACTCATTAATTCGGACACCATGAAGCGGTACTATGTCTAAAGTTGCCATCAAACAAACATCCTGGTTTTGATCATCAAATCACCAGTCATTTCGGTTTTGAACCCTTTTTTCTACAAACTCTTTTCTGCCCCTCATGGGAACATACAATTTGGACCAGCAGCCTGGTTCTTTTCAGTTTCTCCTGAAAATGAGATAAACTTTTCATGCCCCTACAGTTTCTCCTGAAAATGTGGATAAACTTTTCATGCCCCTATGACTCCTCCCGAAAACGAGAATAAACTTTTCACAAATCTGCAGTTTATCCTGAAGATGGGATCAAACTTTTCAAACATTACAGTTTGTCCTGAAGACGGGATTGAACTTTCTTCACACTTACGATTTTATCCCCTTTATGGGATTAAACCTTCTTTCCCCGCAGTCTATCTCGCTTATGGGATTCATATCTACTCCACACAGCTTAACCTGTACCTGGGATTATGATCTTCCCCGTAGATTCTCCTGCACAATGGGACCGCCACTTTTTAGTCATTCGTCCTGAGGGGCGAACTACGTCGACCTGATCTCCCTGATACGCGGGGGTACATAGGCAACCATATTTTATATGGCACGGTCAGAATAATACAAAAACAACAAAAAACATTTCTACTCTTTCTTCTACAAAACAAAAACAACAAAAATACTTCCACACCCTTACGCCTTCAATCTTCAAACGTTGAGCCTCCTACACTAGGTTCGAACTCACGCAGACTTGAGTTCCTCTTCAATAGAGTACGTAGGCAACCATTCATGGTGCGATCGACCCCCTACCGGAACAAGCATACTTGTCACACCGTGATCGGCATCAAACTTCAAATTGCCCCACTTCATCGGGCCAGATCAAAGGGATGGAATTAGCCAACCTCTTCTCACAAATAGAAGATACTGGATGGCCATTGCGATCGTGCCTCAAAAAGAAACACCAAACCATAAGAGATGGAATTAACTAGGCTTCTCCTAAATAGAAGTAATGGCGACCATCTGTGGAGCGGTCAATCTCAGAGAGGAAGAAACTGTTATCCTCTCCACTTTTCCATACAGATACCAGTCCCAAGACACCAAAGATGGTAGGGATTTTCAGAAATCAATGATTCATTCTAAGAGATTTTGTGATATCTCAATGTCCATCTATCAAGAATGAATTCAGAATGCATCGAGATCAAAGGACCTGGAGAAATAGGCAAATATCAAACAATTATCAAGGCATAACTAAAAGGGAAGTGAATCAACATATATATTTCTCTGCTATACATAATATTGTTTGATATATACATCTGTGCTGTATATGACAAAATGGCTAAGCTAGTATGTGCAGGAAGAATAAAGCTATCTACGGGTCTGTATGTATGCGGACTATCAGATCCAACATAGCGTCCCTCTCCGAGGACGGAGGTAGTGCTATAAGCTCCTGCCCAAGGATATCTACACGAGCTAGCAGATCAGAAGCCAACTGCATGGTGGCATAATGTCCATCAATGTAAGTGCTCATATCGGTAAAAGTGACAGCCATCTCAGATCTCACTGAAGTACTATCTACAATGGCCACATCCCTAGCAGATAAGGCGGCATCCCGCTCCATGATCATGGCATCCCTGGCCGATCTAGCCCCATCGCTCTCTAACAGAGCGGTGTTTCTCCCATCAAGAGTCACAACATCGTGGCCCTAGCTTCGATCTCTCTCATAGGTCATCGATGTAAGCTCTTCTCCGGATGATGTCTTTGAATCTTTGGGTAATGATGACTTTCGGGGTGGGAGAATCTATCACAGATCTTGAAAACCCAAGATCAACTCAATTCAGTAGGGATCGATGACCTCTCTATAGGTTCCCCATCGTCATCATCGGTCTCTCAGATGTGGATCTCGCCATGACCAATGCAGTCTCTCTCTCGATCCATGCGGAATACTCTGCAGAACTACCTGGATGACTGACAGAAAACTCACCCAACTCTCGCTGATCCCAACAGGTATACAACCTGGATCTGTCCTCCGCTGATAACCGGTGTGACGCAAAGCGCTAAGCCACTGCACCCTCAATAAGGATGGAAGTGCTAAAACTGGTCAAACTAACACATCACGGCCAGTGGGTGGTAAGTAATCATGCCCCTCAAACCAGCCAGAGGGAGATAATCCATGGCTGGAGCATGAGTAATGAAGTTGTAGGGTGAGACGAGCCCTGAACACGACAGTATGTCAAACAGATCTCTGTGCCAAGAAAGCAGACCAAGATGCAGCATCTGTTAACTCCGCAGGCTGAAAAGAGTATGACATGGCTATCTCATGGGTGAAACAAAATCCATGACGTCTGAATGTGCCAATCGGTCGCAAGTGTGACATGAACCACACGTACAACATGACCGAACTGCCCGTAAATGCTCCTGTCAGATAAGCACAGCAGTATGTAGCCGACCTCAAGGTCTCTGCAACGATCATCAGTATGATGGTATTACCCTCCTTGAGAGCTCTCACTGCCACGATGACACCTATGTCTAGCTCATCCATATACTGCGGCATGTAGACGTATGACAGTATGCATAGGAGCAGTACATCTACCCTGGCTGAACGCCAATGATCCTTCGATGTGGTGAAATCCCCAGAATGACGTGCATAGCTATCCTCAGAGCCAAACCTGTAAATCAAGAAACGCTGGGATATCACATGGCCAGATGTAAGCTCATCCTGCAATACTCTGCGCCTCAAACCTGTGAGGGTCATGAACTGTCTACTCATGTCTCCCATCGCCATGCACACGCAAGGTCTGTCCAGAGGCAGCATCGTCAACCGTGCATACTCCTCTAAAGTAGGAGTCAACTCCTGGGTCCCAAAACGGAATACCTGTCTATCCGGCACCCAATGCTCTAGCATACCCCCTACAGAGCCTCGAGGAACCATGTCTGACGGTGATATACTATCATACCATGATCGAATACCAACTACCACCGCAAATGGTGGGGTATGATCAATACGGCTAACTGTCGAAGAAGACATATGTGCAGGCCGTGTCATAAGACCATCCAGGGGTCAATGCTGAACATCTCTGGATATACATACATATGCATAAAAATAACATGCATGATACAATAGATGGCAATATGATATAGGGAATGAAAAACTATGCATACATTCCTAAGTATATCATCATCTAATACATCTCTGTACAGCTAAAATACAGGGAAATGGGGCGAAGCTACCCAACAACTAATAGAGGCCTATCAAAAGATATAGCGAGAATGGGGCGAAGACACCTAGTATCTAACAGAGGCCTATCAAAAGAGATAATGAGAAATACATCAGAAAAAGTTAATAGTGTCAATGTCCACATCATCGATGCTATCCACCTGATGTAACTCCTCTTGAGTCACTGGATCTCTATCTACGGGGATGTCAGGCCTATATAAGGGAGGATCTGTGCCAACAAAACCAAATGGGTCACCTAAAGGGCCAACGCCACTGCTGGAAGGATCAAAAGTATCTGCCTCTGAAGGATCTCTGCTCAAATGCCGAATGAAAAGATGTGATTGGTCCAGCTGCCGAGTCAATCTCTCGATCTGTGTTGCATGAGTCGGATCTCTGACACAGGCTAGTCAATCCGTCATCATCACGGATCCTAGAACCATATCCCCTATGAACTGAGTGGCGCGGGACTGACCTCCAATGGTACGAGGGATCCACCAACGCTGGAATGTCTCCTGAGAACAAGGGCCCTCTGATAATGTAAAACCGTCAATCCCCATCAATGTGATGTCAATGATGGGTGACTGTGAAACAGGCCAGTAACGCCTGGCAGGAGACAAGATCGGTATACGTATCTCTCCTGTGGTGCTCCTAATAGCACGATCTCCTAAATAGAGCTCCCATCCTCCATCGGTAAAGAGAGGAATCCTGCGGGTGGATATGAAGTACTCTAATCCAGTCGGGTACCCATCCTCAAAGCCAACTCCCAGATCCTCTCCAAAGTAGGGAATCCAAGTGATGACATCAGCTGTCAATATCTCCAGCTGCAGGTGACAATGAGTGAAACCCTCAGAAACAGGGACCTCCGCCAGTATGGAATGATGCCATCTCCATCCTCGTGGATAGGTGTCTAAACCTAACACACTCACAGGACGTAAACAAGGGAGCCTCTCGCAAGCCCAAAACTGCCAACACAAAGGCAAAACATCTGCTGTCAATTAACACTCTTAACCTGTACATGGGAAAAGATATGAGAAACACTCACCAGCAGAAACGGGTAGAATCCTAACCACGCCTCGGTCAAGCCTTACGATCACATGCGCATTCCCCTGAGGAAATAGGTAAAGGTATAGGAACCCCAATCATACTCTCCTACACGGTCCACGTGTCGAGTGGCGCTAATCAAAGCGAAAGACACCGTAGAAGAGTTGTCTGCTATGAAGCAACCCCTAATGATCATCAGGAACAATCGCCGCAGAATGCGATCCCTGACTCTCACATCAGCGGGTATGGGCTCACTCAACTGCCCACTCATAGCATCTACACTCAAAGGACCTGTCCTAACAGTCCTGCCCTTGAGCGCATCCGCTGGAACTCCCAACAAGGATCTAAAGGCAGTAGGGGTGATATCCGCCATGCAAGGCACCGACTCCCCTCCAAACTCTATACCTGTGATAAACCGCCAATCCATCGGCGTCATCAAAACCTCACAGTCCAGCAAGTGAAGTGACTGGGTTTGGTGAAACCACCGCTCAGACAATGCCCTGAGGTAACCCCAGGGACAGCGACGGGGTAGAATGGAGAAAAATCTCTCAAATCCCCAGCCATGGACAATCGCTCTATAGTCATCATGCAAGGCCTGGTACATAGAGTGAATGGTAAACCAGTTCCCTCGAGGCTGTGTAAAGCCAGGAACCTACATCAAGTGCAGATCAACATCAGACTCCTTGACTCCTCGCCTATAGGAAATAAGGATGATTAAAGATCTAACTTCATACCTCATTTGCGTGCAGGTACACAGAAGGATGCCTACTCAAGTCACCTGGAAGATTTGGGTTCGCCACTTGAATACCAGGCAACTCCCTGCGAGGAACACGTGCAGCAGGAGTGGGACCCTCGAACGGTACATCATCCTCCTCATCCTCAACATTCAGCACTTCCACCTGAATAGGACGCACGACCCCCTCAACCAAACAATGAGGCTGTCTCATAAAACGGCGCTGAGGCTCTTCAACAGCTCTCCTCCGTACACCAGAAGTAGTCCTGCGGGAACTGCTCAGCTGATCTGGATCCATAATATCTGGACAACAAATCTCCAAATCACCTTAGAAAGCGTGTGGTAATACTATACCTGGAGTCATTTTTAAAATGCATTTTGTGATTACATGCATACATGCATCATTTTAACATACATATGATGTAGAGTTAAGAATGCATAAATGCTCAATGCCTACATTTTGGAAAAATTTTCCATAGTTTCCTTTGTAAAAGGGACTATCCACATGCACATAGGCATGACTAGGTGGCCATTCAGTAGCACACCTCTACAGAGTCATATACATCCTGTATGCTTTTTATCACATCACAGTAAAAATTCGTAAGTGTACTCTAATTACCAGGATTAATTACTACTCTACCTTTACTCATTTGTCCTCAGATAGGATAAGAAATGACAGTAAATGGTACCAATTTGACTGTTTCAAAAGTCAAATTTTTTCACATCAGTTGATACAATGCAACCGTTGATACACACATCAGCGAAGATCAGGCAACCCTGATAACAACCAGTTGTTGGCAGTAACTCCGACAGTACGAGGGAATATGTTATACACATCCTCAAAACAAGCACAGTTTTATCCCCATAGATCTCTTGCACATGAGAGGTACCTCTATGGAGTATAAACCGGTGTCTAGGATTCAAGACTTTGGTGTTAGTCCCAACGTCAGCATCCTTGAAGACTTGGATCGCATGTCCAAGCCATCACTGATTATCATCCCAACAGGAATTCCTGACAATCATTCATGCATTCTACATACATTTGCATCATGTTGTTGTACATTGCATCATGATAATCTTGTCTAAATTTCAAGTGCCTAGGATTCTTTATCCTATCCATGTATTGCATTGCATGAATATGATAAAGAGGGGCATCTGTAGACACTCGAAATTTTCTACACTCCTATTACTAACATTGTAGGAGGGTAGATTCGTCTTTTGGAGATAACCCTGACAGACAGCTTACAAACAGTTCCAGATACTACCGAAAGTTCTGCTCCAAACCGGCACACAAACCGGGAGCATTGGTGCCAAACCTGGAACACACACCGAGAATGTCATTTCTAATATTGGAGATAACCCCGAGATATGCAGATCAAAAGACCGGCAACAACACCGGAGAGGGCGATCTGTCTCGAAAGCGATAACACCGATGTTCGGGCCCGGTCGAGAAAAAAAGCATCGAATAGCAATCCCATCCTTGGTGATAACCCCAAGAGATGATCATCGCAGTTCTGGCGATAACTCCAGAATTTCTCATTTCAACCACATGCAATCAGATTCAATCACAGGTGACAGTGAGGCACACAAACCAACAGTCCAATCTCAGCTGTAACCCTAAGCAACGTCTACTTTCTGCTCAAACCGGCGATACCCCGGTGAGGAGTCACCAACGTCATCTCACAACGTCAACAAGATGATATAGCAGCATACCAACAAGTAGTCCAATATCAGCTGTAACCCTGAGCAACGTCTACTTTCAGCTCAAACCGGTGATAACTCCGGCAAAGAGTCAAACATCATCTTGTTCGTCCAACAAATGGCACGTCGTCTCAACCTTTCAGACATACATACATACAACAATGTCCTGAATAGCTGAGGAATGACAATCCCAAGTGACTATTACGTGTGACAGTACTTTGGATAGAATTTGAAGCTTGAAGACCATGGGCATAGACCCCACTTCCTAACTTCGTACAACCTCTAATCATTGTCATTACGTAACTCTCGACACCAGCGGTCCGAAGAAGTACATACACGCTTCGTTTGGATGCTAGGATTGAAGTTCTGAAAGTTGGGTTGGACATTACAGTACGCGAGTGCACGTACGATGAGATGACGGGACCCACATGGCGGGCCCACGACCGACCACCTATTGGTAGACTGCGGTTTGCTTGAGTAGAACCTGACCATCCGTCTATAAATATAGAAATTGACCATTTGAGAGAAGAGGGAGAGAGAAAAAGGCAAGAAAGCCCTGTCCATTTAGCTATGCATACACATCTTTTGAGTGTTTTCTTCTCTTTAAACACTAGTTAGCTCATATATAGCTACTTTTAGTCCAGCGGGAGCCGAGTGTTCATCCACTTGAAGTCCAAGCAGTCTACCTTGGCAGTCCACTGTAAGCTTTCTTGTGTTTATAAAGCTTCTTTCTTTCATTATTACACATTGTTGCACACATTGAGAGTCGTGTGAGTGTGTTTGCCCTGACTTATGTCCGTGGTTTTCATTTCTATCTATATATATATATTTCTTATATATGGACTAACATTATCGAGTTATGCCTCGATTGAGCCTAGACTTCGGTCTGGAGCGTTTATTTGCTTTCGTATATATATATACTTATATATATGAAGCGTGGTCGACTCGCATCGATGAGCCTAGACTTGATGCAGGCGTTTATCTTCTTTCGTATATATATATATATATATATATATATATATATATACTTATATATATGAAAGCAATGACGATTACATTCGATGAGCCCGGATTTTACATCCATGACGTTTAATTGCTTTATATATATATATATATATATATATATATATATATATATATATATATATATATATATATATATTTAAATCCCACTCGGAGTTTACTTACGTGGTGGTGATAAATCTTCTGACTTTCTTTATATTTTAATCCCCGCTGGAGTTTACTTCGCGTGGCGAGGATCGCTTTTCTGACTTTCTTTACATTTTCGTCCCACTTTGGAGTTCACTTCATGGCGGTGATAGCATTTACTGCTTTATTTACTTTCCTGATCCCCCAGGGAGAATAATTCGTGGTGGTGATCGTGTAATATATATATATATATATATATATATATATATCGCTTTTATATACATATATTTGCTCACTGTGTGATTCCCCATGGAGAATAATTTGTGGTAGCTATCATATCAGCATATATATATATTTTACAGCTTATATATATATAACTGCTTACTGCTTTCCATATCAACTGCAGTATTATGTGAGCCTAGGAATCATGTGATCTTACAGATTCAGGCTAATGAATCTAGATTCGGTTCCCGTGATCGACGTTTTCGGTTTGTGAATCGACTTGTATATTATTTTACAAATTGTCTCGAGTTTCCTTGGATGGTCATCATTCTGTGAGGAATTAAGATCTTCAAGACATTATTTTATCGCAGATGCTTCGCATCTCGAAAATAAAAGCAAACAACCCGAACACTTAGTAATAAAATGGAAGTATAAAATGCCTCAATTACTATTGAGCACAGGGTTTGAAAACCTCTTTTTACAAAACATCACTGTTATATCCTGTTTAAAAACTGAATTTTTCTATAAATTCAAACCCTATGTACATAGGTGCGAACGAGGCATAGCACTACTTTCAAATAATTGCACATTGATCCACACACACACACACATTAATATAATGATTTCTTTGAAGAGTGGCGGTCAGTGGCAACACGGATGTTTGGGGTGCCTAACACCTTCCCCAAGATAATCAAGCCCCAACCCTTAATGAATCTCTTGCCCTACCATTTAGCGAATGCTAAATCATCGGGTCAATGTGCAAACCTTTTGATTTGCGTTGGTGCAACCAAAAAAACACCAATGGCGACTCTTTAAGTCAAATCGTCGACATTACACATGTCGGACCTTTTTCACTTGTTTTTTCAAACAAATCTCACATTAACATGAGAACACCAAAAAACAAGTAACGAAAAGGGACAATAAAAAATCCCGACGTCGACAGCGGGTGAAAATCCATTTGCAGTTTCATATATTCTATTATACTCAGTTGGTTAAAGTTTTGGCTTCTATACTCCATGAAATTAGTAGAATATCCTGGATATTTGCGCTTCATCCAGTATCTTTTCATGGAAATATTCTTCTAAGCATTCTTAAATTTTTCTCTACAAAGAAGTATCATGTCGACAATTTGGATATTATTGAGTTCAGGATAAATTGACTTATAAATCTTTAAAATTTATTCTTGAACTTGTTTTATTGAATTATATATTATGTCATTTTCATGATGAGTTATGTTGGTTATTATGTGAAAACATGAAAGTTTCTTAGAAACCACAAAGGGTTGAAAATCAAATTTTGGTGAAAATGGAACATGAAATTCAATTGACCATATCTCCAAGTATATTTCAAATTTTTGAGTGTGGTCAAGTTCTAGAGTTAGATCTATGAGTTTTCTAACTTATCCAAGTGGAATCACTGAAAAGGTGTTGTAGATTTTCGTGTGGACTATTTTTAGCAAAGGAGTCAAAATCTGCAAAATAGCAAAAAGCTACTGCCCATAAATTTAAAAGGGTTGTTTTGGCCACTTAATTTGTGAGAAAATTTCCGGCCTTTTGGGACATGAAAGTATATGGTATAAGGTACCTCCTGTCCAAAAAAAAGCTCATTCTGACTTAAAATGAGCAAGTTATGACCATTTCAATATTTAGGTTTTTCTTATGAAAAACGATATAACCAGAGTTCTATAACTCCGATGGCCATGAAATTTAAACTGGAGGCTCACGTTAACATGTGTAAGATTCTGCCAAGATTTGGGAATTTCTGGAGTTAAACTTGAGGTAGCTAATTTCTTAGGGAATTAATTAGAAATTGATTTTTGAAAAATAGTAAATAAATTTTAAAAATTTTGAGAAAAAATATATGTTCATTATGGGACTATATTCTGCTAAATCCCAGAAAAGAAATATTTTTGGGACTGCTTTGGTATTTTTCATGCAAATGGTTTAGTTACGAACATATGAATTAAATATGTTATGTGAAGTATAAAAATTGGTAAATAGGATTTTATGGCTTGGAAATCCTATATAAGGTATATACAGATTTTTGATGAGGGATTTCATCATTGGTGATGAAATCTTATGAGTATGACATTTTTGAATGATTAAATGAATTATTTGGTAAAGTGTAAACAATTGAAATAAATTATTTATAAGTTTAAGAAGTGATTAAAATATTGTTATGATATTAACAATATTAGATTATGAATTTATTATGTGATTGATAATATTTGGATAAATTTAAAGTCTTTAATATTTATCCTTGTTTTCGTTTGATAAATATTTATATCATTGTCATCATTCTCATGTTTATATTGTGATTAAAGTCATATTTGGCTTACATGCATAGATGGACTTGGTATGATTATGACTAGGAATTATTCGGTATAGTCATGACCGTAATGTGACAAATGATGTGGTAAAAGTCCTCATTAGCATGTAGTTCATTGATGGACAGTTGTTGGTGTGATTATGACCAGGGATTATTCGGTATAGTCATGACCATTGATGATTACATGAATATCCTTGGCCGTGATGCAGTGATGATTCGATTTTATTTATTAAGCTGAGTCTCAGTTATTAAGTTGATGAAAAACTTTTTAAATCATAGAAGATAGTAGATTTTATGCTCTACTTGACTCTTCTAATGGATTTCTTATTCCGCTGCAGTTAAACTTGATGTCTATTATATTTTATCAGTTTAACATTGTTAAAGACTAATGATAATGTATTCTGCGTTATCTTAGTCATAATATTTCTTACTGGGCTAGTTGAGCTCACCCTTTCTTTCACTATTCTCTTCAGGAAATGAGAACATAGCCGGGACTAGTCGAGGTACGGAGTGATGGTCCGAGATGGTGTATTAGTAGTCCTCACTATTCTGTAAAATCGTGTGATAATTGTTGACGTCGGGATTTTTTATTGTCCCTTTTCGTTACTTGTTTTTTGGTGTTCTCATGTTAATGTGAGATTTGTTTGAAAAAACAAGTGAAAAAAGTCCGACATGTGTAATGTCGACAATTTGACTTTAAGAGTCGCCAGTTGGTGTTTTTAACTGGTTGCACCAACTCAACCGAAAAGGTTTGCACATTGACCCAGTGATTTGGCACTGCTAAATGGGTCGGTGAAACCGAGATTCATTAAGGGTTCGGGGGCTTGATTATGCGGAGGGAAGGTGTTAGGCACCCCCGACATCCGTGTTGCCACGGTGACCGCAACTCTTCAAAGAAACTGTTATATGAATGTGTGTGTGTGTGGATCAATGTGGAATTATTTGAAAGTAGTGCTATGCCTCGTTCGCACCTATGTACATAGGGTTTGAATTTATAGAAAAATTCAATTTTTAAACAGGATATAGCAGTGATGTTTTGTAAAAAGAGGTTTTCAAACCCTGTGCTCAATAGTAATTGAGGCCTTTGATACTTCCATTTTATTACTAAGTGTTCGGCTTGTTTGCTTTTATTTTTGAGATGCGAAGCATCTGCGAGAAAACAATGTACATCAGTGCCGAATTCCTCACGGGTATAACAGCCATCCAAGGAAACTCGATCCTTTGTAGAAATAATATACAAGTCGCCATAACCGAAAAACGTCCATCACGGGAACCGAATCTAGATTCATTAACCTGAATCTGTAAGATCACATGATTCCTAGGCTCATATGATACTGCAGTTGATATGGAAAGCGAAGCGATTATATATATATAAGTTTGTAAAATATATATATATATTGATATGATAGCCACCACTTAATTATTCTCCCATGGGGAATCACTTTAAATGAGCAAATATATATATAAAAATGATAAATATATATATATTATTACGATCACCACCAACAATTATTCTCCATGGGGATCGGAAAGTAAATAAAGCGATAAATGCTATCACCGCCAATAAGTGAACTCTAAGTGGAGACGAAAATGTAAAGAAAGTTTAAAAGCGATTATTGCCACGAAGTAAACTCCGGCGGGGCGAAAATGTAAAGAAAGATATAAAAGGCGATCACCACCACGTAAGTAAACTCCGTGTGGGACGAAATATAAATATATATATATATATATATATATATATATATATATATATATATATATATATATATATATATATATATATATAAAAGCAATTAACGCTCAGGATGTAAAATCCGGGCTCATGAGATAGAAGTCGACCACAGTTCATATATATATATAAGTATATATATATCAAAGCAGATAAACACTCTGCACCAAAGTCAGGATCATCGGCATGTAGTTCGACCCACATTCATATATATAGTATATATATATATATATTTGAAAACAAATAAACTCTCCGGACAAAGTCTCAGGCTCAATCGAGGCATAACTCGATAATGTTAGTCCATAAATAAAAATATATATATATATATATATATATATATATATATATATATATATATATAAATATTAATATATATATCTGCATTGAAATGAAAACCACGAACATAAGTCTGGGAAAACACATTCACACGACTCTCAATGTGTGCAACAGTGTGTAATAATGAAAGAAAGAAGCTTTATAAACACAAAAAAGCTTACAGTGGACTGCCAAGGTAGACTGCTTGGACTTCAAATGGATGAACACTCGGCTCCCGCCGGACTAAAAGTAGCTATATATGAGCTAACTAGTGTTTAAAGAGAAGAAAGCACTCAAAAGATGTGTATGTAGAGCTAAATAGACAGGGCTTCCTCGCCTTTTTCTCTCTCCCTCTTCTCTCAAATGGCTGACCCCCCCCCCCTCTATATTTATAGATGGATGGCCGCAGGTCTACCTGCGACTAGTCGTGGTGGGCCCGAGCCTCGCGGGTCCCTTCGTCTCGTAGTACGTGCACTCGCGTACTGTAATGTCTAATCAAACTTTTAGAACTTCAATCCTAGCATCCAAACGGCGTTTTCAGACTTCTTCTGGACCATTTGGTGTCGAGAGTTACATAATGACATGGATTAGAGGTTGTACGAAGTCAGGAAGCAGGGTGTATGCCCATGGTCTTCAAGCTTCAAATTCTATCCAAAGTATTGTCACACGTAATAGTCACTCGGGATTGTCATTCCTCGGTTATTTGGGACATTGTTGTATGTATGTATGTCAGAAAGGTTGAGACGACATGCCATTTGTTGGACGAACAAGATGATGTTTGACTCTTTGCCGGAGTTATCGCCGGTTTGAGCTGAAAGTAGACGTTGCTCAGGGTTACAGCTGAGATTGGACTACTTGTTGGTATGGTGCTATATCATCTTGTTGAAGTTGTGAGATGACGTTGGTGACTCTTCACCGGGGTTATCGCCGGTTTGAGCGGAAAGCAGACGTTGTTCATGTTATGTTGGTGAGATTGGATCGCTTGGTTTTTGTGTGCCTCATCGTCACCGTGATTGAAGCTGATTGCATGTGGTTGAAATGAGCAATTCCGGAGTTATCGCCGAAACTGCGATGATCATCTCTTGGGGTTATCACCAAGGATATGATTGCTATTCCCAGTGCTATTTCTGGGACTGGAACTGAATGTCGCGGTGTTATTTCCGAGACAGGACTGTCCTCTCCGATGTTGTTATCGGTTTTTTAATCTGCATATCTCGGGGTTATCTCCTAGATTGGAAATGACATTCCCGGTGTGTGTTCCGGGTTTGGCACCAATGATCCCGGTTTATGTGCCGGTCTGGAGCAGAACTTTCGGTAGTATCCGGAACTTTTTGTAAGCTGTCTTTCAGGGTTATCTCCAAAAGACAAATCTACCCTCCTGCAATGTTAGTAATAGGAGTGGAGAAAATTTTGAGTGTCTACAGATGCTCCTCTTTATCATATTCATGCAATGCAATACATGGATAGGATAAAGAATCCTAGACACTTGAAATTTAGACAAGATTATCATGATGCAATGTACAACAACATGATGCAAATGTATGTAGAATGCATGAATGATTGTCAGGAATTCCTACTGGGATGACAATCAGTGATGGCTTGGACATGTGATCCAAGTCTTCAAGGATGCTGACATTGGGACTAACACCAAAGTCTTGAATCCTAGACACCAGTTTATACTCCATAGAGGTACCTCTCATGTGCAAGAGATCTGTGGGGATAAAACGGTGCTTTTTTTTGAGGATGTGTATAACATATTCCCCCGTACTGTCGGAGTTACTGCCAACAGCTGGTTGTTATCAGGGTTGCCTGATCTTCGCTGATGTGTGTATCAACGGTTGCATTGTGTCGTCGACCTTGTTGAGGAAGGTGGTTTCAATGGGTTTACTTGCCATTGGTTGACACGGTGTCAAGGTTGCTTGACCTTCATTGATGTGTGTATCAATGGTTGTACTGCATGGTGAACCCCCGCCGGGGATATTCAGATGATTCGTGGTTTTGCGTTGTAACCCCCGCCGGGGATTTTCAGACATAACCACGTAAATGCCGACATCAGATCATTGTGGGGTATTGCCAAGCATGGTTGATGAAAGCTGAGCCTTGTGGCATAATATACCCTGTATCGGGGTGAATACCATTAAGACGACGGGAGTTTAACTCTGACCGACAAAAAACTAGAATATCAAGGTGTTTTGCTCAATCGCGTGGCGTTTTTACTCCTGATTTGGCCTTTTAAGCTTGCGAAACCTCCTTTGCAACCCTAACTGGACCGAGCCGGAGGTGTGGGACCTATGTAGGAGGGCAGCAGGAACACCTGCAGGTACCGCGGGTTGACCTGCGGCCAACCGTGGCTATGTATAGCCAGCGGGTTGCTTTCATAAGTAACTTTCAAGCTGCGCCGCAAAGGAAATCTGAGAGCTTTTCTGCAGACCTACTGAGTTCGGGCAACTTTCTATATATTTCGTCACCGTGCAAACGTTCTACACTGTCCTGGTAACACATGTATGTATTTTTTTCCAACTTCTATCCGTTGAAACATGACTTATTGCATGAAATGCATTTAGACACATAGTAGTGAATATGCATGCTTATATGACTTGATAGAAAATATTCAACATAGCAAATGTTAGTATTAAACCATGCTTAACATAATGATGTGAAAAAATTTGACTTCAAAGCGATCAAATTGGTACCATTTCTTGTCATTTCTTACCCTATCTCGAGGACAAATGAGTAAAGGTAGAGTAGTAATTAATCACAGTAATTAGAGTACACTTACGTTTTTTTTTGTGATGTGATAAAATGCATACAGGATGTATATGACTATGTAGAGGTGTGCTACTGAATGGCCACCTAGTCATGCCTATGTGCATGTGGATAGTCCCTTTTACAAAGGAAACTATGGAAAAATTTTCCAAAATGTAGGCATTGAGCAGTTATGCATTCTTAACTCTACATCATATATATGTTAAAATGATGCATGTATGCATGTAATCACAAAATGCATTTTAAAAATGACTCCAGGTATAGAATTACCACACCCTTTCTGAGGTGATTTGGAGATTTACTGTCCAGATACTATGGATCCAGATCAGCCGAGCAGTTCCCGCAAGACTACTTCTGGTGTACGGGGGAGAGCTGTTGAAGAGCCTCAGTGCCGTTCTATGAGACAGCCTCGTCGTTTGGTTGAGGGGGTCGTGCGTTCTATTTGGGTTGAAGTGCCGAATGTTGAGAACGAGGAGGATGATGTACCGTTCGAGGGTCCCGCTCCTGCTGCACATGTTCAAGTGGCGAACCCAGATCTTCTAGGTGACTTGAGTAGGCATCCTTCTGTGTACCTGCACGCAAACGAGGTATGAAGTTAGATCTTTAAGCATCCTTATTTCTTATAGGCTAGGAGTCAAGGAGTCTAATGTTGATCTACACTTGATGTAGGTTCCTGGCTTTACACAGCCTCGAGGGAACTGGTTTAGCATTCACTCTATGTACCAGGCCTTGTATGATGACTATAGAGCGATTGTCCATGGCTGGGGATTTGAGAGATTTTTCTCCATTCTACCCCGTCGTTGTCCCTGGGGTTACCTCAGGACATTGTCTGAGCGGTGGTTTCACCAGACCCAGTCACTTCACTTGCTGGACTGTGAGGTTTTGATGATGCTGATGGATTGGCAGTTTATCACAGGTATAGAGTTTGGAGGGGAGCCGATGCCTTGTACGGCGGATATCACCCCTACTGCCGTCAGATCCTTGTTGGGAGTTCCGACGAGGCGCTCAAGGGCAGGCTCATAGGGGCAGATCTTTTTGAGTGTAGATGCTATGAGTGGGGGCATTGAGTGAGCCCATACCACCGATGTGAGGGTCGTGGGGATCGATTCTGCGACAATTGTTCCGAGATGATCATTAGGGGTTGCTTTCACAGCGCACAACTCTTCTGATGTCTTTTCGCTTTGATTAGCGCCACTCGACACGTGGACCGTGTAGGAGAGTATGATTGGGGTTCCTATACCTTTGCCTATTTCCTCAGGGGAATGCGCATACGATCGTAGGGCTTGACCGAGGCGTGGTTAGGATTCTACCCGTTTCTGCTGGTGAGTGTTTCTCGTATCTTTTCCCATGTATAGGTTAAGAGTGTTGACTGACAGCAGATGTTTTGCCTTTTTGTTGGCAATTTTGGGCTTACGAGAGGCTCCCTTGTTTACGTCCTGTGAGTGTGTTAGGTTTAGACACCTATCCATGAGGACGGAGATGGCATCATTCCCTACTGGCGGAGGTCCCTATTTGTGAGGGTTTCACTCATTGTCGCCTACAGCTGGAGATATTGACAGCCGGTGTCATCACTTGGATTCCCTACTCTGGAGAGCATCTGGGAGTTGGCTTTAACGATGGGTACCCGATTGGATTAGAGTACTTTATATCCACCCGCAGGATTCCTCTCTTTACAGATGGAGGATGGGAGCTCTATTTAGTAAAGCGTGCTATTAGGAGCACCACCGAAAAAGATACGTATACCGATCTTGCCTCCTGCCAGGCGTTACTGGCCTGTTTCATAGTCACCCGTCATTGACATCCCATTGATGGGGATTGACGATTTTACATTATCAAAGGGCCCCTGTTGTCAGGAGACATTCCAGCGTTGGTGGATCCCTCGTACCATTGGAGTTCAGACCCGCACCACTCAGTTCATGGGGGATATAGTTCCAAGATCCGTGATGATGACGGTTTGGCTAGCCTGTGTCAAAGATCCAACTCATGCGACACAGATTGAGAGATTGACTCAGCAGCTGGACCGATAACATCTTTTCATTCGGCATTTGGGTAGAGATCCTTCAGAGGCAGATACTTTTGATCCTTCCAGCAGTGGCGCTGGCCCCTCAGGTGACCCATTTGGTTTTGCCGGCACAGATCCTCCCTTATATAGGCCTGACATCCCCGTAGATAGAGATCCAGTGACTCAAGAGGAGTTACATCATGTGGATAGCATCGATGATGTGGACATTGACATTGTTAACTTTTTTTGATGCATTTCTCGTTATCTCTTTTGATAGGCCTCTGTTAGATACTGGGTGTCTTCGCCCCATTTCCCTATTTTTTAGCTGTACAGAGATGTATTAGATGATGATATACTTAGGAATGTATGCATTGTTTTTCATTCCCTATATCATATTGCCATCTATTGTATCATGCATGTTATTGTTATGCATATGTATGTATATCCAAAGATGTTCAGCATTGACCCCTAGATGGTCTTATGACACGGCCTGCACGTATATCTTCTTCGACAGTTAGCCGTATTGATCATACCTCACCATTTACGGTGGTAGTTGGTATTCGATCATGGTATGATAGTATCTCACCATCAGACATGGTGATTGTAGATGACTTTTTGCAGCATAGTATGACCTTACTGATGTTTCAGGTTCCTCCTGGCTTTGTAGAGGGTATGCTAGAGCATTGGGTGCCGGATAGACAGGTATTCCGTTTTGGGACCCAGGAGTTGACTCCTACTTTGGAGGAGTATGCACGGTTGACAATGCTGCCTCTAGACAGACCTTGCGTGCACATGACGATGGGAGACATGAGTAGACAGTTCATGACCCTCACAGGTTTGAGGCGCAAAGTATTGCAGGATGAGCTTACATCTGGCCATGTGATATCCCAGCGTTTCCTGATTGACAGGTTTGGCTCTGAGGATAGCTATGCACGTCATTCTGGGGATTTCACCACATCGGAGGATCATTGGCGTTCAGCCAGGGTAGATGTACTGCTCCTATGCATACTGTCATACGTCTACATGTCGCAGTATATGGATGAGCTAGACATAGGTGTCATCATGGCAGTGAGAGCTCTCAGGGATGGTCATACCATCATACCGATGATCGTTGCAGATACCTTGAGGTCGGCTACATCTTCGCCTTTGCTTTATATCGGACAGAGAATTTACTGCGCGATTCGGTCATGTTGTATGTGTGGTTCATGTCACACTTACGACCGATTGGCACATTCAGACGTCATGGATTTTGTTTCACCCATGAGATAGCCATATCATACTCTTTTCAGCCTACGGAGTGTACAGATGCTGCATCTTGGTCCGCTTTCTTGGCAGAGATCAGAGATTCGTTTGACATACTGCCGTGTTCAGGGTTCGTCTCACCCTACAGCTTCATTACTCATGCTCCGGGCATGGATTATCTCCCTCTGGCTGGTTTGAGGGGCATGATTACTTACCACCCACTGGCCGTGATGTGTCAGTTTGACCAGTTTCAGGACTTCCATCCTTATGAGGGTGCAGTGGCTAAGCGCTTTGCGTCACACCGGTTATCAGCAGAGGACAGATCCAGGTTGTATACATGTTGGGATCAACGAGAGTTGGCTGAGTTTTCTGTCAGTCATCCAGGTAGTTCTGCAGAGTATTTCGTATGGATCGAGACAGAGACTGCATTGGCTGCGGCAGTATCCACAGTGTAGGAGACTGATGATGACGATGAGGAGCTTATAGAGGAGGCTATCAGTCCCACCGTTGAGTTGACTGCTGGGTTGCCAGCATCTGTTATAGATTCTCCCACCCCGAAAGCGATTGTTACTCCAAGATTCAAAGACATCATCTGGAGCAGAGCTTACATCTGATGACCTATGAGAGAGATCAGGCTAGGGCCGCGATGTTGACATCTCTTGATGGGAGAGACACCGCTCTGTTAGAGAGGGATGAGGCTAGATCGGCCAGGGATGCCATGATCATGGAGCGGGATGCCGCCTTATCTGCTAGGGATGTGGCCATTGAAGATAGTACTTCAGTGAGATCTGAGATGGCTGTCACTTTTACCGATATGAGCACTTACATTGATGGACATTATGCCACCATGCAGTTGGCTTCTGATCTGCTAGCTCGTGTAGATACCCTCGGGCAGGAGCTTGCAGCGCTACCTCCGTCCTCGGAGAGGGACGCTATGTTGGATCTGATAGTCCGTATACATACAGACCCATAGATAGCTTTATTTTTCCTGCACAGACTAGCTTAGCCATTTTTTCATGTACAGTACAGATGTATATATCAAACAGTATTATGTATGGCAGAGAAATATATGTTGATTCACTTCCCTTTTAGTTATGCCTTGATACTTGTTTGATATTTGCCTGTTTCTCCAGGGCCTTTGATCTTAATGCATTCTGAATTCATCCTTGATAGATGGACATTGAGATATCACAAAATCTCTCAGAATGAATCATTGATTTCTGAAAATCCCTACCATCTTTGGTGTTTTGGGACTGGTATCTGTATGGAAAAGTGGAGAGGATAACAGTTTCTTCCTCTCTGAGATTGACCACTCCACAGATGGTCGCCATTACTTCTATTTAGGAGAAGCCTAGTTAATTCCATCTCTTATGGTTTGGTGTTTCTCTTTGAGGCACGATCGCAGCTTAGATGGTCACCGTATCTTCTATTTGTGAGAAGAGGTTGGCTAATTCCATCCCTTTGATCTGAAACTGATGAAGTGGGGCAATTTGAAGTTTGATCCCAGTACGGTGTGACAAGTATGCTTGTTCTGGTAGGGGTCAGACTACACCATGAATGGTTGCTTATGCACTCCTATTGAAGAGGAGCTCAAGTCTGCGTAGTTCGAACCTAGTGTAGGAGGCTCAACGATGAAGATTGAAGGCAGAAGGGTGTGGAAGTATTTTTGTTGTTTTTGTTTTTGTAGAAGAAAGAGTAGAAATGTTTTTGTTATTTTTGTATTGTTGCGACCGGGCCATATAAAATATGGTTGCCTAAGTACCCCCGGGTATCAAGGAGATCAGGTCGACGTAGTTCTCCCCTCAGGACAAATGACTGAAAAGTGGGGGTCCCATTGTGCAGGTGAATCTACGGGGAAGATCTTAATCCCAGGTACAGGTTAAGCTGTGGGGAGTAGATATGAATCCCATAAGCGAGATAGACTGTTGGGAAAGAAGGTTTAATCCCATGAAGGGGGATAAAACCGCAAGTGTGAAGAAAGTTCGATCCCGTCTTCAGGACAAACTATAATGTTTGAAAAGTTTGATCCCGTGTTCAGGATAAACTGCAGATTTGTGAAAAGTTTATTCTCGTTTTCAGGAGGAGTCATAGGGGCATGAAAAGTTTATCCTCGTTTTCAGGAGAAACTATAGGGGCATGAAAAGTTTATCCTCGTTTTCAGGAGAAACTGAAAAGAACCAGGCTGCTGGTCCGAATTGTATGTTCCCCTGAGGGGCAAAAAAGAGTGTGTAGAAAAAAAGGGTTCAAAATCGGAATGACTGGTGATTTGATTATCAAAACTAGGATGTTTGTGTAAGACCCCGATTTTTTTAAAATAAAAATGGAATTTCCTTTATTTATTATTTTGAAATAGTAAGGGTTGATTTGATTAATGTGGTTAGTTATGGGTCCAAAGAGCAAATTTTACAAAATAAGCATATGGTTATAAAATATTCATTGTTGTTGAGGAATATTCGTTTGGTCGTATAATATTTTTACTGTCGAGGAATATTCGTACGACGGCGCAGCCTTGTGGGGGCCCCATAACGGAAAATGATTGTATGAAGAAAACGATAAGTATAAGTTATTTATAAATAACGGCGTAGTTGTTATCAATTAATCATTGTTAGAATACCACGTGGTTAAAACACAAGAATGTCTGTTGTCGTTGTTAAAGAAGATATTTTGCGGTATTGCACCAATTATTGATTCTTACGTAAGAAGGCACTACTCAATAATTGTTATAGTAATTGATGTTCAATATTTTATTTTATTGATTCAATAATTGCTGTGTTGATATTTATTATTACTGTTATTTTAATAATTATCACTACATAGTATTTTCCATTATCGGAGCAATAATTCATATTATCTGAATAATATTATTAGATAACATTATTGGCAATGTCTAGAAAGTTCTGTCTAAGGAGAGGTTATTTAATTGCGCGCTAGTAAGGAGAAATCTTTACCTAAGGCCCCTCTTTCACAAGGCGCACTGGTTGTCAGTATTGTGATTCTGTAATATTATTTGTGAATAATTAATTATTGATTTATATGATGAGAAAAATATTAATTTTATGTGGATATAGACGGAGAAAATCTTTAATGTGACAATTGTGGAAAATAAATATTTTATCTTTTTTTGATAAAATAATTCATTTAAATATATTATTATATTTTTTTAATAATATAATAATGGTGATATTTTTACAATAAATGTGGGATATATGAGTATACGAGGAAGAAGAGTATTTTTGTTACAATAAATATTTAAAACATGTTAAATATGTCGGTGGACCCCATTTATTGACTGAAATTTGATTATAGCCTGTAAAATCGTCCGTATGTGGATTTCGGTCAATTTCTGTTTTGAATTTGGAAAAACTTTCTTCTGCAAAGTTGTAGAGAATTGAATTTCCTATAAAAATTCGCGAGATTCGAATTTTCTGACAAAAGGGCTATTTATTATGAATTATTGAAGTTTTGGAGTTCCAAAATAATTAATTTTTGAAGTTTTAAATATTTTTTTTACAAAAAACGTTTTTTTCATTGTTGGGACTCATTTAACATGTGATTAGGTGGCTGAATTCAGATGCTAGGTGTGCGTAAGAATTTTAATTAAAAATAATATTATTATATTAAATTTTCTACTTTGGTGTTCTAAGCATTTTTCTATAAATAGGGTGCTTAGGTTAGAATTAAAAATTACACCGAATACTGAAGTTTTCTCTCTCTTTCTCTCTCTATATTATCGAGCGTATTCTTGTGAGTATTTTAAGACTTTGAGTGTTGCTATACGGTGCAAGTTCCCTTCAGCACTATACTCAGTATTCGAGTCAGAAGTACTGTCTTTACGAGGTAAGGGATGTTACTTTTTTTGTAAATGATATTATTTCTTCAATATCATTATGGCAAAATATTAGTTAAACTTTTTATGAAATTTGGAACTTTTCGTGTCGGGATTACTATTCACGTATACGACACTATTCACGAATACGACACTATCCACAGAAAAATTTAATTTTTGGTTTTATCCAAAATATCTATTATGGATACTAGCTTTGATTGTATCCATGTTTTGATCATTCTTGAATTTTTCTCCACCATGATTATTATTGAGCTATTTTTGGACATGGATAAACCGAATTACGAATCCTTAATCCTTGTCTTTTGTTTCCTTCGGATTCGTTTCTTTAAAAATATTTTCATCATCCTAAGTCCTAAATGATGATGTTATCGAATATCTTGGCCCAGTAGTGCAAAGATGGTTGATTTTCTTATGAATATCTTTGGCCGTAGAAAGTGCAAAGATGAACAGTGTTGAGATGAACATGATTAATCGATGAATATCTTTGGCACAGAGTGCAAAGATGAATATTTGTTGAAGATGTATATTGATTGATGTTACAGGGATAAAATATTGATTATGGACTTTTAAATTCATAGATACTAGTAGATTTATTCTCTACGTAACTTTTCTATGAATTATTATTTTCCGTTGCGAATATTGATCTGAAATTTGTTGTCTATTGTATTCTATCAGATTTTTTCCTGTTGAGGACTAACGATAATTTGTTCTATGTTATCTTAGTCATAATATTCTTTACTGGGCTAGTTGAGCTCACTCTTTTCCTTATTGTTCCATTTTTCTTCTCAGGAGGCGAGAATGTAGCGAGTACGAGTCGGGGTGTGGAATGATGGTTCTAGAAAATTGTCTTAGTAGTCCTCACCATTTTTGTAAAATAAAGTTTCAATAATTGTAATGAGGACTTATTTAGTTGTGAATATTGTCTAGAAGACAATATTTGTTTTCAAACTCACAGTTTTTTTATTGTATTAATAAAGTTGTAGTTGTTTCTATACCATGTATTTGACAACTCAGAATGGGAGATGTATACCTATTTTGGGGGCGTCAAAGTTGGTATCAGAGCTTAGGGATATAATCTCTGGCGGAGATCGGGGAATAGAACTAGGAGGGGAGAGACGAGTAAATCCTTCGCTAGTGTGTCCTACCTAAGCTTATTTGTTAGTTGGTCAGAGTATAGGGATATTATGTGGTATGTTAATTTGTTTAATTAACCCTGGTTTTATGGTAGTATTTAAGAATGTCGACTGAGAATGTTAACAGTGGAATAAATGAGACCGTGGAGACGCCTGTACTCACCAACGAGGAGAACGTGCAACAGGCTGGCAATGTTCCTCTTGTAAACAACACCACTGAGCAGATGATGAACGATGAGATGTTTAGAAGATTTTTGCGATTTATGCAAAACCAGACGAAGGAGGTTCCTGTTCAAATTACAGGAAGAAACAATGGTAATGCACAACTGGTCAATACCAAGCAGTTCAAAGAGTTGGGACCACCAGAAATCTGTGGAAAGCCGGATCCGATTAAGGCGGAGATGTGGGTCAAACAAATCATCAAGATATTCGATGTCTTGGGATGCACGGAGGAGCAGAAGGTTCCATTCGCCACCTTTATGTTCCGTAATGAGGCAGATTACTGGTGGAAGTCTGTGAAGCATACCCATCCAGTCGCACTTAGCATGTCTTGGGAGACATTTCAGAAACTATTTAATGACAAATACTTTCCTGAAAGTGTTCGTCATATGAAGGAAGTGGAGTTCATTATACTAGAACAAAATAACATGACGGTGTTCCACTACGAGGCGAAGTTTGCAGAGTTATCCAGATTTGCACCTCATTTGGTGGAGAATGAGGAACGTATGACGCGGATGTTTTTGAGAGGTTTGAAACCCGGCATACGTCAATATCTCATTTCTCATAAATTTTCTCTCTATTCAGATGTTGTCAATGAGGTTCAATTATTAGAGCGAGATAACGAGTACTACCAACCAAGGGAGGACCCTGACCAGGATCATACCTAGTAGATAGCGATCAACAAAATAACGATAACCAACGGAGAAAGAAAAAGACGGACAAAAATGGTAACCACTCTTGTGGTAATCATGGCCATGAGAATAGAAGAAGCGAGTCGGGAGGAGATTTTAAAAGGAGAAGATTCAATAACGACCATGTGAAGACGTCAGCGCCAGCAGCAACTGGTTTTAAGGGAGGAGAACGACCACCGGTCGTATGCTACAAATGCGGGAAAGAGGGACATATCAGTCCAAACTATCCACAACAGCTCAAGGTATGTTATAATTGTGGAAAGGAAGGACATATTGCTCGCAATTGTACGATAGCGAAACCAAGTCCAACGGGGATGGTGACTCAAAAAACTATCCCAGAAAAGTCAAAGTCAACGATTCCTGGAAGAACATTTGTTGTGACTGGTCAGAATGCGAGGATCCCGAACGAAGTTAACATGGGTTAGTTAATTATAATTCTTGCAAAGTTTATACCTTATTAGATACCGGTTCTACCCATTCTTTTATCTCTCTTGCTAGCGTTCAACGTTTGAACTTAACTACGGAGAAATTAGACTTTGACCTATCTGTGGAGACTTCGTTAGGAGAAACTTTCATTTCATCCACTGTTTAGAAATCTTGGTTGATTTAGGTTAGCACTATCACATTACATGTTGACCTTATTTGCTTTTGATGTGATTTTAAGGTTAACTACTCATCATGACAAAATTGATTGTTTTCGTAAGTTTGTCAGTTTTTATATTCCTAAACAACCTGTTGTTCGAATTCAAGAAACCAAACCATTTGAATTCAAACACTTTCATATCAAGTTAGCCATTTATTTATTGAAAAACGAATGTCAAGCTTTCTTAGCCCATGTCATGGACTTGAACAAAAATATGTCAAATTTGAATAATATTTCTGTTGTTAGTAAATTTCCTGACAAATTTCCTGAAGAATTTCCTGGCCTACTCCCAGAGCGTGATATTGAATTTTGTATCGACTTTGAACCCGGTACAAAACCCATTTCTAAAATCTCATATCGAATGGCTCCTATTGAACTTCAGGAGTTAAAACCCAACTATAGAAGTTGATAACCGAGCCTCTATCTGGTGACTTCCTTTGTGGAATGCACCAAATCCAGACTCTCTGTAGGGGACGTCATATTTATGCGGTAGTAAACTGATAGGTGCCATTGTGACGTGCTATCCAAGATTGGGATATGAGTCACAGTTGAGAGCAACCTAAGTCAGTAATCGAAATAAGTAGATTTTTAGGCTTAGCTGGTTATTATCGGAGATTCGTGAAAGGATTTTCTTGAATCGCTACTCCATTAACTCAGCTGACTCGTAGAGATACAAAATTAAAATGGAGCAAGGAATGTGGGAATAGCTTCGAAGAACTCAAGAGGAGACTCATTTTCGCACATGTTCGACCATACCATCCTCGGAAAAATGAACACGGTAGTCGACGTGTTGAGTAAAAGATCGATACTGAGCACGAAAAGCGATATTGGCAAAGACCAATTTCGTATAACTTACAAATGATAGATATAGAGTTAAAGACTCTAGGGACTCACGTGATGATATACGAGTAGAATCGACTTAAATCGATAAAGTTAAAATCGCTCAAGCTACACACCAAAGCTGATGAATATAAAAAAGAAGGTGCAAGAAGGCGTTATTATACAAGTAAGATTTGATGAAGAGAGGAAAGCTCAAACCTTTGATTTATTGGTCCATTTGAAATCCTCGATCGAGTAGAAATTGTGGCCTATAGACTCGCTTTACTACCAAGTATGTCGCGTGTTTATAACATTTTTTCACGTACCGATGTTACGTAAATATGTGGACGACCCGAAAAATATCATTGAGTTAGAACCAAACGAGATAGCTGAAGACTTAACGTACGAGGAGGTACTTGTCAAGATCTTGGATACGAAGGAGTATGTCCTATGCGTAAAGGTCATACCACAAGTTAAGGTTTTGTAGAGGAACCATGCTATTGAAGAAATGACCTGGTAGTTGGAAACGGAAATGAAAGCGAGGTATCTTCATCTTTTCGAAACACCAGGTACGTACGTCAATTTCGAGGACGAAATTTCATAAGGAGGGGAGGTTGTAAGACCCCAATTTTTTTTAAATAAAAATGGAATTTCCTTTATTTATTATTTTGAAATAGTAAGGGTTGATTTGATTAATGTGGTTAGTTATGGGTAAAATACGCAAATTTTACAAAATAAGTAAGTGGTTATAAAATATTCATTGTTATTGAGGAATATTTGTTGGTCGTATAATATTTTTACTGTCGAGGAATATTCGATGATTTACGCGATATATATATGGGCCCCATAATAAAAAAAACGATTGGATGAAGAAAATGACAAGTATAAGTTGTTTATAAATAACTGCGTAGTTGTTACCAAGTTATTATCTTGTTGGAATACTAAATTGGTTAAAACATAGTAATACGCGTTGTTGACAAGAAGGCACTGCAGATTGCACCAATTATTGATTCTTACGTAAGAAGGCACTACTCAATAATTGTTATATTAATTACTGTTCAATATTTTATTTTATTGATTCAATAATTGTTGTGTTGATATTTATTATTACTGTTGTTTCAATAATTATCACTACACAGTATTTTCCATTATCGGAGCAATAATTCATATTATCTGAATAATATTATTAGATAACATTATTGACAATGTCTAGAAAGTTACATCTAAGGAGAGGTTATTTAATTGCGCTTAGTAAGGAGAAATCTTTACCTAGGAAGGCCCCTCTTTCCTCGAACCGCACTGGTTGTCGAGATTGTGATAATGTAATATTATTTGTGAATAATTAATTATTGATTTATATGATGAGGAAAATATTAATTTTATATGGATATGAACGGAGAAAATCTTCAATGTGACAATTGTGGAAAATAAATATTTTATCTTTTTCCGATAAAATAATTCATTTAAATATATTATTATATTTTTTAATAATATAATAATAGTGATATTTTTACAATAAATATGAGATATATGAGTATACGAGGAGGAAGAGTATTTTTGTTACAATAAATATTTAAAACATGTTAAACATGTCGGTGGACCCCATTTATTGCCTGAAATTTGATTATAGCCTGTAAAATCGTCCGTATGTGGATTTCTGTCAATTTCTGTTTTGAATTTGGAAAAACTTTCTTCTGCAAAGTTGTAGGGAATTGGATTTCCTATAAAAATTCGCAAGATTCGAATTTTCTGAAAAAATGGCTATTTATTATGAATTATTGAAGTTTCGGAGTTCCAAAATAATTAATTTTTAATGTTTTAAATATTTTTTTTACAAAAATCGTTTTTTTCATTGTTGGGACTCATTTAACATGTGATTAGGTGGATGAATTCAGATGCTAGGTGTGCGTAAGAATTTTAATTAAAAATAATATTATTATATTAAATTTTTTGCTTTTGTGTTCTAAGCATTTTTTTATAAATAGGGTGCTTAGGTTAGAATTAAAAATTACACCGAATACTGAAGTTTTCTCTCTCTTTCTCTCTCTATATTATCGAGCATATTCTTGTGAGTATTTTAAGACTTTGAGTGTTGCTATACGGTGCAAGTTCCCTTCAGCACTATACTCAGTATTCAAGTCAGAAGTACTGTCTTTACGAGGTAAGGGATGTTACTTTTTTTGTAAATGATATTATTTCTTCAATATCATTATGACAAAATATTAGTTAAACTTTTTATGAAATTTGGAACTTTTGGTGTCGGGATTACTATTCACGTATACGGCACTATTCACGAATACGGCACTATCCACAGAAAAATTTAATTTTTGTTTTTGTCCAAAATATCTATTATGGATACTAGCTTTGATTGTATCCATATTTTGATCATTCTTGAATTTTACTCCACCATGATTATTATTGAGCTATTTTTGGACATGGATAAACCGAATTACGAATCCTTAATCCTTAATCCTTGTCTTTTGTTTCACTGGATTCGTTTCTTTAAAAATATTTTCATCATCCTAAGTCCTAAATGATGATGTTACTGAATATCTTTGGCCTGTAGTGCAAAGATGGTTGATTTTCTTATGAATATCTTTGGCCCGTAGTGCAAAGATGAACAGGTGTTGAGATGAACATGACCAACTGATGAATATCTTTGGCCTGTAGTGCAAAGATGAATATTTGATTGAAGATGTATATTGATTGATGTTACAGGGATAAAATATTGATGATGGACTTTTAAATTCATAGATACTAGTAGATTTCATTCTATACGTAACTATTCTATGAATTATTATTTTCTGTTGCGAATATTGATCTGAAATTTGTTGTCTATTGTATTCTATCAGATTTTTCCCTGTTGAGGACTAACGATAATTTGTTCTATGTTATCTTAGTCATAATATTCTTTACTGGGCTAGTTGAGCTCACCTTTTCCTTATTGTTCCATTTTTCTTCTCCAGGAAGCGAGAATGTAGCGAAATGCAGCCTGGAGTGTGGAATGATGGTTCTAGAAAGTTGTCTTAGTAGTCCTCACCATTTTTGTAAAATAATGTTTCAATAATTGTAATGAGGACTTATTTGGTTGTGGATATTGTCTAGAAGAAAATATTTGTTTTCAAACTCACAGTTTTTATATTGTATTAATAAAGTTGTAGTTGTTTCTGTACCATGTATTTGACAACTCAGAATGGGTGATGTATATGTGACGCCCCCAAATCCAGGTTCTCTAACCTTAGATTCAGTGCTCACGATCCTATCATCATCATAAGCATTCTATAACTATTTTGAAATAATAAACATACATTGTTCATTATACAAAAGTCTCAAAACATGGTCCCAAGGTCTCTCTAACCTTAACTTTAAATACACCATTTATAATACAAATAGTTTACTCAAGAAATTCCATTAGGTAATAACTAATTTAGCATTCATTCTAAAATTACTCCTGGATCTTACCCTTGCCCTTGTCCTTCGCATTATATCCTTCGAGCTTAACTGAAAATAGAGGTCATGATATAGCAAGAGTAAGCAACTAATTTGCTTCACAAGTTTATAAAGACAAAGGAGATATATCATGACTTAGAAAGAAATATTGCCTTCAATGTTCAACAATAATATAAGATTGTGAAGGAACATGAATTAATAATCAACAATTGAATATTCGATAATTGAATAACATGAACCTGAGTGGTTTTGAATAACCATGAACATTTGCCAAGGTGCTCGATGATTTAAATGGACCTTTTAATAAGTTTTGGTATTCAAGGGGATCAGCCTTTCATACCCCGTGATTTATGCATAAACACTTAATAATCCGACATTGATATCATGCCTTAATCAAATTTGTCCATTTCTCAGCCAAGAGTTCTTACCATATCAATTAATAAGAACAGTTATTTAAAATCCATTTGATTTAACAAATTTAGACATGCTTGATCTAGGCGATACAATTAGCATAAATCTATCCCATAAATAGTTCATAAATGAAGAACTTTAATTTAATTCACGATTCAATGGCGGTGAGAACGAAATTGATTGCACAAAGTGCGTAATTTCAATAACTGAATAAAGACGTGAATAATCATCAATAATTATTCACTAGCATGCTTTGAAAAATAATAACTCAAGTTGAGTTAGGAAACTTGCCTCGATCGTAGGTTACAGCTACAAAATAAATTTCTATCCACTATGTAGTTAATTTATCTTCCTTTGAGAGACCTATAATTAGTCTTTCAATTAGTCAATGCATAACATCAGATTATGTAATCACATAGATATCATACATTACAATAAGTTCTTATAAACATTATCATGCCTAGATAGTGTTATTATTCATTAACGACTACCTTTAATTCACATAATATTATTAACTTAGATAATATTAATTCACCTTCTAGTATTATTGGTTCACTAATAATACTTTAAATCATTTACTAACATTTTATTCACTTACTAATATTATTAATCATTTAATAAAGTTTTATCCCTTTACTAATATTATTAATCATTTAATAATATTTTATTTAATCTCGAATATTATTATTTAATAATAATACTCTAATCTAATATTTTTATTTACATAACAACATCATATTATAATATTATTAATATTATAATAATATTCCAACGATTTATTAAATTAACAAACAATTTATTCTAATTGTTCATCCTTTATTAACCTCTTATTTAATATCCATAAAAGGTCATAAATAATATTTATTATTATAAATTACCAAAATGCCCTAAGATAGTCATGATATAATATATTATGAGCATTCAAGCATAAAAATCATATTTTTCTCATTAAAGACATCATTTAACTATTTATTTCCTTTTATTCATAACCTAATCATTTTTAGGAAAAATAGCAAACTGATTCCAAAAATTTTCATCTTCTGGATTTTAACAGAATATGAACCAACAATGATCCTGTAATTTTTCTAGAATTTTAGAAAATGATTTACTATTTTTAAAGTGTCCAAAACACTCGGATCTTGCTCTATTTTTCATAAATTGAGTTTTACTCAGAAATATCTGAAATTTTCAGGGTATGCTCTCTTAACATATATGAAGCTACTGTAAAACTTTTGGAATTTTCCAGTGTATACACAGTGAGATATTCGTAGGATAATATTTATGGAGTCCTTTACGGAAATAGTCATTACGCACAATATATAACTCAAAACGTGTCCGTTCTTTTTCCTACGCGTAGATAACTTCATAAGGTACCTCTGTAATATTTTTCCAGATTTTTACAAGACAAGGAACTGACCGAAACAGCCTCATGAAAAATAAGTCAATAGCTGATTTAGAGTTTCAAAGCTTTAGCATATAAAGTGGACTGTTTTGGGAAAAATAATCTTAAAGTTTCAAAACTTACTAGATTTGTGATCTACCACTTGGGTTTACTAGATAACTCATGTATCTAGCACCCCCCTTCGACGGATCATAATTCCAAGTTGTAGAACTTGAGTTACACAAGATTTAGTGGGAGAAAAACAAGAGTTTTCACCCTTGGAGAACATATGCTCATTTTCTTCCTCTAAGCCTTAGATCCAACACTCGAGATACTTAGTTCCATGCATGATGGTATGTATAACTAGTGTATCTTAAGTAGTTGTACATAACCCCATCAAAACAAGGTAAGAGAAGAAGATGAAGGTACATTATACCTTGACTTAGTGGCTACCTTCCTTGATTTTCCAAAGTAACTAATAAACTTAGGGGCATAAACCACTAGAACTCCTATAATTCTTCTTCCTATGGCTGAAATTTCTCTTTTTTTTCTCTCTTTGAAGTTGGCTAGCTTGGGAGCAAGAGGTAGAAGAAGAAGATGAAGAAGATGGAGAGAAAATGAAATGTTGGAATACTGAATGAAGTGTTGGAAGAATGAGATGTGCATTCAAAATGTAATGGGCAATTCATTATTAATTCTCCCACAATCATTTTGTTGCCCATTAGGTAAAAACTTTGTATTATTACTTACCTTAGGTTAAACATGATTAAATGTGCATAATGGAGTGGCAACCAATGGAAGCCTTACAACATTGTCCTTATGTTTAATCATGTCTACTAATGGACAAGCTAGATTAATTATTCCACTTAGGATCCTCATAATATCCACCATTTAGCTTTTATTTTAAATGCCCAATTTTGATTAATCAAATGTCTAGAATACCCCCAATCAAGTGGGCTAAGTATTGGATTACATTTTATTTTCCTTGGGCTTTTCTTTTAATTGATTTGGGCTAGATAAAACATAGTCCAACAATTTTAATAATGTTACCCAATTTGATAATTTAGGGCTTTCATCTCCAATCATATGAAGTTTAATTACTTATACATATGATTTTATCTCATAACCTAATTAGATTTACAAGAATTAGGTTTAAAATTATTAGTCACTTGAAATATTAAGTTTACCCACTTAAGTTAGTATACATATAAAATACTAACTTTTTTCGTGTTACCATAACCCTTAGGTTATTTAATATCCTTACCTAATGTATAATTAGGTCACAAGGCTTTCATTTTAATGAAATCCATAAATGTATGTTTCCATATATAACACAAAGTTTAAAAAAAATGTACATACATACATGGTGACTTAAAATTCACAGTTATTACATCCTTCCCCCTTATAAGAATTCCGTCCCCGGAATTACCTATAAGGTTACTCAAAAAGGTGTGGGTAATTTTCTCTTATCCTTTCTTCAAGTTCCCACGTAGCTTCTTCAAACATTGTGGTTCCTCCAAAGAACTTTTTACGAGAATGTATAACCTTATTTCGCAATTCGCTCCTTTCATCTAAAACTTCAATTGAAATTTCCTCTTACGATAAATCTTTTTTTGACTGAATTGGTTAAATGACGATATCACATGCTTGTAATCGTGGGCTTATATGGTCGTAGTGACACATACGAAACACATTATGAATATGTTCCGGTTTAGGAGGTAGAGCTACCTCATACGCCACTTCACCTATCTTCTTCAAGATCTCAAAAGGTCCAATAAATCTAGGACTCGACTTACCTTTCTTTCCAAACCTTATCTTTCCTTTCCAAGGAGATACTTTCAAAAATGCATGGCTTCCCACCTCAAAATCTCTCACGGCGATGTAAGTCGTGATACTTCTTCTTACGGCGATCTTGAAATGCTACCGGTCGGAGCTCTAATCACCTTAATGGTCTCTACTATTAGCTGCGCTTTTGATTCGGGTCCCCACAGGTTGGCGTTCACCTACTTCATCCCAAAGATATGGGCATTCTACATTTCCTCCCATACAGTGCTTTGTATGGCGGCATTCCGATGCTGGCGTGGTAGCTATTGTTGTATGCGAACTCTACCAATGGAAGATGATCCTCCCAACTACCCTTGAAGTCCATCACACAAGCTCTGAGCATGTCTTCAAGTGTTTGAATCGTTCTCTCACTTTGCCCATCGGTCTGCGGATGATACGCAGTGCTCATCCGTAGCTGCGTCCCCATTCTTTCTTGAAGACCCTTCCAAAAGTTTAACGTGAAACACAGATCCCTATCCGACACAATAGATATTGGTACGCCATGTTTCGATATAATTTCTTTGATGTATAGTTTGGCTAGCTAGTCCAGACTATACCTGATCTTGATCGGCAAAAAGTGAGCCGACTTCGTAAGATGATCTACGATCATCCATATGGCATCGTGTCCCTTTTGCGTTGCTGGAAGTCCCACCACAAAATCCATCGTGATGTGCTCCCATTTCCACTCTGGAATCTCTAAAGGCTGTAATAATCCACTCGGTCGTTGATGCTCTGCCTTGACTCTCTAACAAGTTAGACATCTGCTGACACATTCGGCAACCTCTCTTTTCATGTTTGGCCACCAAAAGTGTTGACGTAAGTCTTAATACATCTTTGTGCTTCCTGGGTGTATCGAGTACCTCGTATTGTGTGTTTCTTATAGAATCTCTTCTCTTAGTTCGTATTAATTGCATTTGATTCGATCCTTCAAATCTTAGCGGTCCGGTGCCATCAATCTTGTATTTCAATTCATCCCTTTCAACCTAACAGCTTCTTGATCTTGTGTCATAATCTTAAATCCTTCTCTTGAGCCTCTTTAACCTTATCTAATAAAGTAGGGCTCACGCCACCACATAAATAATTTCTCATTGACCTCGTCGGTACTTAACCTCTAAGTCAAGTCGTTCAAATCCTTCACCAATTCCTCTTGAATGGTTAACTTCAATAACTTCTCTCCGCTTTTCTCGCTCGGGGCATCCGCCACTACATTTGCTTTTTTCGGATGGTACGTAATCTCACAATCATAATCCTTGATCAATTCTAGCCATCGGTACACGCCTCATATTTAGCTCCTTCAGGTGAAGATATACTTTAGACTCTTATGATCCGTATATATCTCACACTTCTCTCCATACAAATAGTGCCTCCAAATTTTCAAGGCAAAAACTATCTCGCGCTAACTCCGGTCATGAGAGTGGGATAACCCTTCTCATAGTCCTTTAGGCGACGTGAAGCGACGTAATGACCTTGCCATCTGATCAAGATTACGGCCAAGACCCTTGTGTGACGATCACTATACACTACAAATCCTCCGTGATTGTCCGGTAAAAGCCAACACAGGTGCTTGATCGAGCCTCTTCTTCAATTCCATGAAACTCGTTTCACATTTTTCCGTCCAAACGAACTTCTTTGTCTTTTCTAGTAAGGTTGGTCAATGGCGATGCTACCTTTGAAAAATCTTGGATGAATCTTCGATAGTATCCTCGCTAATCGAGAAACTCCTAATTTTCGGATTGTCTTTGGTCTGTTCCCGATTGATAACCGCTTCTACTTTTTCTTTGGATCTACCTGAAACACCATCTTTGTCGATAACGTGACCCAAAAATTGCACTCTCGCAACCAAAATTCACACTTGGAGAACTTTGCATACAACTTCTCCCTCCTTAACGTCTCCAACACTTTCCTTAGATGTTCACGTGATCTTCCTCGTCTCGGAATATACTAGAATGCCGATCGATGAACACAACAACAAACTTATCCAAAATCGCTTAAACACTCTATTCATCAAATCCATGAATGTCTTGGGTGCATTAGTTAACCCAAAAGACATTACCGTAAACTCAAAGTGTCCATACCAAGTTCCGAATGCCGTCTTTGGAATATCCTCATGTCTCACCTTCAGTTGGTGATAACCAGTCCTCAAGTAAATTTTTGAAAAGTATTTTGCCCCCTTCAACTGATCAAACAAATCGTCGATCCTGGGCAACGGGTATTTATTCTTAATGGTGACCTTGTTTAACTCTCGGTAGTCGATACAAAGTCTTAATGACCCATCCTTCTTCTTTACGAATAAGACTGGTGCTCCCCATGGTGATATGCTTGGTCGAATGTATCCCTTATCTAACAACTCTTGTAGTTGAACCATCAGTTCCTTCATTTCTACAGGAGTCATACGATACGGCGCTTTGGATACCGGTGATGTCCCTGGTGCCAAATCGATAACAAACTCTATCTCTCTATCTGGTGGCAATCCCGGAATTTCATCTGGGAAAACGTCAACGAATTCCCTTACAATAGGTATTTGACCCAGTTCACCCTCGATTCTGCGGGTATCCACTGGCGTGAGCCAAATAACCTATACAACCCTTCCTAAGCAACTTCCTTGCTTACATCATCGTCGAGACAACAAGATTGTCTTGGCGATTTATCGCCATAAAATACCACCTTTGACTTATTCGAGTCTTTAGGTGTACGCACTTTTCTTACAAATCAATGACCGCTCCATGACTTGACAACCAATCCATCCCAAGGATTACATCAAACTCTCCAAGGCGAATCGGTATCAAATCCACGTTAAGCTTAAAACCTCTTACATTAGCACAACAGTTCCTATAGATGTAGTCTATGAGGATAATTTCTTTGTTTGCTACTTCTACATTCATTGGGTGTTCTAATAGTTCATGAGGTAAACTTAATCTTTGAGCAAATTCATCGAGATACAAAAAAGAACATGAAGCTCTCCGAATGGAATAACACATAGGCATTTATATCATTGATCGGAATTATACCGTAAAGACCTCCACGATGCCACAAAGACATCTTGCCTTTGTCATATTGAACGTCCGTCTTTGTTGGCTTGTTTGGGTGGGTTGGTCCTCCTTTGGTTGTCTTTGTGTTATTGCCTTCTAACGCCATTTCCGCCATCCATGCTTTTTTCTTCTTGGGCAATCCTTGATCCGATGTCCCACTTCACCACAATTAAAGCAACCTCCTTTCTTCACCTTAGTACAATTGGGTGAGGTATGCCCTTCTTGCCCACATGTATAACATATCATTTTTTCTTTCCAAAGACTTCCCGAGTGACCCTTTCCACAGATTCCCACGCACCGACTTCTTTTGTTGCACGCTTCCTTCTCACGCATCTCGATTACTACCCCCATCGCTCCATTTTTGCTTCTTATTGTTGCTACCGCCATCAGCCGACATTTTGATTCCCACCTTCCGATTTCTTCTTATTCTTCTCCGATTGTACCTTAAGACCGCTTCGCTTCCTCCTTCCGCTTATAAGAGTTTTTTCCAACATGAGTTGAGAATGATGTGATTTGTAAAACCGCTACCTTACTATAAATCCACGGCTTTAGTCCATTTTCAAACCTTCTCGCTTTCCTCGCCTCTCTGTGTCCCACGATGTGGAGCGAACCGCCAATTCATTGAATTTCGCATGACATACTCGACATCTTGACATATTCTCCTGTTTTCAGTTCCAAGAACTTGATCTCCATTCTTGCTTGAACACTCTCAGGGAAGTAGTTCTCGAAGAACAACTTCTTGAATGCTTCCCAAGTCACAATTCAAGTTCCGGCTTTGTTCTAGTTGGCATCCCACCAATAGCTAGCCTCCCCCTTCATTAAGTAGGTAGCAAAAATTGTCTTTTGTTCTTCTGCTACTCTAGCAATTACGAAGGCCTTCTCAATCTCCTTTACCCACATTTGGGCTTCTATTGGGTCTGTTGTTCCTCTGAACTCTGGCGGTCCTACTGCCTTGAAGTCCTTAAAGTTTACTATTTGGGTGCCTGCCTGATTTCCTGCAGGTTGAGCTTGATTCCTCATGGCTTCAACCATCATGTTAATAAAATCTTGCATTGGGTTTTGTTGAGATCCCACCGCATTATTAACTCGACTCTTCAATATCTTGGTTCGAGTCCACGTCTGCGGCGCCATTATCTAGTGAAACAAAAATTCTAACACGTTACTTTGATTTATTATCATATGATTACTTAGTATATAATACGCTATTTATTTAAACAATCGGATGATCATTATGTGAGAGTTTTAAGTTCTAGAGATTTGGAAGTCTTTCTCCTCGCTTAGTGGGTTAAGTTTGTTTTAAAGAACATTTTCCAAATCGATCCCATGAATTCACATAACATTAAATAGAAAATTTACTATTTAAAATTTTCTAACACATATCATAATAATACTGCATTTATATTCATACACCAATCTTCAGTGACTTGCACGATTAATACAGGTATATTTTATAAATGCTATTATCCCATTTTAACACAAAAGATGGGATTAACTCATAATGATACCTCCCTACAAACACAATTAGGGAAAGTACATAACCATTTACTACCTCACACCTGTTGAGGTTTACATCAACATAAAACCTTATTACACAACAAGAAAAGTACTAATGCATCTATCTACAACTGGGCCATCACATCATCACCACTGGTGGCCTGCCGCCTGTGTCACTGCCTGAGCTCCTAGGGAAGCAACTACTGCAGGACTCTACGTCGAACGGATCGACTAGACTCTCCTATCTCAGAGTGGACCCTCCTAGCCCCTCTGCGCTGGCCCTCATACGCTGCATCAAGGGCCAGTCCTAAAGTTTCTACTCTGACCTTTATGGCCTGTAGTTCAATCTTTAATTGGCCCACCAGCTCATCCGACTCATGGAGTTCCTCTTCCACCCGTATCTTATCGGCAATTTCTACGTCAAACTCAGCCTGCATCTCCAGATGCTTCATGCTCAGCTCTCCAAACTTTTCCTTTTCATTCTCTAGCTGTACCATCAGTATCCCAACTTGCAACTGGGACTCATCAAATTTTTCCTTTTGTTCGACTTTCTCCATCTGGGCTTGATGAGCCGCATCCTTGTATTGTTCTTCAGTAAATTGGAGGGTGTGGTTTTCTACTTCTAATTCCTCCACTCTTGCCTTCTAATTGGTCGATTCTCCTCAACAAGTCCCCACTGGGAGGACCATGAGGGACATCTTGGGTGACCTCATGCTCAATGGGTTCCTGCTCAACTGAGTAACTACCTTGGCGCTCGTCAGACATCCTACAAACACCATAAAGTCAACATCAGTACCACAATAAAATATATTCATTGATGAAATGAAATAATATTTTATTAAGTACAACACAAACTTGATGAATTTCTATAATCCATCTCCTAACATACTCTATAAGAGTTTTCTACTAAGGTTATAACCTAGGTTTTGCATTCCTAATGTTTATAACCTACAGCTTTGATACCAACCTGTGACGCCCCCAAATCCAGGTTCTCTAACCTTAGATTCAGTGCTCACGATCCTATCATCATCATAAGCATTCTATAACTATTTCGAAATAATAAACATACATTGTTCATTATACAAAAGTCTCAAAACATGGTCCCAAGGTCTCTCTAACCTTAACTTTAAATACACCATTTATAATACAAATAGTTTACTCAAGAAATTTCATTAGGTAATAACTAATTTAACATTCATTCTAAAATTACTCTTGGATCTTGCCCTTGCCCTTGTCCTTCGCATTAGATCCTTCGGGCTTAACTGAAAATAGAGGTCATGATATAGCAAGAGTAAGCAACTAATTTGCTTCACAAGTTTATAAAGACAAAGGAGATATATCATGACTTAGAAAGAAATATTGCCTTCAATGTTCAACAATAATATAAGATTGTGAAGGAACATGAATTAATAATCAACAATTGAATATTCGATAATTGAATAACATGAACTGAGTGGTTTTGAATAACCATGAACATTTGCCAAGGTGCTCAGTGATTTAAACTAGACCTTTTAATAAGTTTTGGTATTCAAGGGGATCAGCCTTTCATACCCCGTGATTTATGCATAAACACTTAATAATCCAACATTGATATCATGCCTTAATCAAATTTGTCCATTTCTCAGTCAAGAGTTCTTACCATATCAATTAATAAGAACAGTTATTTAAAATCCATTTGATTTAACAAATTTAGACATGCTTGATCTAGCTGATACAATTAGCATAGATCTATCCCATAAACAGTTCATAAATGAAGAACTTTAATTTAATTCACAGTTCAATGGCAGTAGAACGAAATTCGATTGCACAAAGTGCGAATTTCAATAACCAATAAAGACGTGAATAATCATCAATAATTATTCACTAGCATGCTTTGAAAATAATAACTCAAGTTGAGTTAGGAAACTTGCCTCGATCGTAGGTTACAGCTACAAAATAAATTTCTATCCACTATGTAGTTAAATTATCTTCCTTTGAGAGACCTATAATTAGTCTTTCAATTAGTCAATGCATAACATCAGATTATGTAATCACATAGATATCATACATTACAATAAGTTCTTATAAACATTATCATGCCTAGATAGTGTTATTATTCATTAACGACTACCTTTAATTCACATAAAATTATTAACTTAGATAATATTAATTCACCTTCTAGTATTATTGGTTCACTAATAATACTTTAAATCATTTACTAACATTTTATTCACTTACTAATATTATTAATCATTTAATAAATTTTTATCCCTTTACTAATATTATTAATCATTTAATAATATTTTATTTAATCTCGAATATTATTATTTAATAATAATACTCTAATCTAATATTTTTATTTACATAACAACATCATATTATAATATTATTAATATTATAATAATATTCCAACGATTTATTAAATTAACAAACAATTTATTCTAATTGTTCATCCTTTATTAACCTCTTATTTAATATCCATAAAAGGTCATAAATAATATTTATTATTATAAATTACCAAAATGCCCTAAGATAGTCATGATATAATATATTATGAGCATTCAAGCATAAAAATCATATTTTTCTCATTAAAGACATCATTTAACTATTTATTTCCTTTTATTCATAACCTAATCATTTTTAGGAAAAATAGCAAACTGATTTCAAAAAATTTCAGCTTCTGGATTTTAACAGAATATGAACCAACAATGATCCTGTAATTTTTCTAGAATTTTAGAAAATGATTTACTATTTTTAAAGTGTCCAAAACACTCGAATCTTGCCCTATTTTTCATAAATTGAGTTTTACTCAGAAAAATCTGAAATTTTCAGGGTATGCTCTCTTAACATATATGAAGCTACTGTAAAACTTTTGGAATTTTCCAGTGTATACACAGTGCGATATTTGTAGGATAATATTTATGGAGTCCTTTACGGAAATAGTCATTACGCACAATATATAACTCGAAACGTGTCCGTTCTTTTTCCTACGCGTAGATAACTTCATAAGGTACCTCTGTAATATTTTTCCAGATTTTTACAAGATAAGGAACTGACCGAAACAGCCTCATGAAAAACAAGTCAGTAGCTGATTTAGAGTTTCAAAGCTTTAGCATATAAAGTGGACTGTTTTGGGAAAAATAATCTTAAAGGTTTCAAAACTTACTAGATTTGTGATCTACCACTTGGGTTTACTAGATAACTCATGTATCTAGCACCCCCCTTCGACGGATCATAATTCCAAGTTGTAGAACTTGAGTTACACAATATTTAGTGGGAGAAAAACAAGAGTTTTCACCCTTGGAGAACATATGCTCATTTTCTTCCTCTAAGCCTTAGATCCAACACTCAAGATACTTAGTACCATGCATGATGGTATGTATAACTAGTGTATCTTGAGTAGTTGTCCATAACCCCATCAAAACTCAAGCTATCAAAACAAGGTAAGAGAAGAAGATGAAGGTACATTATACCTTGACTTAGTGGCTACCTTCCTTGATTTTCCAAAGTAACTAATAAACTTAGGGGGCATAAACTACTAGAACTCCTATAATTCTTCTTCCTATGGCTGAAATTCTCTCTTTCTTTTCTCTCTTTGAAGTTGGCTAGCTTGGGAGCAAGAGGTAGAAGAAGAAGATGAAGAAGATGGAGAGAAAATGAAATGTTGGAATACGAATGAAGTGTTGGAAGAATGAGATGTGCATTCAAAATGTAATGGGCAATTCATTATTAATTCTCCCACAATCATTTTGTTTCCCATTAGGTAAAAACTTTGTATTATTACTTACCTTAGGTTAAACATGATTAACTGTGCATAATGGAGTGGCAACCAATGGAAGCCTTGCAACATTGTCCTTATGTTTAATCATGTCTACTAATGGACAAGCTAGATTAATTATTCCACTTAGGATCCTCATAATATCCACCATTTAGCTTTTATTTTAAATGCCTAATTTTGATTAATCAAATGTCTAGAATACCCCCAATCAGGTGGGCTAAGTATTGGATTACATTTTATTTTCCTTGGGCTTTTCTTTTAATTGATTTGGGCTAGATAAAAACATAGTCCAACAATTTTAATAATGTTACCCAATTTGATAATTTAGGGCTTTCATCTCCAATCATATGAAGTTTAATTACTTATACATATGATTTTATCTCATAACCTAATTAGATTTACAAGAATTAGGTTTAAAATTATTAGTCACTTGAAATACTAAGTTTACCCACTTAAGTTAGTATATATATAAAATACTAACTTTTTTCGTGTTACCATAACCCTTAGGTTATTTAATATCCTTACCTAATGTATAATTAGGTCACAAGGCTTTCATTTTTAATGAAATCCATAAATGTATATATCCATATATAACACAAAGTTTAAAAAATATGTACATATATACACGGTGACTTAAAATTCACGGTTATTACAGTATACCTATTTTGGGGGCGTCACAGTTTGTTTGATGGCAACTTCAGACATAGTACCGCTTCACGGTGTCCGAATTAATGAGCTGTGGAAATTCATCACCATCCACTTCTTGTACTCTGAGAGCACCTCCTGTCAATACTTCCTTGACAACAAATGGGCCTTCCCAGTTAGGAGCGAATTTTCCCTTAGACTGATCTTGATTGTCAATGATCTTCTTCAAAACCAAGTCATGTTGTTTGAAATGCCGTAGTCAGACTTTTCTATTGTAGGATCGTGCGATCCTTTGCTGATATAACTGACCATGGAAGATAGCCGCGGTTCGCCTTTCATCTATTAGAGACAATTGGTGATACATGTCTTGTACCCATTGGTCTTCATCCAACTGAGCATCCATCAATACTCTGAGGGATTCCATTTCCACCTCGATGGGGAGCACTGCTTCCATCCCATAGACTAGTGAGTAGGGGGTTGCCCCGGTGGAGGCACGCATTGAAGTTTTGTAGGCTAATAAAGTTAGGGGCAAGAGGTCAGGCCATCCTTTGTGATTGGCGGACATTTTCTGCATGATCTTCTTGACATTTTTATTAGCAGCTTCAATAGCACCATTCATCTTTGCCCGGTAGATGACGGAGTTAAGGTGTTTGATGTGGAATTATTTGCATAACTCCTCCATCATTTTGTTGTTGAGGTTCTTAGCATTGTTTGACATAATGACCTCTTGTTGCCTATATCGACAAACAACATTGTTTCTGATGAAAGCAATGATGACTTCTTTAGTAACCTTGGGGAAAGAAGCTGCTTCAACCCATTTGGTGAAGTAGTCGATCATGGTAAATATGAATCGATGTCCATTACTGGCTCTGGGCTCGATGGGCCCGATCACGTCCATTCCCCACATTAAGAAGGGCCATGGCGAACTCATATTGTGGAGTTCCCTTGGAGGGGCGTGGATAACATTCCCATGGATTTGACATTGATAGCACCTCTTGACGTGATCATCACAGTCAGCCTTAAGTGTAAGCCAATAATGTCCCGTTCTGAGAATCTTTTTAATAAGGAGGGATCCACTCATGTGAGGGCCGCATACTCCACCATGGATTTCATCCATGAGTCTCTGAGCTTGGTCTTTGTCCAGACATCTGAGGAGGCCTAGTCCTACATCTCTCTTGTAGAGTGCATCTTCACTCAGATAGAATTTCATAGCAAGTCGTTGAATCCGCCTCTTCTCAGTGAGGCTCGCCTCGACGGGTGTAGATCCATCTCGTAAATATTCCTTGATATGTTGATACCAAGGGTTTTGGATGGGAGGTAGCTCAACCGATACTTCTCCAATGTAATTCCCATAAACTGGGGTCTTGTGCATAGCAATCGTGATGTTTGGCCTGCTTTCCTTGTCAGGTATGTAAACCAAGGAGGCCAATGTTGCTAACGCATCTGTAAAATCATTCCTGTTGTGAGGAATGTGTAGAAAGGAGATTTCTTGAACTCCAAAGCCATCTGCATACAACTTGGAGATGGTAGGCGATAAATGCAATTCTTTGGTTTGATAGATTCTCGTGGATTGCTTGATCACCGATTCGTAATCCCCAAAGGCAGCTTAAATGCCCGATGCCCATTGAACGAAAGCAAGTTTGAGTCCCATAATGCGACCTTCATACTCATTGTGTTGTTGGTATTGACAAATCAGTAATTTAACTGGCTGACGGATATCTGCTCCCCGTGCAAGATATTAAAACCGCCTCAAACCGGAGCCTTCTAAATTGACAGCTCCATCAAAATACATTCTCCATAGTCGGGATGTATCGTACTGATGTGTTAGCTGAACTTCCATTACCTCCTCGTCAGGAAAGTAGGTTTCTAGAGGTTTGTAATCCCCTGCAGTTGCGGCGGCCAGTTGATCCGCAATGCCTTGACCTTTGACAGACTTTTGTGTCACGTAGACGATATCAAATTGCTGAATGATCAACTGCCATATAGACAGCCGATAATTTAGTATGGGTTTGCTGAACACATACTTAAGAGGATCCGTGCAGGATATGAGATGGGTTGTGTGACCATGAAGATAATGTTGTAATCTCATGGAGGCCCAAGCCAAAGCACAACAAGTTTTCTCGATCAGAGTGTACTTGTGTTCATTGATGCTGAATCTTTTGCTGAGGTAATAGATAGCTCGCTCTTTGCCTCTATTGTCTTTTTACCCCAGCATACAGCCCATAGCGTTGTCATTTATGGACAAGTACATGAACAGAGGAACGTCATCCCTGGGAGGTACCAAAACAGGAGCGTTAATCAGCTGTTCCTTAATTGTGAGGAAGGCTCTCTGGCACTCATCATTCCATTTCATGGAGGAGTTCTTCCTTAACAATTTGAAGATTGGCTCACAGGTTGCTGTGAGTTGAGAAATGAATTGGCTTATGAACTTAATTCTTCCCACAAATCCCCGTATTTCCTTCTCTGTTTGAGGAATGGGAATTTCCTTGATGGCCTGGATTTTAGCAGGATCCAACTCAATTCCGTTGCGGCTGACTAGGAATCCTAGCAACTTGCTTGACTTAACACCAAAGGCGCACTAAGCGGGGTTCAACTTCAAGTCGTACTTACACAACCTGTTGAACAAATTTCTGAGATGGTCTAAGTGATCACCCTCCTTACGGGATTTGACAATGATGTCGTCCATATAGATCTCTATCTCCTTGTGCATTAGATCATGAAAAAGAGCCATCATAGCTCGCTGGTAAGTTGCCCTGGCGTTGATGAGGCCAAACGACAACCATCTGTAGCAAAAGGTTCCCCAAGGCGTGATGAAAGCAGTTTTCTCATGATCCTCCTCAATGACCATAATTTGATGATACTCCGCGAAACAATCAGCGAAGGAGTACATGTCATATTGAGCTGTATTGTCAATGAGAATGTGGATAAATGGTACGGGAAAGCTATCTTTAAGGAAAGCTCTGTTCAAATCCCGGTAATCCACGCAGACTCGTACCTTTCCCCCTGGTTTAGGTACGGGAACAATGTTGGATATCCACTTCGGATATGTAGACACCATGATGATGCCAACTCAAAACTGTTTCACAATTTCCTCTTTAACCTTTAAACTCCACTCAGGTTTCAATCGCCTGAGATTCTGCCTAACTGGCTTGAACCCTTCTTTAATAGGAAGGCGATGAAGAACAATGTCAGTGGACAATCCCACCATGTCTTCGTGAGACCATGCAAACACATCCTGGAATTGGGTTAATAGTGCAACCATGTCATTCCATTGATTTGTGGTAAGGTCTAAACCAATTTGGATTAGCTTAGGGTTGTCTAAGGTTCCATGTTTGAAAGGAGTGGTTTGATCAAGATTGGGTTTAGGCTTGTCGGCGACCCATTCTTTAATCTCTTGAGGTATCTCAATGTCCTCTTGGATGTCCATCAAGTCTGAATCCAACTTTGCATCAAAGTTATAGTCCTGGTGGAGAAAAGGCACCTTATCAGCAAGTACAAGCACATCTAAATTCAGAGTCCTGAAACAAAATATGCTTTCACTTAATATATGCAAGCTGTTCGATCATACAAAAGTGTTAGCATATACGTGATAAAATAATCGCTAGTCTTTGTAAAGGAAAGCAAGAAATTAAAAAGTTATCTCTGTGGCGGAGGGATTTTTCGCCCATTTTACCTCGTTGACCAATGCATGGAGTCCTGCTCCAATTGTCCAGGGCAAAGTCCTGAAGGACTGCAATGATAGAAGGATTGTCAGTGTCCTTCTCCTCCTGAATGATAACCATAACATCTGGGCAATCATCGTCTGGAGTGTATCTGTTTGTATGTTCATCATGAACAATGACGCGAATGCCTGCCATCATCAAGGCAAGGTCATGTTTACGTTTCCGTTCCTTTTCTTCCGCCTCGGGATCAGGAGTCAGCACCTCTTTAGCTTTGATTGGTACTGGTCTCAAAAATAGCATAGCCATAGTCTGGGCTGGAAACTTTACTGGAGATTGCATTAACTCATGTGGTAAAGGTATCGAAGACCGCCGTGTGGAGGAAGGTTGAGGAACCTGCTTATGTTTATAAGGATTCCTATGATTGGAATTGGCAGAATAGCCGAGCCCGGCTGTACCTATTTGACTGGACAGTTGTATAGGGTGTGTGATACCTTGCTGTTCCTTACCAAGCCCTTGTCCAGGTTAGTAACCCAATGACATCATTTCTTGAGTGGCGGACATCACCTCGTCAGAAATCTTGGGTACGGGAAGTGGTGCTCCAATAGGATGGTAATATGTATTACTCACTTCCAAAGTGTGAAAACTAGCACTCTCAACTTCTGAATTGAAATTGATAATTGGTCGAGCTCCTGGTTTAGGACCTTCGGGCTCGACATTAACAGTGATAAGACTGTTGTTGATGATGTATTTGAGTTGTTGATGTAAGGTAGAGGGAACAGCTCCCGCCATGTGTATCCATGGTCTCCCCAATAGCAGGGTGTATCCTGAATCTATCTTAAGGACATGGAAGGATACGTTGAACGTATGGGGACCAATCTCAATTGGCAACTCAATCTTTCCGATAGAATTTCGCCGAGATCCATCAAAAGCTCCGATGATGGTATGACTACTTTGGATTCGATTGGGATTAATATTCATCTTCATCAGGGTGGCATAAGGACAGATATTCAGAGATGAGCCTCCATCTATCAATACTCCTGCAAGCATATACCCAGAAGACAACACCGCAATGTGTAGTGGTTTGCAGTGACCAGTCCTTTCGGGAGGTATGTCGTCATCAGTGAAGGATATCACATTGTTGTTGAAAATGTGATCAACCAAATGTTGAAATTTTTCCACATCCACTGATTTTGGTAAATAGGCTTCTTCCAAAACCTTTAACAGAACTTTTCGATGATCTTCGGAAGAGAAAACCAAGTCCAGGATTGATATCTGGTGTGGAGCTTCACGCAAGCTTAAAACCACTTTGGCTTCATTGTGGCCCATAGTATGGAGGAATTTTTCAACCTTCTCCATGGACAATTTCCCCTTTGCTTTGCAAATGGGCTTGATAACCCGTCGAGGAAGATATAGCGGATTCTCTTTCGTCACTACAACAGTAGTATGAGACGTGGATCCTTCAGCTTCTCCATAGTTCCATGGCACTCTGTGTAAGCTGACAACAGGATGTTGTATTCTGCAAGGCAAGAGAATGGGCTTTGGTGCAGCCACTTCCATAAGGTTGTAAACTCCTTTGAGTTGAACTGGTTGTATAGGAAATGCTGGGGCAGTCTCATCACCTTCTTCAGATATGACGGCTATTGATCCCTTCCATTGAATAGGACATGCATTCCCATCCTTAAATCGCACAGTGTAATCATCTGCCACTTGCAGAACACCACTGTCAATAAGATTTTGAATAAGATGGCGGAGTGCCCAGCATTCTTCAATGCTGTGTCCGCGAGAATGTGAATGGTATTGACACATTTCATCAGGATTGATCCGCCCTGAGTGGGGATTGATTGGAGGGAGAAGGAATGTGATTTTTCCTTCGTTGATCAACATTTGCAGTATCTCCTCCAGAGATTGGCCCAGGTAGGTGAATTCTCTTTTATCAGTGAAATCCCAACAGGGTTTAGCACTTGCTCGCTTTGCAACCTTATCCTCCATAGCTTCGTTTTCTGAAGGTGTTGAGGAAGCATTCATAACAAATGGAAGGAGATAGGCATGTTTCTGCCTGATTAATTGGCGTGTGGCCTGATGTTGGTGTGTCACCAGTTCTGCCAATTGCTCAACGATCTTGTGAAGGTTTTTCATCCTTCGTTCCATAGCGAATTGGAACTTTGCATAATCCCATTTGTCAACACCGTCTTTGATTGGTTGGGATGATTCACCAGTAGAATTGGAGCCATGTCCAGTGTTCCAACTGATCATGTTTACCTCTTCCTCTTTGTGTTAAGGGAGAGAGTTGTCTTGTATGTGGGGTTGATCTGGCTTGGTGACTACGATCTCACCATTGTCAATCAAATCCTGAATCTTGTGCTTCAAGGCCCAACAATGTTGAGTATCATGTCTGGGTGCCCTAGCATGATATGCACATTTCCAATTAGCATTGAAACCCTTACCAGCAGGGTTGGCTGGTGGAAGAAGATGCGTGATTTTCTTCTTAGTGGTCAGAAGAGCAAGAATGTTCTCGAGCGAATCCCCTAAGGGTGTGAACGTTCGAAATCGCTTTACTTCTCCACTTTTGGGCAATGGAGGGTTTGAAGGTTGTGCTGTGAAAGAGGAGTAATTTTTCCTCTGCATAGGCATGCTTGACTTGCCTTTTTGTCCTTGTAGTATCAAGGAAACACCCTCTTCTTTCTTCTTGTGGACCCTCCGGGGGTTGTTTCCATAAGATCCGGATTGGATGTGTTCAGCAACAGCCTTGAGAGCAGTTAGGTCTTGAATTTTACCAGACTTCAATCCCATTTCAGCCATTTCACCATGTTTTAATCATTTCAGAAAATGACTTGCCAATGCCAGCGAGGACTCTTTCATAGAAAGGTGCTTCTTGTATATCTATGAAGGTCATGACCATCTGTGATTCTGTCATGGCAGGAATAACTTGAGTAGCAAGGCGCCTCCACCTCTGAACATACTCTCTAAATGACTCATTAGACTGTTTCTTGACCTTGGTTATATGGTACCGGTCAGGAGCCATTTGAGACTAAAAACTGTATTGGGTGAGGAAGGCGTGAGCTAACTCTTCCCAGCTATGGATCTTAGAGTTGTCTAATCTGGTATACCATGAACGGGCTTCTCCAGTCAGACTTTTCTGAAATAGCTACATTTTGAGCTTTTCATTCTCAGCATAAGATCCGAGCTCTCCAATAAACACCTTTAAATGTGTGTAAGGGTCCCCCAATCCGTCGTATTTCTCAAAATTAGGGGTTTTGAATTTCTCTGGATAATACACACCAAGAAATATACAAAGGTCTGTATAAGAGACACTGCCATGTGTTCCAATCCCTTTAAGAGTACGAATGGTTTCCTCCATTTGAAGAACCTTCTTCCTGATATCACCGGTGTCTAGATCTATTTTGAGATGGGTGCTTTTAGGGTCTTTAGGGATGGTATCCAGCTGATGATCTGAAATTGTTTTTTCCAGATTTTGAACTCCCCCCTGTGTAGAGGACTCTGTATGTGTGGTCACTTTCGGACCCTAAGTAGACTGGTGCAACTTTTTTAGTAGGACACCCAAGTCTGTAATTTGTCAGCTCAACCCATCAAATTCTTCTCGGGAGACAGGATTATACCGTTCAGAGGAAGACATGATTGTCTCAGAAGTTGGATGCCTTTTAGACTCGAACGATGTAACAAGCCCAATTGCCTCCCTACAAAAAAGAAGACTTCTATATAGTTTAGTCTTTATGAAGAATGTAAGTGTTATCATAACATATCCGTTTTAGGAATTTTTATCCTGCAACAACCGGTTTAGTCACTTGATAACATGTTACATATGGATGAAAAATTTTTTACAAGTAAATGCTTTTACAGGTAATTTTGAAAATGGAAAGCATGAAGAGACTTCCCTCCGCGTTTGGTTTATCAGAGGTCGACCTATCTTAGGATTTCTCTCGCGGCTTTTTGGCAATGAAGGTTCCCAGATCATCGCAATCTACTCAACGGGAAATTAATCCGGTCTTTCAACTGGAGCAAATCTGGGTGGTGCCTTTCTTGAGCCCCGGGGAATTATTCTTCCCTCGGGTCCAGTAATCAAACACCGACAGGATAGCCTCCTAATGGAGGGACCACACAACATACATTCACATACAACGTGTCTCACCGTTCATGCAAAATGATGACATGTACGAAGCACTAATATCACAGACAGATATTTAGCAGTGCAGTAAGTAAGATGCATTCGTACACATTTATCAGAAATATAAATGCAACAATCACACACAAGCATATAACAATTATGAAAAGCTTGTAATAGCGGCTTAGCTCTCTTACTGGTGTCCCCAGCAGAGTCGCCACCTGTCGACGTCGGGATTTTTTATTGTCCCTTTTTGTTACTTGTTCTTTGGTGTTCTCATGTTAATGTGAGATTTGTTTGAGAAAACAAGTGAAAAAGGTCCGACATGTGTAATGTCGACGATTTAACTTTAAGAGTCGCCAGTTTGTGTTTTTAACTGGTTGCACCAACGCAACCAAAAAGGTTTACACATTGACCCAGTGATTTGGCACTGCTAAACGGGTCGGTGAAACCGAGATTCATTAAGGGTTCAGGTGCTTGATTATGCGGAGGGAAGGTGTTAAGCACCTCCCGACATCCGTGCTGCCATAGTGACCGCCACTCTTCAAAGAAACTGTTATATGAATGTGTGTGTGTGTGGATCTATGTACAATTATTTGAAAGTAGTGCTATGCCTCGTTCGCACCTATGTATATAGGGTTTGAATTTATAGAAAAATTCAGTTTTTAAACAAGATATAGCAGTGATATTTTGTAAAAAGTGGTTTTCAAACCCTGTGCTCAATAGTAATTGAGGCCTTTGATACTTCCATTTTATTACTAAGTGTTCGGCTTGTTTGCTTTTATTTTCGAGATGCGAAGCATCTGCGAGAAAATAATGTACAGCAGTGTCGAATTCCTCACGGGCATGACAGCCATCCAAGGAAACTCAGACACTGTAAAATAATATACAAGCTGCTTACAGCTGAAAATGTCCATCACGGGAACCAAATCTAGATTCATTAGCCTGAATCTGTAAGATCACATGATTCCTAGGCTCACATGATAATGCAGTTTATATGGAAAGCAGTAAGCAGTTATATATATATAAGCTGTAAAATATATATATATGCTGATATGATAGCCACTACGAATTATTCTCCATGGGGAATCATGCAGCGAACAAATATATATATATAAAAGCGATAAATATATATATATATATATATATATATATATATATATATTATTACGATCACCACCAATTAATTATTCTCCATGGGGATCGGAAATTAAATAAAGCAAGAATGCTATCAACGCCACGAAGTGAACTCCGAGCGGGACGTAAATGTAAAGAAAGTCAGAAGCGATCAACGCCACGTAAGTAAACTCAGCGGTGACGAAAATGTAAAGAAAGTTGTAAAGATGATCACCACCACGAAGTAAACTCCTGGTGGGACGAAATGTAAATATATATATATATATATATAAGCAATAAAACACACCAGATGTGAATCCAGGCTCATCGGATATGTCCGACAATGCTATATATATATATATATATATATATATAATAATTAAACTTCCGGATGTAAAATCTGGGCTCATCGACATGTAGTTCGACTACAGTTCATATATATAAGTATATATATATACGAAAGCAGATAAACGCTCTGCATCAAGTCTAGGCTCATCGAGATAAAAAGTCGACCACGGTTATATATATATATATATATATATATATATATATATATATATATATTTAAAGCAAATAAACGCTCGTAATCAAGTTCAGGCTTAATCGAGGCATAACTCGATAATGTTAGTCCATATATAAGAAATATATATATATATATATATTAATATATTATTATATATATACAGACAGAAATGAAAACCACGGACATAAGTCCGGGCAAACACACTCACACGACTCTCAATGTGTGCAACAGTGTGTAATAATGAAAGAAAGAAGCTTTATAAACACAAGAAAGCTTACAGTGGACTGCCAAGGTAGACTGTTTGGACTTCAAGTGGATGAACACTCGGCTCCTGCCGGACTAAAAGTAGCTATATATGAGCTAACTAGTGTTTAAAGAGAAGAAAGCACTCAAAAGATGTGTATGCAGAGCTAAATGGACAGGGCTTCCTCGCCTTTTTCTCTCTCCCTCTTCTCTCAAATGGCTGACCCCCCCTCTATATTTATAGACGGATGGCCGCAGGTCTACCTGCAGCAGACGCAGGTTTACCTGTGGCTGGTCGTGGTGGGCCCGGGCCTCGCGGGTCCCATCGTCTCGTAGTACGTGCACTCGCGTACTGTAATATCCAATCGAACTTTTAGAACTTCAATCCTAGCATCCAAACGAAGCGTGTCTGTACTTTTTCGGACCGCTAGTGTCGAGAGTTACGTAATGACATGGATTAGAGGTTGTACGAAGTCAAGAAGCGGGTTCTATGCCCATGGTCTTCAAGCTTCAAATTCTATCCAAAGTACTGTCACACGTAATAGTCACTCGGGATTGTCATTCCTCGGTTATTCGGGACATTGTTGTATGTATGTATATCTGAAAGGTTGAGACGACGTGCCATTTGTTGGACGAACAAGATGATGTTTGACTCTTTGTCGAAGTTATCACCGGTTTGAGTTGAAAGTAGACGTTGCTCAAGGTTATAGATGAGATTGGACTTCTTGTTGGTATGCTGCTATATCATCTTGTTTACGTTGTGAGATGACGTTGGTGACTCCTCACCGGGGTTATCGCCGATTTGAGCGGAAAGTAGACGTTGCTCACGGTTACAGCTGAGATTGGACTGCTGGTTTGTGTGCCTCACTGTCACCTGTGATTGAAGCTGATTGCATGTGGTTGAAATGAGCAATTCCGGAGTTATCACTGGAACTGTGATGATCATCTCTTGGGGTTATCACCAAGGATGGGATTGCTATTCCCAGTGCTGTTTCTGGGACTGGAACTGAACGTCGCGGTGTTATTGCTGAGACAGGATTGTCCTCTCCAGTGTTGTTGTCGGTCTTTTGATCTGCATATGTCGAGGTTATATCCGAGATTGGAAATGACATTCTAGGTGTGTGTTCCGGGTTTGGCACCAATGCTCCCGGTTTGTGTGCCAGTCTGGAGCAGAACTTCCGGTAGTATCCAGAACTGTTTATAAGATGTCTTTCAGGGTTATCTCCAAAAGACGAATATACCCTCTTGCAATGTTAGTAATAGGAGTGCAAAAAATTTCGAGTGTCTACAATAATAAATGTAATGAGGACTCTATTTGAGAGTGGATATTGTCTAGAAGGCAATACTCATGTTTAAACTCTCAGTTATGTTTTGTTGTATTTTACACGACAGTTGTATAATTAAGTTTTTTTTTGTATTTTGTACCATGTATTTGGCGATTCAAGATGGGTGATGTATACCTATTTTGGGGCCGTCGCACATGAGCCCTTCGCTGGTGACTTCCTTGTGTGAAATGCACCGAAGCCAGACTTTCTGTAGGGGAAGCCGTGAATAACGGTGGCAAGTTGATAGGTATCAATGTGACGTGCTATACAAGTCTTAGGATGATAGTCACAGTTTTGAATGATATTTCTATTGTTAATAAATTTCCTGACGTATTCCTGAAGAACTTCCTAGCCTACCCCTAGAGCGTGAAATTGAATTTTGTATTGACCCCAGTACAAAACTCATTTCTAAAACCCTTAAATATTTCTTCAACCAAAACGAACGTATCATGCGCTAAGGACGTTGGCTCGAGCTGTTGAAGATTACGATTATACCATTCAATATCATCGTGGAAGAGCGAACGTGGTAGCTGACGCATTGAGTAGAAGATCATATGCGTTTACAAGTGCGATGTTGTTAACACAAAAACCCATTTTTTATAACTTATAAATGATGAAGATAGAGTTAAAGACTCTAGGGACCCACGTGAAGATAACGAATATACGAGTAAAATCGACTTTAATCGATAAAGTTAAAGCCGCTCAAACTACACACCCGAAGCTGATGAATGTGAAGAAGAAGGTTCAAATGGCGTTATTCTAGAAGCAAGAATCGACGAAGAAATGAAATCTCAACCCTCGATTTAATTGGCCCATTTGAAATTCTCGATCGAGTAGGAACTATGGCATATAGACTCGTTTTACCGCCAAGTATGTCGCATGTTCATAACATTTTTTTCGTATCGATGTTACGTAAAATCTTGAATAAGAAGGATCATATTTGACACTCAAAGGTTATACCTCAAGAGTTGGAATATGAAATGAAGTCAAGGTATCCTCACCTCTTTGGCATACCAGGTACGTACGTAAATTTTGAGGGCGAAATTTCATAAGGAGGGGAGGTTGTAAGACCCCAAATTTTATGAAATGAAAGTATTCAATTTTCTTATAATTATTATTTTATTTCGTTAATGGTTAAATTGATAAAAGGTTAAAGTTAAGGGTGATATGTGAATTTTTTTTGCAAAGTAAGCAAGTAGTTATAAAATATTCGTTTAGTCGGGAAATATTATTTTTATCGGAGAATATTTGTACAACGACACAATCATTGGTGGACCACACAACGAAAAGTATTATCGTAGTTAGAAAATGATGTAATTATCATTTTATAAAAATAACTACGAAAGTGTTATTGTTAAAACCTGTTGAACTACCCTAGTAGTAAAAGTACGAATACGTGGTGGCATAGTAGTAGCATTACGATATTGATTATTGATGCTTACGTGAGAAGTCACTCAGTTATACTCAATTATTGCTACAGTAATTACCGCATCATATCTCTCATATTATTGATTCAATTATTGTCACAGTATCATCTGCACAATATATATTATTAAATCAATAATTGAGACGACAAAGTTATTCATATTATTATTATTTGTAATATTGATAATGTCTAGAAGTTCTGTCAAGGAGAGGTTTGGTCACCTAATTACGCGCCAATAAGGAGAAATCCTTATCGGAAAGCCCCCTCTTTCCTGGAAACGATCTGCTTGTTAACTATTGTGAATTATAATATTAATGATGAATAAGTTCGTGCTGACTAAAGATGAAATTGATAGTTCCATTGTGTTGGGATTATTTGTGTTAGTGGAAATCGACATTTATTTCGATAATAATTGATGTCTAAAGGTTATATTGACCAATCGGGTAATTAACCAGAAAAATGAGCAATTAATTGCTATTAATTCACATGCTTATACCTATGTGTTCACATGTGTGTACTATTGATTCACATGATTTACTATTAGGGGAGTTGGTGCAAGATTGATAATACTTGCATGACTAAATTAGAAATGGAGGTATAGTTAAAGGTACTATACTGTAATTAATTTTTTCACATGCTTAGAATTATTGAGTCACATTATTTACTATTGATTCACATGATTTACTATTAGGAGAGGTGGTGCAAGTTTGATAATACTTGCAGGACTAAATTAAAAATGAAGAAAAAGAGGAAAGTATTATACTGTAATATTTTGAGCCGCAAAATGTGCAATTATTAAAAGTATATTTTCCTATAAATAGAAGCTCATTCTTCCATCATTTATCACCAAATCACTAAAGCTATAGAGCAATTATTATAGAGAGACACTATAGAGAGAAAGAAGAAGAGAAGTCTGCTACCTCACTATTCCAGTATCCAATTTTCTTCTAAGGTAAGGGGTATTATTTCTTTTGTGTTCATGAAGAGAGTTATTTCTTCCAATATTCGTAAGGGTTGTTATACCATTCTTTATTATTCTATTGGAATAACCTGTCTATGCGGTCTATCGCATGCTTGGTGAATAAGATCCTCCTCTTTCTTTTTATCATCCTCCTCTTTCTTTTTATAGACCCTCCAGGGGTTGTTTCCATAAGATCCGGACTGGATGTGCTCAGCAACAGCTTTAAGAGAGGCTAGGTCTTGAATTTTACCAGACTTCAATCCCATTTCAGCCATCTCGCCGTGTTTGATCATTTTAGAGAATGGCTTGCCAATGCCAGCTAGGACTCTTTCATAGAAAGGGGCTTCCTGTACATCTATGAAGGCCATGACCATCTCTGATTCTATCATGGAAGGAATAACTTGAGCAGCAAAGCGCCTCCACCTCTGAGCATACTCTCTGAATGACTCGTTAGACTATTTCTTGACCTTGGTAACTGCATCATGGTCAGAGCCATCGAGACCGAAAAGCGTATTGAGTGCGGAAGGCGTGAGCCAGCTCTTCCCAACTATGGATCTTAGAGTTGTCTAATCCGGTATACCATGAACGTGCTTCTCCAAATGGACTTTTGGAAAATAAATTTGCATTCTGGAGCTTTTCATGCTCGCAGATAAGATCCAAGTTCTCCAATGAACACCTTTAAATGTGTGTAAGGATCCCCTAATCCATCATATTTCTCAAAATTAGGGGTTTTGAATTTCTCTGGATAATGCACACCAGGAAATATACAAAGGTCTGTATATGAAACACTACCATGTGTTCCAATCCCTTTAAGAGCACGAATGGTTTCCTCCATTTGAAGGACCTTCTTCCTGATATCATTGGTGTCTAGATCTGCTTTGAGATGGGTGTTTTCAGGGTCTTTGGTGGTGGTATCCAACTGATGCTCCGGAATTATTTTTTCCAGATTTTGAACTCCCCCTTGTGTAGAGGATTCTGTATGTGTGGGTATTTTAGTACCCTGAGTAGACTGGTGTATTCTTTCAGTAGAACATCCAAATCTGTGATTTGTTTACACAATCTGTCAAATTCTTCTCGGGAGACAGGATTAGACTGTTCAGAGGAAGACATAATTGGTTGTAGGCTTGAAGCCTTTTTAGACTTGGAACGGGTAACCGGCCCAATTGTTTCCCTACAAAAAGACTTACGTAGTTTAGTCTTTAGAAAAATGTAAATGTTATCATAACATATCCGTTCTAGGAATTTATCCTACAAAACCGGTTTAGTTAGTTGATAACATGTTATGCACAGGTATTCTTCAAATTTTCCATTACATATGGATGAACCTGGAATAAAATTACAAGTAAATGCTTTTACAGGTAATTTTTTAAAAATTGGAAAGCATGAAGAGACTTTCCTCCGCGTTTGGTTTATCAGAGGTTGACCTATCCTAGGGTTTCTCTCGCGGCTTTTCGGCAACAAAGGTTTCCAGATCATCGCAATCTACTCAACGGCAAGTTAATCCAGTTTTTCAACTGGAGCGAATCTAGGAGGTGCCTTCCTGAGCCCCGGGGAATTATTCTTCTCACGGGTCCAGTAATCAAACACCGACAGGATAGCCTCCTAACGGAGGGACCACACAACATACATTCACATACAACGTGTCTCACCGTTTATGCAAAATGATGACATGTGCGAAGCACTAATATGTCCGAAGCACTAATATGTGCAAAACACTAATATCACAGATAGATATTTAGCAGTGCAGTAAGCAATATGCATTCGTACACATTTATCAGAAATGTAAATGCAACAATCACACACAAGCATATAACAATTTTGAAAAGCTTATAATAGCGGCTTAAGCCCTCATACTGGAGTCCCCAGCAGAGTCGCCACCTGTCGACGTCGGGATTTTTAATTGTCCCTTTTCGTTACTTGTTCTTTGGTGTTTTCATGTTAATGTGAGATTTGTTTGAAAAAAACAAGTGAAAAAGGTCCAACGTGTATAATGTCGACGATTTGACTTTAAGAGTCTCCAGTTGGTATTTTTAACTGGTTGCTCCAACGCAACCGAAAAGGTTTGCACATTAACCCAGGGTTTTGACACTGCTAAACGGGTCTGTGAATCCGAGATTCATTAAGGGTTCGGGGGCTTGATTATGCGGAGGGAAGGTGTTAGGCACCCCCCGACATCCGTGTTGCCACGATGACCGCCACTCTTCAAAGAAACTGTTATATGAATGTGTGTGTGTGTGGATCAATGTGCAATTATATGAAAGTAGTGCTATGCCTCGTTCGCACCTATATACACAAGGTTTGAATTTATGGAAAAATTCAGTTTTAAACAGAATATAGCAATGATTGTAAAAACAGGTTTTTAAAACCCTATGCTCAATAGTAATTGAGGCCTTTGATACATCCATTTTATTATTAAATGTTCGGCTAGTTTGCTTTTATTTTCGGGATGCGACACATCTACAAGAAAATAATATACAGCAGTGCCGAACCCCTCATGGGCATGACAGCCATCCAAGGAAACTCAAACACTGTAAAATAATGTACAAGCTGCTTACAGCCAGAAAATGTCCATCATGGGAACCGAATCTAGATTTATTATTCTGAATCTGTAAGATCACATGATTCCTAGGCTCACAAGATACTGCAATTCATATGGAAAGCGGTAAGCAATTATATATATATAAGCTATAAATTTATATATATATATATCTCGACATGATCACCACCACTTAATTATTCTCCATGGGGAATCAAGCGTGACAGCGTGTATATATATAAAAGTGGTAAATATATATATACAGACATGATCAACCACCACTAATTATTCTCCATGGGGATCAAAAAGTAAATAAAGTCAGAAGCGATCACCGCCACGAAGTGAACTCCAAAGGGATAAAATGTAAATAAAGTCATAAGCGATCACCACCACGTAAGTAAACTCCAGGCGGGACAAAATGTAAAGAAAGTTGTAAAGGGCCACGAAGTAAACTCGGGAACTGATGGAAATGTGTATATATATATATATATATATATATATATATATATATATATATATATATATATATATATATATATATATATACTGATATATATATATATATAAAAATAGTAAACGCACAGATGTGAATCCGGGCTCATCGGATATGTCCGACAATGATTATACATATGTATATATATAAAAGCAATTAAACGCTCCAGATATAAAATCCAGGCTCATGTATGTAGTCCCACCATAATTCATATATATATAAAAGCAAATAAACGCTCCAGACCGAAGTCTAGGCTCAATCGAGGCATAACTCGATAATGTTAGTCCATATATAAGAAATATATACATATTGGTATATATATATATATATATATATATATATATATATATATATATACAGATAGAAATGAAAACCACGGATAGAAGTCCGGGCAAACACACTCACACGACTCTCAATGTGTGCAACAGTTTGTAATAATAGAAGAAAGAAGCTTTCTAGAATATAAGAAGGCTTATAGTGGACTGCCAAAGTAGACTTCTTTGACTTTAAAGAGATGAACACTCAGCTCCCACCGGATAAAAGTATCTATATATGAGATAACTAGTGTTTAAAGAAGAAGAAACACTCAAAAGATGTGTATGCAGAGCTAAATGGGCAGGCTTCCTCGCCTTTTTCCCTCTCTCTCTTTCTCAAATGGCTTACCCCAAGCCTTGTATTTATAGACTGATGGCCGCAGGTCTACCTGCAGCTGGTCGTGGTGGGCCCGGGCTTCGTGGATCCCGTCGTCTCGTCGTACGTGTAGTCGCGTACTGTAATATCCAATTTAACTTACAGTACTTCAATCCGAGCATCCAAACGAAGCGTATCTGTACTTCTTCAGATTGCTAGTGTTAAGAGTTACGTAATGACATGGATTAGAGGTTGTACGAAGTCATGAAGAGGGGTCCATGCCCATGGTCTTCAAGCTTCAAATTCTATCCAAAGTATTGCCACACGTAATAGTCACTCGGGATTGTCATTCCTCGGTTATTTGGGACATTGTTGTATGTATGTATGTCTGAAATGTTGAGACGACGTGCCATTTGTCGGATGAACAAGATGATGTTTGACTCTTTGTCGGGGTTATCGCCGGTTGAGTTGAAAGTAGACGTTGCTCAGGGTTACAGCTAAGATTGGACTACTTGTTGGTATGCTGCGATATCATCTTGTTGACGTTGTGAGATGATGTTGGTGACTCCTCACCGGGGTTATCGCCGGTTTAAGCGGAAAGCAGACGTTGCTCAGGGTTACAGCTGAGATTGGACTGCTTGTTTGTGTGCCTCACTGTCATCTGTGATTGAAACTGATTGTATGTGGTTGAAACAAGCAATTCCGGAGTTATCGCCGGAACTGCGATGGCATCCCTTGGGGTTATCACCAAGGATGGGATTGCTATTCAGTGTTGTCTCGGGACCGGAATCAACGTCAGGTGTTATCGGCGAGACAGGGGACCGCCCTCTCTCCGGTGTTGTTTTTAGTTTTTTGATCTGCATATCTCGGGGTTATCTCCGAGATTGGAAATGACATTCCCCAGTGTGTGTTCCGGGTTTGGCACCAATGCTCCCGGTTTGAGTGCCGGTTTGGAGCGGAACTTCCGATAGTATCCGAAAGTGTTGTAAGCTGTCTTTCAGGGTTATCTCCAAAAGACGAATCTACCCTCCTGCAATGTTAGTAATAGGAGTGCAGAAAATTTCGAGTGTCTACACTTCTGTTATTCCATTCTTTATTATTCTGTTGGAATAACCTGTCTGTGCGGTCTATCTCATGCCTGGTGAATTCTTCTATTATTCCAATCTATATTATTCTATTGGAATAACCTGTATGCGCGGTCTATCGCATGCCTGGTGAATTCTTCTGTTATTCCATTCTTTATTATTTTGTTGGAATAACTTATCTGTGGGGTCTATCGCATGCCTGGTGAATTCTTCTGTTATTCCATTCTTTATTATTTTGTTGGAATAACTTGGCTATATGGAGTACCGCATGCATGGTGAAAGATCCTTCGTATTCATTTCTTATTAAATTGTGGAAATGATCTGTCTACATGCATTACCGCATGGCGGGCGAAAATCCCTTTGCAGTTTCATATATTCTATTATACTCAGTTGGTTAAAGTTTTGGCTTCTATACTCCATGAAATTAGTAGAATACCCTGGATATTTGCACTTCATCCAGTATCTTTTCATAGAAAGATTCTTTGGAGCATTCTTGAATTTTACTCCACAAAGAAATATTATGTTGACAATTTGGACGTTATTGATTTCTGGATAAATTAAATTATAAATCTTTAAAATTTATCCTTGAACTTGTTTTATTGAATTATTATGTCATTGTCATCATCCTCATGCTTATATTGTGATGAAAGTCATCTTTGGCTTACATGCATGGATGGACTTGGTATGATTATGACCAGGGATTATTCGGTATAATCATGACCGTAGTGTGACGAATGATGTGGTGAAAGTCCTCATTGGCCTGTAGTTAATTGGTGGACAGTTGTTGATATGATTATGACCAGGGATTATTTGGTATAATCATGACCATTGATGATTACATGAATATCCTTGGTCGTGATGTAGGGATGATTCGATTTTATTTATTAAGCCGAGTCTCAGCTATAAAGTTGATGAAAAACTTTTTAAATCATAGAAGATAGTAGATTTTATGCTCTACTTGACTCTTCTAATGGATTGCTTATTCCGCTGCAGTAGTTGATCTAAAACTTGTTGTCTATTATATCAATTGTTATACTGTTGAAGGCTAAGGATAATTTATTCTGCATTATCTTAGTCATAATATTTCTTACTGGGCTAGTTAAGCTCACCCTTTTGCTTTTATTGTTCTCATCAGGAAATGAGAACGTAGCCGGGACTAGTCAGGGAATGGAGTGATGGTCCGAGATGGTGTTATAGTAGTCCTCACTATTCTATAAAATAGCGTGACAATAATTGTAATGAGGACTCCATTGAGTATGGATATTGTCTAAATGACAATATTCGTATTAAAACTCTTAGATTATGTTTTGTCGTATCTTACACGACTCTTGTATAATTAAGTTGTATTTGAATTTTGTACCATGTATTTGGTGACTCAAGATGGGTGATGTATACCTATTTTGGGGGCATCACACTGGTCGTTCCCAGGAAAGAGGGGGCTTTCCGATAAGGATTTCTCCTTATTGGTGCGCAATTAGGTGATCAAACCTCTCCTTGACAGAACTTCTAGACATTGTCAATATTGCAAATAATAATATGAATAACTTTGTCGTCTCAATTATTGATTTAATAATATATATTATACAGATGATACTGTAACAATAATTGAATCAATAATATGAGAGATACTGTAGCAATAATTGAGTATAATTGAGTGACTTCTCACGTAAGCATCAATAATCAATACCATGTGCTACTATGCAACCACGCGTATTACTGTACTTTTACTAACGGGTAGTTCAACAGTTTTAACGGTAACACTTTCGTCGTTATTTTTATAAAACGATAATTCTGTCATTTTCTAACTACGACAATACTTCCGTTGTAGGGTCCACCAATGATTGTGTCGTCATACGAATATTCCCTGTTAAAACGAATATTCCCCGACCAATCGAATATTTTATAACAACTTGCTTACTTTGCAAAATTTATAAATATTACCCACAACTATAACATTATATCAAATCCACACCATAATATTCAAAATATATTTCGAGAAAATTATTCTTTATTCATAAAAGTCGGGGTCTTACAGTTCAAGGTATGCTATAATTATGGAAAGGAAGGACATATCGCTCGAGATTGTACGGTAGCGAAACTAAGTCCAGTGGGGATGATGACTCAAAAGGCTGTCCCAGAAAAGTCAAAGTCAACAGTTCCTAGAAGAGCGTTTTTCGTGACTGGTCAAAATGCAAGGAACCCAAACGAGGTGATCATGGGTAAGCTAATCATAAATTTTTACGAAGTTTATACCTTACTAGATACCGGTTCTACCCATTCATTTATTTCACCTGCTTGTGCTCAACGTTTAAAGTTGATTCCGGAGAAATTAGACTTTGACTTATCTGTGGAGACTCCGTTAGGAGAAACTTTATTATAAATCTTGTTTGATCCAAGTTGGCACCATCACATTACCTGTTGATCTTATCTCTTTAAAGATACTTGCATTTGACGTAATTTTAGGGATTGATTGGTTAACTACTGTGACGCCCCCAAATCCGGGTACTTGAAACCCGAATTCAGTGCTTCACGATACCATCTCTATAACCGGAATAATACTAATAATAATGCCAATAATATAAATATTTAAACTTAACTTACATAATATCAAAGTTTAACTCCCAAGTACGTAACCTTAAATCATTCCTTACAACACATGATCATAAATATATAACAATGTCTTAATAATATTAAACTATCACACAGATAACATTGTCATCATTCAGCAACCTTTCCTTTTCCCTTGTTTCTAGTAGAACCTTCGGAGTGTTCACACTTAGCCGAAAATATTTAAATTAAGCAAGGATGAGCATTTGAGTGCCCAGCAAGTAATAGCAATTATATATATAAGCCGAAAGAATTTAAATGTTTTCTTTATACTACCCTTCTACAACATATCAATAGTTGTGAAGTAATCTGCACCAATAATAATAACATAACATCCCTCTTTCAAATTTTTGAAACTACGTATTGACTATATATGGGGTTTAGGTGACATACTATGAACATTGTTTTCATTTTCAAAAAGGTTAAACAGAACTTCATCTGTAAACTGTCATAACTTACGGGCACGGAGGGTGATCAGCTCGTTATACCCTGTATTGATCAATACTACATTGTTAGAACGATATTATCGTTCATCCTTTGTCTGCCGTAGCGCATAAAAATTTTCCCATGTTCGGGATGTTCATACTTGTCAAGGTTGCAAACAAAAGGTTTTATCTTATCCAACAATAATCTATAATTCAACATATATATATATATATATATCAAAGGTGTATCAACATGTAATTAAATACAATGATTATCCAAGTGGGGACACTGGTATAATCATTCATAGAAATTAACGAACAGAATATATATCTGAATTACCATATACTAACATGTTGATAATCAATGGGCATATATAATATAGGGTTAACAATCTGTACAATAATAATATAATTCTGAAATATTCTTACTCATGTCCATTGCATAAAGGAAATGCAAAGGTAGGATACTTGCCTGATGCGCTGCTTACAATACTCAACTTAGTTTTATCTTTTATGTAATCACCTATCATTAATCAGATCATTCGTTCGATTAGAACAATATACTATAACACATAGTACTGCATTTCACAGTCAGCACATAACCTACTCACGTTGTTACACATATACAGCAGTCATTGTATCGCAAACAAACAGTAATGCGGTCAAAATATCTAAGTCTAGAAAAATTTCTAAACTATGTCGGTGTACCGATAGCTCTATCGGGTGATTAACGAGTCTAAGACTCTATTCTATTACACAATATCTGTAAACATCAGTTATATGACTTAATAACAATTTTTAAACATTTATTATACTTTAACATGAATTGCAAACACCGAAATCATTATTAAATATCAAATAGTTCTATCATCATTAATACTTAATTAATATTAAACCATTAATGAAATCATTGCCAAAATATCAAAGTTATTTACAGTAACTCAAAGTATTTTTAAAGTATTAATATCACCATTAAATGATTTTTAAAACATTTAAAATCATTTATAAATAATTACCATTAATATACAAATATTAATGTACTATTTATCCACTATTAAAAGTCATTAATTATAACTTAGAAATTTTTTAATTCATTTATATCCCTTTTAAATGATTTTTTTAATCAATAAACAATTTTAAACTATTTATTTATCAAATAAATTTAATATAATTAATACTATCATTAATATTAAATTATTAATGAAATTATCCTTTAAATATTAAAAGTTATATTTTATAACTTCAAATATTTTTAAACACTTTATTTTCATTTAAAATGATTTTAAAAATAATAAAATCATTTTTAAACTAGATTATTTAATATAATTATTAAATAACTTTAATATCATTAATAATAATTAATTAATGAAATTCAACACAAAATATTAAAAGTAATAGAAAATAACTTAAAATATTTTCTTATACCATAATATAATTTTAAATAATTTTTAATGTATTAAAATCATTTTAAATAATTTATTTAATATTATAATTAAATAAATTAAATACTTTTAATATTCCAAAATATAAAATATTTCTAAAATATATTCAAAATAATTAAAATATATTTTTCGGACATTAAAATAATTTTTAATAATTTATTTTGTATTTTTAATAATTTAAATCTAATTTTCTGTAATTATTAAATAAAAATAATTAATTTAGAAATTAAACTGTCGCTAAAGGTGCCTATAGCGACGTAATTGTCGCTATAGGTGTTCTTCACCAAGCCTAGAATTCTCATGTCAGAAAACGAGTGACCATGTTTGACCATACCTAACTATATGATCCAATCGATTTCTGGGCTCGAAATGATGTTAGAGTTACAGATGTAGTACTACAATAACATACAAACTTCATAGCTATAACATGCATCAATTAACATATCTAAGCCATTAAAGTGGCTGTCAGAGGTTGTTCTTCATTTTCTGGGTGAAGAACAGCTCGACTGCTCACTTTTGAGCTTCTATAACTTGCAATCCTATTGATCGATTTGTGATTTAATACATTCAGTTTGTAGAACACATGTAAGACAACAGATCGGATACATAATATCGATATAACAACATCAGGAGACCAAGATCTATGCCGGTCAACCATTGTCAGAAATCATGCTTTAAAATTTTCTGGAAAATTTCCAGAAAGTTAAGTCATGGCCGACTGACCTACTTTGACCGGCCACTGATTTCGATTCGTTTAATATTAAGTAGATTTTAAGGCATAACATTGAAGTTCAACTACAAGACTACAACCTACATGCAATAAAAACAACAAAAAAATAACAAACAGAAAGATCAAAGGCCACGAACTTCCTGTCAGACGCTGTTCATGCTGTTCTTCGTTGCCCAGATTTTGACCGGTCATGCCCGGTCAACGGGTTTTGACCGATTATAACTAGAAAACTAGAAATTCAATGACTCTGATTCCTTTTGTAAACTAAAGACAACATTGCAGGCTACAATTAACAACTTAAAAACAACACAAAACATAATCGATCTAGGATCTATAGGCCTTGACATTTGTTGTCAGACCTCCAGAAATTTTTTTCCAGATTTTGTAGATCTTCAAATCCGAGCTTTTAAATGTTATGGATTCAACATTTATCAACCCAGATCATCACTAGACACTATAACCAACATATTCTAACACTCAAACATAACATTAAACATAAGATCGTGGACAGAAATCATGCTAGGGTTTTATACCTTTAATCTTTGATTTCTTGATCCTAGCTTCTGATTTGTTTGTGGTAATGGTGGGGATTGGTTTAGGGACTGATAAGCTAATAAATTTCGTTGGTTTGATGAGAGAAAAGTCTAGGTTGAGTGTTGATACAAAATGAGCTAGCAATGCTTTATTTCCTCTCTTTAATCTATTTATAGAAGTGGCAATGTATGTGGGATTTAGCTATTAACCTCCATACTCATGTTGTCCATTGAATAAAATTCCTCATCTTGTCCCTAAGCATGCTTAATGAGATTTCCCACCAATGATATGTTGACAACAATGTACTTTTTGTAATAAATTAAATAAAGTAATGTCACTAACTATATAAGGAAACTTGATTAGCAAAATTTGTTACCTTAAAAGGTAAATTCTGGCCAGCCATGTTCGTAGTCTCTAATTCTACACTTAGCTATTATTTTATTGCATAATTTAGGAAAATTAAAGGTCTAAAATATCCTTGGTTAAAGTGGGCTAAGTTTGGGCTTGCATTGATTTCTTTTTGGGCTTCTTCCATAATTGTTTTGGGCCATTTAATAATCCTAGCCCAATAATTATTAATCTACGTTACCCAAGTTAGGGTTTAAAATAAATATAATTAGCGTACAAAATTTATAATTAGGTTTTCTTATTTTGATTAGGGTTTTAATCATACATGGACATTAGGGTTATAATATAATAATTATATTATTCATGCTAACTTAGCAATTAGGGTTTATACCTAATAATTAAGGTTTCAAGAATTTAACAAGTACAAATGTTAATTAGGGTTAATCATAGGTCACATAACACAGTTATATAATAGACTTGAACTCACCACCAAGTTTCAGATTAGGGTTTCCTATAGTAATTAGGGTTTGACATAATACACCATATAAAAAAAATTATCTGCAAAAATTTCTAATTTATTTGTATAGAAAATATTGGGTTATTACATTCACCCCCCCCCTTTATAAAGATTCCGTCCCCGGAATCACCGTTTTACAACCTATACATACGAGTGTACGTAGCACATACAATCATTACAAGTAGATCTTGATCATAAATGATCGTACAGATCTTTAACATATTCACACAAAGCTTTTCTATCTGATTAAACGGAAATTTGATTTCTAAAAGAACTTAATTTCCTTCTTCAAAACTTCTTTATAAATTTATTATATATATAAGAAACTCATATATAAGAAAATAAAACTTGGTTAGAATAATACCTGGAATTGCATTGTCAGCTGCTACGGTATTCTGGACCGTCATGTTGTAAACCCTTCCTGTTGATTTCGTCGGCTTGCTGGATGACGTTGGTCCCGTGATTGCTAAAGTCCTGCTGCTCTTGCCCGAAATCGCACTTCCTGCCTCCATCTTCCTCTTCGGACAATCCTTCACCTTGTGATCAGTCGATCCGCATAGAAAGCATCCGCTATTCATCCTAGGATTGGGGTAGTTGGGAGAGATATGGCCCTCCTGCCCGCACTTGTAGCACACAAACTTCCCTTTCAAACATTCCCTAGAATGGTTCTTTCCATAATTTCCACACTGTACAACTTACTTCTTAGCTCCTTCCTGCTTCACCTGAATACTTCCAAAATTGCTTCCCTTCCTTTTGCTACCACCACCGCTACTCCTACAGGTAACTTCCACCTTCCTAGTCCCTTCGACCTTACTCTTGTTCTTTCTCTCCTTGTTATAGAGGCTCATGGCCTCACTCCCCTCCTCAGCAATAATAGCCTTCTCCATGAGTGCTGCAAATGTAGGGATCTGCAACACCGCCACCTTGTTGTAGAGCCGGGGTTTTAATCCCAGCTCAAACCTCCTAGCTTTCCTAGCCTCCGTATCCACTTGATACGGAGAAAACCTGGCCAACTCATTAAATTTTGCAGGGTATTCCACAACAGTCATGTTCTCTTGCCTCAACTCTAAATATCTCACCTCCATCCTCGCTTGCATACTGGACGAAAAATAGTTCTCGAAGAACAGTGTCTTAAACCTATCCCATGTAACTACACCTTCTCCTACCCTCGTCTGATTCGCTTCCCACCAAAAATTTGCCTCACCCTTCATCATGTAAGTGGCAAAAGTGGTCTTTTGTCCCTCAGCTACCCTAGCTATTATGAACGCCTTCTCAATCTCTTTAATCCAAGTCTGCGCTTCAACAGGGTTAGTTGCCCCTTTGAATTCGGGTGGTCCTACATCCTTAAAGTCCTTGAAATTAGCGGGCGGTTGTAAAACTGGTTTCTGCGATCGCACTCCTTCTTCGCATAATTTGTGCTATCATGTTCATGAAATTCTTTGATCGGGTCTGCTTGATGTTGTCGCTCAACATTATTAATGTAACTCTTACGCCTTTTGGTTTCGAAGTTTGACGCGTCTTGGCGGCATTATCCGTTAAGTAAAACCATATATTATTCTCTACATTCTAAATCTTATCATATAAGTTTAGTATATTAACTCATTTCATTATTCAAACTTAGATTCATATTCATTCCGAGATTCAAAATACTTTACACATCACAACATATAGTGCTTTAATCATCAGTTATCCCTTGTGACTACAAAAGTCGGGATTTACACTTTAACCAACACAAAAGTTGGAAATGTCACATTGCACAAACATACTAAGCACACATATTACCTTAAACATACCTACACAACATAACCTATACTACCTATTCACTAAGCCTTCTTTCTTGGACAGCTTTTAGCCTGATGATCTTCTTTTCCACAAACAAAACATGCTCCCCGTTTATAGTCAGGACAATATAGAGTGGTATGCCCTTCATAACCGCAAAGATAACATATTCTTTTCCATTTCTTCTTACCAGGTTTTCCCAAATCATGGTCTTCTATCTTCCTTTTCCCTTATCTCTCGGAGCTGCACGCGAAGTATTGCTTGAGGCTGCCATCTGATTAATTTTGATTTTAAGCTTATCATGCCCTTCCATTGATTCTATTAATGCTTGACGCAACTGACTATTAAGCAGCTTTTCTATCTCCCACAACCCTTCTAGAGAAGAAACCTTGTTCCTCAAATCCTGCACCTCCATTGATGCTTGATCAGCTTCAGCTTTACGGGTTTAAATCACTATCTGTCAGCTCCACCACTTCCGGATCTGGTACTATGTTTTCCACGATAACCACCTCGTCCGAGTTGGTTTCATTTTGAGCTTCTATTTCCGCTATTGGCTTTGATATTAGCTCCTTCTTTACGATCCGTGGGTATCCTAATCCTTTCTCACCTGACATCTACACACATAAATTATCTTGATTAGTATATACTAAATACACACAGCAACTAATAGTTTATATAAGTTATCTTTTATTTTGTTTGACGATGGATTTAGTCAATTCATTCCTTTATAAACTTTAAACGAGTTTTTATATATTAATATATCACGGTTTTAATACCAACTGACTAAACCTTTGGCATACTTCTATAAACGCTAAAGGCCTAAACTACCCACCACCAACTATCCTCTATTTGACAAAATTGAGGATTCCCTACCACCTACCCCTCTACCAGAAAAAGTTGGGGTCTAACTGCCATCTTATGCATACAGAAAGGCATAAGGATTTTCAACACTAAACAGTCCCTAATAGAAACAAAAGTGGGACTATAGGAGTACACATCAACGCTTGCTCTCCCTGCCAAAGGGCAGCTCCATCCATTTCGCGTTGAACCGCCTAAAGGCGATGTCCAAAGCCTGCTCCAGGGTATATATCTTCGCATCTTTAGCTTCCCCCTCAACTCTAAACTGCCCTAGTTGCAGCGCTCTTTGCACCAACCTCCCTCATAACTCAGCTAACTCCGCCTTTGCTCGGTGAGCAGCGTCCTTGTACAGCTATTCTAAAACTGGAGGTTGTGATTTTGTGCCTCCACTTTCTCAGCCCTAACCCTTAAGTCGTCATTCCTGACCAAAAAATCTCTTATCATCTCATGCTCTATGTACCCTTCACTAAAGTCCCTCGACTCTTGATCCACTGAGTAACTACCTTGGTTCTCGTCAACCATCCTATGACCACAATAAACAAGCAAAACAACATCAGTAACACAATAAAATATATTCATTGGTAAAATGAAATGATATTTTATTAAGTACAACTAAAACTCGATGGATCCCTCAACCCATCACTTAGCGAACATATTCTATAAGAGTTTCCTATAAGGTTATAACCTAGGTTTCGCAATCCTAATGTTTATTACCTACAGCTTTGATACCAACCTGTGACACCCCCAAATCCGGGTACTTGAAACCCGAATTCAATGCTTCACGATACCATCTCTATAACCGGAATAATACTAATAATAATGCCAATAATATAAATATTTAAACTTAACTTACATAATATCAAAGTTTAACTCCCAAGTATGTAACCTTAAATCAATCCTTACAACACATGATCATAAATATATAACATTGTCTTAATAATATTAAACTATCACACAGATAACATGGTCATCATTCAACAACCTTTCCTTTTCCCTTGTTTCTAGCAGAGCCTTCGGAGTGTTCACACTTAGCTGAAAATATTTAAATTAAGCAAGGATGAGCATTTGAGTGCCCAGCAAGTAATAGCAATTATATATATATATATAAGCCGAAAGAATTTAAATGTTTTCTTTATACTACCCTTCTACAACAGATCAATAGTTGTGAAGTAATCTGCACCAATAATAATAACATAACATCCCTCTTTCAAATTTTTGAAACTACGTATTGACTATATATGGGGTTTAGGTGACATACTATGAACATTGTTTTCATTTTCAAAAAGGTTAAACAGAACTTCATCTGTAAACCGTCATAACTTATGGGCACGGAGGGTGATCAGCCCGTTGTACCCTGTATTGATCAATACTACATTGCTAGAACGATATTATCGTTCATCCTTTGTCCGCTGTAACGCATAAAAATTTTCCCATGTTCGGGATGTTCATACTTGTCATGGTTCCAAACAAAAGGTTTTATCTTATCCAACAATAATCTATAATTCAACATATATGTATATCAAAGGTGTATCAACATTTAATTAAATACAATGATTATCCAAGTGGGGACACTGGTATAATCATTCATAGAAATTAAAGAACAGAATATATATCTAAATTACTATATACTAACATGTTGATAATCAATGGGCATATATAATATAGGGTTAACAATATGTACAATAATAATATAATTCTGAAACATTCTTACTCATGTCCATTGCATAAAGGAAATGCAAAGGTAGGATACTTGCCTGATGCGCTCCTTACAATACGCAACTTAGTTTTATCTTTTATGTAATCACCTATCATTAATCAGATCATTCGTTCGATTAGAACAATATACTATAACACATAGTACTGCATTTCACAGTCAGCACATAACCTACTCACGTTGTTACACATATACAGCAGTCATTGCATCGCAAACAAACAGTAATGCGGTCAAAATATCTAAGTCTAGAAAAATTTCTGAACTATGCTTGCAAAATACAACAAACTCTATCGGGTGATTAACGAGTCTAAGACTCTATTCTATTACACAATATCTGTAAACATCAATCATATTACTTAATAATAATTTTTAAACATTTATTATACTTTAACATGAATTGCAAACACCAGAATCATTATTAAATATCAAACAGTTCTATTATCATTAATACTTAATTAATATTAAACCATTAATGAAATCATTGCCAAAAGATCAAAGTTATTCTGAGAACTCAAAGTATTTTTAAAGTATTAATATCACCCTTAAATGATTTTTAAAACATTTAAAATCATTTATAAATAATTACCATTAATATTCAAATATTAATGTACTATTTATCCACTATTAAAAGTTATTAATTATAACTTTGAAAATTTTTAATTCATTTATATCCCTTTTAAATGATTTTGTTAAATCAATAAACCATTTTAAACTATTTATTTATCAAATAAATTTAATATCATTAATACTATCATTAATATTAAATTATTAATGAAATTATCCTTTAAATATTAAAAGTTATATTTTATAACTTCAAATATTTTTAAACACTTTATTTTCATTTAAAATGATTTTAAAATAATAAAATCATTTTTAAACTAGATTATTTAATATAATTATTAAATAACTTTAATATCATTAGTAATAATTAATTAATGAAATTCAACACAAAATATTAAAAGTCATAGAAAATAACTTAGAATATTTTCTTATACCATAATATAATTTTAAATAATTTTCATGTATTAAAATCATTTTTTAAATAATTTATTTAATATTATAATTAAATAAATTAAATACTTTTAATATTCTAAAAATATAAAATATTTCTAAAATATATTCAAAATAATTAAAATATATTTTTAGGACATTAAAATAATTTTATAATTTATTTTGTATTTTTAATAATTTAAATCTATTTTCTGTAATTATTAAATAAAATAATTAATTTAGAAATTAAACTGTCGCTAAAGGTTCCTATAGCGACGTAACTGTCGCAATAGGTGTTCTTCACCAAGCCCAGAATTCTCATGTCAGAAAATGAGTGACCATGTTTGACCATACCTAACTATATGATCCAATCGATTTCTGGGCTTGAAATGATGTTAGAGTAGTAGTACAGATGTAGTACTACAACAACATACAAACATCATAGCTATAACATGCATCAATTAACAGATCTAAGCCATCATCAAAAGTGGCACATGAGGAGGTCATTCTTCATTTTTCGGGTGAAGAACATTTCATCGCTCACTTTGAGCTTCTATAACTTGCAATCCTATTGATCGATTTGTGATTTAATACATTCAATTTGTAGAACACATGTAAGACAACAGATCTGGTACATAATATCGATATAACAACATCAGGAGACCAAGATCTATGCCGGTCAACCATTGTCAGAAATCATGCTTCAAAATTTTCTGGAAAATTTCCAGAAAGTTAAGTCATGGCCGACTGACCTACTTTGACCGGCCACTGATTTCGATTCGTTTAATATTAAGGAGATTTTAAGGCATAACATTGAAGTTCAACTACAAGACTACAACCTACATGCAATAAAAACAACAAAAAAATAACAAACAGAAAGATCAAAGGCCACGAACTTCACATGGAATGACATTTGTTCATGCTGTTCTTCGTTGCCCAGATTTTGATTCGGTCATGCCCTATCAACTAAGTTTCAACCGATTATAACTAGAAAACTAGAAATTCAATGACTCTGATTCCTTTTGTAAACTAAAGACAACATTGCAGGCTACAATTAACAACTTAAAAACAACACAAAACATAATCGATCTAGGATCTATAGGCCTTGACATTTGTTGTCAGACCTCCAGAAAATTTTTTCCATATTTTGTAGATCTTCAAATCCGAGCTTTTAAATGTTATGGATTCAACATTTATCAACCCAGATCATCACTAGACACTATAACCAACATATTCTAACACTCAAACATAACATTAAACATAAGATCATGGACAGAAATCATGCTAGGGTTTTATACCTTTAAACTTTGATTTCTTGATCCTAGCTTCTGATTTGTTTGTGGTAATGGTGGGGATTGGTTTAGGGACTGATAAGCTAATAAATTTCGTTGGTTTGATGAGAGAAAAGTCTAGGTTGAGTGTTGATACAAAATGAGCTAGCAATGCTTTATTTCCTCTCTTTAATCTATTTATAGAAGTGGCAATGTATGTGGGATTTAGCTATTAACCTCCATACTCATGTTGTCCATTGAATAAAATTCCTCATCTTGTCCCTAAGCATGCTTAATGAGATTTCCCACCAATGATATGTTGACAACAATGTACTTTTTGTAATAAATTAAATAAAGTAATGTCACTAACTATTTAAGGAAACTTGATTAGCAAAATTTGTTACCTTAAAAGGTAAATTCTGGCCAGCCATGTTCATTGTCTCTAATTCTACACTTAGCTATTATTTTATTGCATAATTTAGGCAAATTAAAGGTCTAAAATATCCTTGGTTAAAGTGGGCTAAGTTTGGGCTTGCATTGATTTCTTTTTGGGTTTCTTCCATAATTGTTTTGGGCCATTTAATAATCCTAGCCCAATAATTAGTAATCTACGTTACCCAAGTTAGGGTTTAAAATAAATATAATTAGCATACAAAATTTATAATTAGGTTTTCTTATTTTGATTAGGGTTTTAATCATACATGGACATTAGGGTTATAATATAATAATTATATTATTCATGCTAACTTAGCAATTAGGGTTTATACCTAATAATTAAGGTTTCAAGAATTTAACAAGTACAAATGTTAATTAGGGTTAATCATAGGTCACATAACACAATTATATAATAGACTTGAACTCACCACCAAGTTTCAGATTAGGGTTTCCCATAGTAATTAGGGTTTGACATAATACACCATATAAAAAAAAATTATCTGCAAAAATTTCTAATTTATTTGTATAGAAAATATTGGGTTATTACAACTACTCATCATGTCAAAATTGATTGTTTTCGTATGGTAGTTAGTTTTCATATTCCCAACCAACCTGTTATTCGAATTCAAGCAACTAAACCACTAAAATCAATCACAGTCATATCAAGCCATAAAGCTATTCGTTTATTAGAAAACGGATGTCAAGTTTTCTTAGCCCATGTTATGGATTTGAATAAAGACACGTCAGATTTGAATAATATTCATGTTGTTAGTGAATTTCTTGACGTATTTCCTGAAGAACTTCCCGGTCTACCCCCAGAACGTGAAGTTAAATTCTTTATTGACCTTGAATCTGGTACAAAGCCCATTTCTAAAACCCCATATCGAATGGCTCCTATTGAACTTCAAGAGTTAAAGGTTGAACTACAGGAGTTGTTGGACATCAGTTTCATTCGTCCCAGTACATCTCCTTGGGGTGCTCCTATTTTATTCTTAAAGAAGAAAGACGAGAAAATGCGGCCTTGTATTGACTACCGGGAATTGAGCAATGTCACCATCAAGAATAAGTATCCGCTACCTCCCATTGATGACCTGTTTGACTAGTTGCAAGGAGCACAATTCTTTTCAAAGATCGATATTCGTTCTGGATATCATCAGCTGAAGATTAGAACTAAAGATATTCCGAAGACTGCCTTTAGAACTCGGTACGGGTATTATGAATTCTTAGTCATGTCTTTTGGATTGACTAATGCTCCTTCAGCTTTCATGGATATGATGAACCGAGTATTCAGGGAATATTTGGATTAGTTCGTTGTTGTCTTTATTGATGACATCCTCATATATTCCAAAAGTCGTGAAGATCATGAGTACCATTTGAAGCTGGTACTCCAAAGGCTTCGTTAAAACAAGCTATATGCCAAGTTGAAGAAATGCGATTCTGGCTTGAGGAAGTAGCATTCCTTGGGCATGTGGTGTCAAAACATAGAGTATCTGTTGACCCAGAGAAGTTTAAATCAATACAAAGTTGGGAGCAACAAAAGTGGGTGGACCAAGCACGTAGCTTTACGGGCTTAATTTGGTTATTATCAGAGATTCGTGGAAGGGTTTTCTCGAATCGCTACTCCATTAACTCAGTTGACTTGGAAGGATACAAAATTCGTATGGAGCGAGGAATGCAAAAAAAAAAATTCAAGAGCTGAAGAGGAGACTCATTTTGGCACCTGTTCTGACAATACCATCTGGTTCAGATGGATTTGTTATCTGCTTCAGTCAAAGGGTTAGGATGTGTTCTCATGCAACATGGGAAAGTCATAGCCTATGCCTCACGATAACTTGAAGAGTATGAAAGGAATTATCCTACTCATGATCTAGAGTTGGCAGCAGTCGTTTTCGCACTAAAGATCTGGAGGCATTATCTATATGGGGAGAAAGTGGAGATATATTCAAACCATAAAAGCCTCAAAAATTTCTTCACCCGAAAGGAACTCAATATGAGGCAACGACGTTGGCTCGAGCTGTTGAAAGATTACGACCACACCATTCAATACCATCATGGAAAAGCGAACGTGGTAGCTGTTGTGACGCCCCCAAAATAAGTATACATCACCCATCTTGAGTCGCCAAATACATGGTACAGAACTCAACTACAAACATAATTATACATCTGTCGTGTAAAAATACGACAAAACATAGCTGAGAGTTTACATGAATATTGCCTCACAGACAATATACAAACTCAAATTCAGTCCTCATTACACTTATTATCACACTAAGTAGTGAGGACTGCTATAGCCACCATATCGGACCGTCACTCCGTTCCCCGACTCGTCCCAGCTATATTCTCATTTCTTGAAGGGAACAGTGAAAGAAAAGGGTGAGCTCAACTAGCCCAGTAAGAAATATTATGACTAAGATAATGCAGAATAAATTATGCTTAGCCTTCAACAGTATAAAAACTGATAGAATACAATAGACAACAAAATTTAGATCAACAACTGCAGCGAAATAAGCAATCCATTAGAAGAGTCAAGTAGAACATAATGTCTACTATCTCCTCTATATTAAAAGTCCATCGTTAATATTTCATCCCTGAAATACCTATTAACTGTTCTTTGTTATACCAAAGATAAAAAGAACTCTCATCACCTGTCTTCACCAGAGCCACCAAAGATTATAGTTAAATCCACAATTCATATTTATAATCATGTAAATCAACAGTTTCTCCTTGCCACAAAGGCTTAATAGAACGTTTACTCAATATCTTTACCCCAAAGGCTAAAGATATTCAAATGTAATAACAATGATCATACCAATCAATTGTCTGCCTTTGCACTACGGGCCAAAGATATTCAACTATAAAACCAATGGTCATGATCATACCAATCAATTGTCTGTCAGTGCACTATGGCTAAAGACATTCAACTGTTAACTAATGGTCATGATCCTGCCAATCACATCATCTAATTATCCATGCACTACGGACCAAGGATATTCATTATTATCACCAGTGGTTATGATCATGTCATACACCTGTCCATCTTTGCACGTAAGCCAAAGATAACTTTCATCACAATATAAGCATGAGGATGATGACAATGACATAATAATTCAATAAAACAAGTTCAAGGATAAATTTTAAAGATTTATAATCTAATTTATCCAGAAATCAATAACGTCCAAATTGTCAACATGATACTGCTTTGTGGAGTAAAATTCAAGAATAATATTTATGTATCAAAAATAATTTGGACAGAAAAGAATATATTTTTCGGGTGAATAGTACCCCGTGAATAGTACCCCGACATGAAAAGTACCCCAAATACCTGAGTAAATAATATTCGGGTGAATAGTAATTTGGGTGAATAGTAATCTATGAATAGTAACTCATGAACTCTAACACGAAAAGTGCCACGAATATCCGAGTGAATAATACTAGAATGAATAGTAATTTGGGTGAGTAGTAATTTGTGAATAGTAACTCGTAAAAAAATACCAAAGAAAATGATATTCCATGACGAGTACAAAAGAAATGATATCTCATACAAGTATAATAGAATATACGAAACTGCAAATGGATTTTCACTCACCATGCAGTAATCCACGTAGACAGATCATTTTTACAATTTAATAAAGAATAAATATGAATGATCATTCACCATGCATGTGGTAATCCACATAGACAGGTTATTCCAATAGAATAATAAAGAATGGAACCAGGTCATGCGTAATCCGCACAGACAGGATATTCCAACAGAATAATAAATAACAGAATCAGGTCATGCGTAATCCGCATGCATGCATGGATATTCCAAATGGAAGAATAAAGAAGCGAAACCGAGTCATGCGTAATCCGCACAGACAGGATATTCTAACAGAATAATAAAGAATGGAATAACAACATAATTCACCAGGCATGCGATAGACCGCACAGATAGGTTATTCCAACATAATAATAACAGAATTCACTAGGCATGCGATAGACCGCATAGACAGGTTATTCTAACAGAATAATAATGAAATAACAGAAGAATTTCACCATGTATGTGGTACTTCGCATAGACATGTTATTCCAACATAATAATAAAGAATGGAATAACAACCCTTACGAGTATTGAAAGAAAATAACTCTCTTCATGAATACGAAAGAATAATACCCCTTACTTTACAAGCGGTTGAGCGAAAATAATTTTCCTTACTTAATATTAAGCGAAAATAATATTACTAATGAATATTAAACAAATATAATGAATATTGAACGATAATACTATTCATACGAATACGAAAAATAATATCTCTTTAGAATATAAAAATAATAACTCTTACCTCAAAAGAAGACTAGATACTGGAGTAGTGAAGTAGCAGACTACTCTTCTTCTTTCTCTCTATAGATTCTCTGTCTATAGCTTCTCTATCTATAATTGCTCTTGTAAGACTTAGTGAATTGGTGAGAAATAAAGGAAAAATAAACTTCTATTTATAGGAAAATATAGTTTCGATAATTGCACGTTTTGGGGGTCGAAATATTACAGTATAATACCTTCATCTTTTCCTTCTTTTTTTAATTTAGTCATACAAGTATTATCAAACTTGCATCACCTCCCCTAACAGTAAATCATGTGAATCAATAGTAAATCATGTGACTCAATAGTTCTAAACATGTGAAAAAATTAATTATAGTATAGTACCATCATCTATACCTCCATTTTTAATTTAGTCATGCAAATATTGTCAATCTTGCACCAACTCCCCTAATAGTAAATCATGTGAATCAATAGTACGCACATGTGAACACATAGTTATAAGTATGTAAATTAATAGCAATTAATTACTCATTTATCCGGTGAATCACCCGATTGGTCAATATAACCTCCAGACATTAATTATTATCGAAATAAATATCGATTTCCACTAACACTAATAATTCTCACACAATGGAATTATCAATTTCATCTTTAATCAACACGAACTTATTCATCATTAATATTATAACTCACAATATTTAACAACCGTGTCGCTTCGTGAAAAAGGGGCTTTTCAATAAGGATTTCTCTGTATGGGTGCGCAATTAGGTGACCAAACCTCTCATTGACAGAACTTCTAGACATTGTCAATATTGTAAATAATAATATGAATAACTTTATCATCTTAATTATTGATTTAATAATATAAAATATTGTAACAATAATTGAATAAAACTGAGTGACTTCTCACGTAAGAATCAATAATCAAATATACTCTACAATATCATGTGCTACTATACAACCACGCGTATTACTATACTTTTACCACCGATTATTTTATGACAACTTGCTTACTTTGAAAATTTTTACATATCACCCTTAACTTTAACCTTTTATCAATTTAACCATTTACTAAATAGAATAATTATAAGAAAATTAAATAATTTCTTTTCATAAAATTCGGGGTCTCACAATCTCCCCTCCTTATGAAATTTCGCCCTCAAAATTTACGTACGTGGTAATTCGAAGAGATTAGAATACCTTGCTTTCTATTCGGATTATACCTTCCCGGTTATTTCCTCTATATCATGATTTTTCCATTTCTCATCTCCTGTATTTCAGATATCATTCTAGAATACATCTTCAAAACAAAGGTTAATTAACATGCCACATATTATCCCTATATTCTGACCGACCAATTAAATACCAAATAAACCTAGGTAGGTCATACTAGAAAGAAATTCTCCGTCTCTCCCCTCCTAGTTTTTGTCTCACATCTCAGTCAAGGATCATATCCCTAAGCTTTGATACCAACTGTGACGCCCCCAAAATAGGTATACATCACCCATCTTGAGTCGCCAAATACATGGTACAGAACTCAACTACAAACTTAATTATACATCTGTCGTGTAAAAATATGACAAAACATAGCTGAGAGTTTACATGAATATTGCCTCATAGACAGTATACAAACTCAAATTAAGTCCTTATTACACTTATTATCACACTAAGTAGTGAGGATCGCTATAGCCACAATATCGGATGCCGCCGTTCCCAATTCGTCCCCAACTATATTCTCATTTTCAAGAGAATAAGTGAAAGAAAGGGTGAGCTCAACTAGCCCAAGAAGAAATATTATGACTAAGATAATGCAGAATAAATTATCCTTAGCCTTCAACAATATAAAAACTGATAGAATACAATGGACAACAAGTTTTAGATCAATAACTGCAGCTGAATAAGCAATCCATTAGAAGAGTCAAGTAAAACATAATGTATATTATTTCTTCTAGCTTAAAAGTCCATCATTAATATTTCATCCCTATAATACCCATTAATAGTTCTTTGTTATACCCAAGATAAAAAGAACTCTCATCACCTGTCTTCACCTGAGCCACCAAAGATTATAGTTAAATCCATAATTCATATTTATAATCATGTAAATCAACAGTTTCTCCTTACCACAAAGGCTTAATAGAACGTTTACTCAATATCTTTACCCCAAAGGCTAAAGATATTCAAATGTAATAACAATGATCATACCAATCAATTGTCTACCTTTGCACTACGGGCCAAAGATATTCAACTATAAAACTAATGGTCATGATCATACCAATCAATTGTCTGTCAGTGCACTACGGCCAAAGACAATCAACTGTTAACTAATGGTCATGATCCTGCCAATCACATCATCGAATTATCCATGCACTACGGGACAAGGATATTCGTTATTATCACCAGTGATTATAATCATGCCATACACCAGTCCATCTTTGCACGTAAGCCATAGATAACTTTCATCACAATATAAGCATGAGGATGATGACAATGACATAATAATTCAATATAACAAGTTCAAGGATAAATTTTAAAGATTTATAATCTAATTTATCCAGAAATCAATAACATCCAAATTGTCAACATGATACTGCTTTGTGGAGTAAAATACAAAAATAATATTTTCGTATCAAAAATAATTTGGACAGAGAAGAATATATTTTTCGGGTGAATAGTACCCCGGGAATAGTACCCTATGAATAGTAATTCTTGTGAATAGTATCCCAACATGAAAAGTACCCCAAATACCCGAGTGAATAATATTCGGGTGAATACTAATTTGGGTGAATAGTAATTCGTGAATAGTACTCCAACACAAAAAGTGCCCTGAATACCCGAGTGAATAATACTAGAGTGAATAGTAATCCGCGAATAGTAACTCATAAAAAAAATATCCAAGAAAATGATATTCCATGACGAGTACAAAAGAAATGATATCTCATATGAGTATAATAGAATATACGAAACTGCAAATGGATTTTCACCAGCTATGCGATAATCCACGTAGACAGATCATTTCCACAATTTAATAAAGAATGAATATGAAAGATCATTCACCATGCATGTGGTAATCCATATAGACATGTTATTCCAACAGAATAATAAAGAATGGAACCCGGTCATGCGTAATACGCACAGACAGGATATTCCAACAGAATAATAAAGAACGGAACCAGGTCATGCGCAATCCGTACAGACAGGATATTTCAACAGAGTAATAAAGAACGGAACCAGGTCATACGTAATCCGCACAGACAGGATATTCTAACAGAATAATAAAGAATGGAATAACAACAATATTCACCAGGCATGCGATAGACCGCACAGATAGGTTATTCCAACAGAATAATAAAGAATGAAATAACAATAGAATTTACTAGGCATGTGATAGACCGCACAGACAGGTTATTCCAACAGAATAATAAAGAATGGAATAAAAGAAGATTTTCACCAAATATGCGGTTTTTCACATATACAGGTTATTCCAACATAATAATGAAAAATGAAATAACAACCCTTACGAGTATTGAAAGAAAATAACTCTCTTCATGAATACGAAAGAATAATACCACTTACTTACAACGGTTGAACAACAATAATATTTCTTACGAATATTGAACGAAAATAATATTACTTACGAATATTAAACGAATATAATGAATATTGAACGATAATAATATTCATACGAATGCGAAAAAAAATATCTCTTCAGAATATAAAAATAATAACCCTTACCTCAAAAAAAGACTGGATACTGGAGTAATGAAGTAACAGACTCCTCTTCTTCTTTCTCTGTATAGATTCTCTCTCTATAGCTTCTCTCTCTATAATTGCTCTTGTAAGACTTAGTGAATTGGTGAGAAATGAAGGAAGTATGAGCTTCTATTTATAGAAAAATATAGTTTCGATAATTGCACGTTTTGGGGCTCAAAATATTAGAGTATAATACCTTCATCTTTTCCATCATTTTTAATTTAGTCCTACAAGTATTATCAAACTTGCACCACCTCCACTAATAGTAAATCATGTGAATCAATAGTAAATCATGTGACTCAATAGTTCTAAACATGTGAAAAAATTAATTATAGTATAATACCTTCATCTATACCTCTATTTTTAATTTAGTCATGCAAGTATTGTCAATCTTGCACCAACTCCCCTAATAGTAAATCATGTGAATCAATAGTACACACATGTGAACACATAGTTATAAGCATGTGAATTAATAACAATTAATTGCTCATTTATCCGGTGAATTACTCGATTGGTCAATATAACTTCCAGACATTAATTATTATCGAAATAAATGTTGATTTCTACTAATACTAATAATTCCCACACAATAGAATTATCAATTTCATCTTTAATCAACACGAACTTATTCATCATTAATATTATAACTCACAATATTTAACAACCAGATCTTTACCAGGAAATAGGGGGCTTTCCAATAAGGATTTCCTCGTATTGGCGCGCAATTAGGTAACCAAACCTCTCCTTGACAGAACTTCTAGACATTGTCAATATTACAAATAATAATATGAATAAATTTATCGTCTCAATTATTGATTTAATAATATAAAATATTGTGACAATAAGTGAATAAAACTGAGTGACTTCTCACGTAAGCATCAATAATCAAAGATACTCTACAATACCGTGTGCTACTATGCAACCACGCGTATTACTATACTTTTACCATCGATTATTTTATGACAACTTGCTTACTTTGAAAAAATTTCACATATCACCCTTAACTTTAACCTTTTATCAATTTAACCATTTAAAAAATAGGATAATTATAAGAAAATTAAATAATTTCATTTCATAAAATTTGGGGTCTCACAGCTGACGTGTTGAGTAGAAGATCATATGCGGGAACGAGTGCGATGTTGTCAACACAAAGGCCCGTTTTGTGTGATTTACAAAAGATGAAGATAAAATTCAAGACTCTGGGACCCATGCGATGATGTCAAGTATACGCATAGAACCGACTTTAATCGAAAAAGTTAAAGTTGCTCAAGCCACAGACCCGGAGCTGATGCATATGAAGAAAAAAGTACAAGAAGGTGCTATTCCAGAAGCAAGAATCGATGTAGAAGGAATACTTCGAGTCCACTCCATACTTTGTGTTCCTAACGACTCTGATTTGAAATACAAGATCATGATGGAGGCACACAATACACCATTTGTAATCCATCCTAGAAGTACCAAAATGTATCGTGATCTTTGACATACATTTTGGTGGAACAATATGAAGAGAGAGATTGCGAAGTTTATCTCGAGGTGTTTAACTTGTCAGCGTGTAAAGGTAGAGCATCCAGTGCCTAAGGGTCCATTGCAACCACTTGAGATTCCGAAATGGAAGTGGGAACACATTACCATGGATTTCGTAATAGGTCTCTCCACGGTTTCTCAAGGCATACATGCGATTTGGGTTATTGTTGATAGATTAACTAAGTCTGCTCATTTCTTGCCGATACGGGAGAATTATTCCCTTGAACGTCTTGCTCGTATGTACGTGAATGAGATTGTGAGATTGCATGGCATGCCAGTATCCATAGTTTCGAATCGTGACCCAAGATTCACTTCACGATTTTGGGTTAGCTTGCAAAAAGCTATAGGCACAGATTTACGATTCAGTTCGACATACCATCCTCAAAGCATTTAACAATCGAGAGGACTATTCAAACTCTTGAAGATCTATTAAGACTCTATGTCCTAGACTTCAAAGGGAGTTGGGATAAGTATTTACCATTGGTGAAATTCTCCTATAACAACAGTTATCAGGCAAGTATAGGTGTGGCTCCATTCGAAGCATTATATGGATGAAAGTGTCGCTCTCCAGTATGTTGGGATGAGGTGGGTGAAGCAACATTGTTGGGACCAGATTTGGTACGCATGACTACAGAAAAGGTCCAAATGATTCGACAACGTATACGAACGGCACAGCATCGACAAAAGAGTTATGTGGATCTTCATAGAAAGAACGTGGAATTTAGTATTGGGGATCATATATTGTTGCGTGTTGCTCCATGGAAGGGAGTTACAAGATTTGGGAAAAGAGGAAAGCTTAATCCATGATTTATTGGTCCATTTCAGATTTTTAACCGAGTAGGAAATGTGGCCTATAGACTCGCGTTACCCCCAAGTATATCTCGTGTTCATAATGTTTTTCATATATATATATGTGTGCTTCGTAAATATGTGAAATACACGAACCACATTATTGAGTTAGAACCGGACGAGATAGCCGAAGACTTAACGTTTGAGGAGGTACCTATCAAGATCTTGGATAGAAAGGAGCATGTCCTACGCACAAAGGTCATACCACAAGTCAAAGTTTTGTGGAGGAACCGTGCTATAGAGGAAATGACCTGGGAGTTGGAAACGGAAATGAAAGCGAGGTATCATCACCTTTTCGAAATGCAGTGCGTCGTCGACGTCAATTTTGAGGACGAAATTTCATAAGGAGGGGAGGTTGTAAGACCCCAACTTATTATAAATGAAATTGAATTTTCTCTATTTATTATTTTGAAATAGTAAGGGTTGATTTGATTAATATGGTTAGTTATGGGTAAAATGCTGAAAATATTTCAAATAAGCAAGTGGTTATAAAATATTCATTGTTGTTTCGGGAATGTTCGTTTGGTCGTGGAATATTCTTATTGTCGGGAATATTTGTACTGACGTCGTCATGACCTTGTGTGGGCCCCATAACGAAAAGCAATTGGATTAAGAAAATGACAAGTATAAGTTATTTATAAATACTTGGAAGTTATTACCAATTAATACTATTGGAATACCCGTTGGTTTAAAACACAAGAGTATTACGGTATTGCATCAATTATTGATTCTTACGTAAGAAGGTACTACTAAATAATTGTTAAAGTAATTACTGTTCAATATTTTATTTTATTGATTCAATAATTGTTACGTTGATATTTTATATTATTGTTGTTTCAATAATTGTCACTACACAGTATTTTCTATTATCAGATCAATAATTCATATTATTTGAATAATATTATTAGATAGCATTGTTGACAATGTCTAGAAAGTTCTGTCTAAGGAGAGGTTTGGTCACCTAATTGCGCACCAGTAAGGAGAAATCCTTATTGGAAAGCCCCCTCTTTCCTGGGAACGGCCTGTTGTCAGTATTGTAATTCTATAATATTATTTGTGAATAATTAATTATTGATTTATATGATAAGAAAAATATTCATTTTATGTGGATATAGATGGAGAAAATTTTTAATGTGACAATTGTTGAAAATTAATATTTTATCTTTTCTGATAAAATAATTCATTTAAATTATTATTATATTATAATAATATAATAATGGTGATATTTTACAATAAATGTGTGATATATGAATATATTAGGAGGAAGAGTATTTTTGTTACAAAAAATGTTTAAAACATGTTAAACATGTCGGTGGACCCCATTTCTTGACTGAAATTTGATTATAGCTTGCAAAAGCGTCCGTATGTGGATTTCAATCAATTTCTGCTTGGAATTTGGAAACACTTAAACTTACAAAGTTGTAGAAAATTGAATTTCCTATGGAATGGACATAAGATTTGAATTTTTCTGATAAAATGACTATTTTTTATGAGTTATTAAAGTTCCAGTATATTGGGTCTGAATTGATTTTTGAAGTTTTAAATATTTTTGTTTAGAAAAATGTTTTTGTCATTATTATGGGCCCCTAATCGGTGGTGAATTTGAATTGAGATGGTCTTGAGGTGGGCGTGAATTTTGTTTATAAATATATTATTTTATTAAATTTTCTGCTTTGGTGTTCTAAGCATTTTCCTATAAATAGGGTGCTTAGGTTAGAATTGAAAATCACACCAGACACTGAAATCTTCTCTCTCTCTATATTATCGAGCGTATTCTTGTGAGTATTTTGATACTTTGAGTGTTGCTATACGGTGCAAGTTCCCTTCAGCACTATATCCAGTATTCTAGTCAGAAGTTGTGACACCCCCAAAACAGGTATACATCACTCATCTTAAGTCGCCAAGTACATGGTACAGAATAAATACAAACTTAATTATACAACTGTTGTAAGACCCCAAATTTTATGAAATAATAGTACTCAATTTTTCTTATAATTATTATTCAGTAAATGGTTAAATTGATAGAAAGTAAAGTAAGGGTGTTATATATAAAATTTTCAAAATACGCAAGTGGTTATAAAATACTCATATCTGTTGGGAAATATTCGTTTGGTCGTGGAAAATTTTTGTTGTCGGGGAATATTAAACGACGACCATACCATTATGGGCCCATATAATGTAATAACTGTCAGATGAAGAAAATGACAAGTTTGAGTTTTTATAAATAACGGCATAATTGTTACCAATTAATAATCGTTGGAATATTCGATTGGTTAAATCTGATGTCTGGCGTTGTGGCACGAAGAGCACACCAGATTGCACATGATATTTTGAATTATTTATTCTTACGTAAGAAGGCACTACTCAATAATTGTTACAGTAATTACTGTTCAATATTTTATTTTATTCATTCAATAGTTGTTGTATTGATATTTTATATTATTGTTGTTTCAATAATTATAATTACACAGTATTTCCCATTATCAGATCATTAATTCATATTATTTGGATAATATTATTGGATAAAATTATTTGCAATGTCTAAAAAGTTCTGTCAAAGAGAGGTTTGGTCACTTAATTGTGCGCCAGTAAGGAGAAATCCTTATCGGAAAGCCCATTCTTTCCTGGGAACGGCCTGGTTGTCATTATTGTGATTCTGTAATATTATTTATGAATAATTCTTTATTGATTTATATGATAAGAAAATATTTATTCTGGATATAAATGATGGATATATTTTATGTGGTTATAAATGAAGGAATTAATGCTGAGGTGTTTTATTAATATTTTGTCTAAATGAAGAACGAAATATGGGATTTTTAGAAAAATTAGTTCATTACTTGATTTTGTAAAATCCATAACTCTTTGTGTATAATGAGTTAGGAAGAGATGAGCCATATATCAAAAGAAAGCTCTGGATGTAAGCTAAACGTAAAAATTTGAATCACCCAAAAATCCTATGTAGATTTATCGTGGTGAATTTTTGAATGAAACTGGTCCGAAGGACTCAAAATCCGAAAAATTAATGTTCTTGAGATATATTGCGAGAATTATAATTTTTAATCCGACCGTTGGATCGTTGTAATTTTTAGATATGTTATACATATATAAGTTGAGTATATGTCCATAAATTTTGAACCGTTAAAAATTAACGTATGCTTTGTTATGAATTTTAAGAGGTGAATGATTCAGAAACTATTTTTATAAATGATTTTGGTGGAGATTTCTAGAAGGCGGGCCCCACTTTTTGGTTATTGTTGAATGCATGTGCTGAATTAGATTTTCAAAGGTGATGGGCTGCCATTTTTTTAAAATGACATGCGTATAAAATTTTAATTAATATTTTATTAATTTAGTCTCCTTTGGCGTTCTAGAATTTTCCTATAAATAAGCGCGTAAGTTAGAATTGAAAATCACACCAGAAACAAGTTTTCTTTCTCTCTATATTGTCTAGCATATTTTTGTGAGTATTTACATACTTGGAGAGTTGCTATTCAGTGCAAGTTTCTTTCGGATTTTCATCCGATATTCCAGTCCGAAGTACTGCTCTTTTGAGGTACGGGATTTTAAGGGTTATTATGTTTTTCAGTTTTGTAATTTTTCTAAACCTTAAAAATTCTGAAAAAATTTGAAATGATAATTTGATGAGTTTTCTAGATTGTGTCCAAAAATGATAATTTTTGGATATATATATTAGGAGTTATGAATTTTATGAGAAAAGACTATTTTAAAAGTAAACCCTTATAACTCCTTGTGGTTAACTCCAAAATTGGTGAAATTTTTATTGAGAGTACATATATATAACAGAAGTATACTCTATAAATTTCAGAATTTTTGGACAAAAGTACAATTTATGATAAATGTCTAAATATTATGTAGTTTTGGCCATATGAAAAATAATAAATGAATTTTAAAAATTCCGAGAAAAATATATGTTCAATATGGGACTATATTCTACTAAATCCCAGAAAAGAAAATTTGTTTGTACTGATTTGGTATTTTTCATGAAAATAGACTAGTTATGAGTAAATGAATTAAATATGTTATGTGAAGTAACAAAATTGGAAAATAGGATTTTATGGCTTGGAAATCCTATATAAGGTATATGCAGATTTTTGATGAGGGTTTTGGTTATTGGTGATGAAATTTTATGAGTTTGGCATTTTAGGATGATTAAATGCATTAATTAGTAAAGTATAAATAATTAAAATAAATTATTTATAAATTTAAGAAATGATTAAAATATTGTGGTAGTATTAATAATATTAGATTATGAGATTATTAAGTGATTTATAACATTTGGATTAAGGTGTTATGAAATCATTGATTTATGAATCTTACTCTTGAGATTAAATCTATATGTTGATCATATTATTTTTATTATCATATATAACATTTTTATAACCTTAATTATGATATTTCTCTTTGATTTGAGTGAAGATGGGTAGATTATTGGCATGATCGTGACTATGTGTTCTCTTTGGCGATAGTGTAAAAGTTGAATTGTTGAATGGTATGATCATGATCATTGAATTTATTATTGAATATCTTTAGCTTAAAGTGCAAAGGTGAATTGATCAACATCGTTATAATTATTGTTTATATAAATTATGAAATAATTATATATTTCTTTTAGATATGAATATATTTGGCCCAGAAAAAAAAGATAACTTTGTTGTTGAATATCTTTGACCCGTAGTGCAAAGATGACCTGTTGTTGAATATCTTTGGCTCGTAGTGCAAAGATGATCAGTTGTTGAATATCTTTGGCAAGTAGTGCAAAGATGAACTGTTGATGAATATATTTAGCCCGTAGTGCAAAGATGAATTCAATAGTATGATTATTGTGACGCCCCCAAAATAGGGATACAACACCCATTCTGAGTCGCCAAATACATGATATAGAAAGCAAACTACAAATTCAATAATACAATTGTCGTTCAAAATACGACAACGCATACTGTGAGTTTAAATACAAATATTGTCTTCTAGACAATATTCACACTCAAATAAGTCCTCATTACAATTATTCATACACGTTTTTACGTAAATAGTGAGGACTGCTAAAACATCTTTCTAGAACCATCACTCCATACCCCGACTAGATCCTACTATGTTCTCACCTCCTGAGAAGAAAAATGGAACAAAAAGGAAAAGGGTGAGCTCAACTAGCCCAGTAAAAATATTATGACTAAGATAATATACAACAAATTATCATTAGTCTTCAACAGGAAAAATCGATGTAATATAATAGACAACAAGTTTTAGATCAACAACTGCAGCGGAAACAACAATCCATTAGAAGAGTCAAATAGAGAATGAGTTCTACTATCTTCTAAGATTTAAAAGTCCATCATCAATATTTTATCCCTATAACAACAATCAATATTTTATCCCTATAACAACAATAAATATATATCTTTAATCAAATATTCATCTTTGTACTACAGGCCAAAGATATTTATTTGTATCACCAGTCGGTCATGTTCATCTCAACACCTGTTCATCTTTGCACTACGGGCCAAAGATATTCATCAGTTAATCATTCATCTTTGCACTACAGGCCAAAGATATTCAGCAACATCATCATTTAAGACGGAGGATGATAAAAAATATTTTAAAGAAAACGAATCCAATGAGACAAAAGGACTAATATTAGGGATTCGTATAACAGTTCATCCAAGATCAATAATACTTCATAATAACCAATTGTGAAGCAGAATTCAAAAATAAAGATTAAAACATAGATAAAATCAAAGATAGTAACCATAATAGACATCTTAGACAAAAAGGAAAAATTTTATTTTTTGGTGAATAGTGTCGTATTCGTGAATAGTGCCGTATTCGTGAATAAGACCGTATATGTGAATAGTAACCCCGACACAAAAAGGTAGAAATTTCACAATAAAATCCATACCAATATTTTGGTATAATGATATTGAAAGAATAACATCATTACGGGAAAAAAATAACATCCCTTACCTCAAAATGATAGTACTTCTGTTCGGAATATCGGATATAAAGCCGAAGGAAACTTGCACTGAATAGTAACTCTCAAAGTATCTAAATACTCACTAAAATACGCTCGACAATATAGAGAGAAATAAAACGTGTTTCTGGTGTGATTTTCAATTCTAACCTAAGTGCCTATTTATAGGAAAATGCTAGAACGCCATACGAGACTAAAATAATATAATAATATTATTTATTCAATTTTCTTCTACGCCAACTTTGTTGAATAATAAGCCATCCATCTTGGACACAAATTTGTAGCCCACATGTTTTCAAACAAAAGTGGGTCCGGCCCAAATTTAATAAAAATTATTTTATTTTTTGAAACTTCAACAGTTCATAGAAAATAGCCCGTTTATCAGAAAAATATAAATTTTATGTCCATTCCACACGAAATCGAATTCTCTATAACTTTGTAGCTTTAAGTTTTTCCAAATTCCAAACCAAAATATCCGAAATTCACAAACGGATGATTTTTAATACCTCATAAAATTCATAACAAATCATACGTTATTTTTTAACAGTTCAAAATTTGTGGACATATACTCAACTTATATATGTGCAACGTATCTAAAAAATCACAGAGATCCAATTGTGGGATTAAAATTATAACTCTCCATAATAGAGCTTTAAGAACAAAATACCTCCAATCCAACAAAATACTGATAAAACACCTCAATATTAATTCCTTCATTTATAACCACATAAATAAATCCATCATTCATATCAGCATCAAATAAATATTTCCTTATCATATAAATCAATAATTAATTATTCACAAATAATATTAAGAATCATAATAACAACAGACGGTTTCGAGAAAGAGGGGCATTCAATAAGGATTTCTCTCTTCTTGGCCATGCAATTGGGTTACCAAACCTCTCCTTTGTGAACTTTTTAGACATTGCCAATAATGCTATCTAATAATATTATTCAAATAACATGAATTATTGATCTGATAATGGGAAATACTGTGTATTGACAATTATTGAAACAACAATAATATAAAATATCAATGCAGCAATTAATGAATCAATAAAATAAGATATTGAATAGTAACTATTGTGACTACTGGATCAATAATTCAAAAATCTCATGCAATCTTGCAGTATCTCTTTTTGTGCCACACAGATATCAGTATTTTAACCACTGAGTATTTCAACGATTAATTCTTGATAACAATTACATGATTATTTATAAAACTCATACTTTGTCGTTTTCCTTCATTCAACCATTTTTTCGTTATGAGGCCCCTGAATGGTACGTCTTAGTCGACGAATATTCTCGACAACAAGAATATTCCACGACCAAACGAATATTCCTTGACAGAAATGAATATTTTATAACCACTTACTTATTTTGTAAAATTTGCACATTTCACCCATAAGATCCCGAATTTATGAAATAAAATTATTCAATTTTTCTTATAATTATTATTTAGTAAATCGTTAAATTGATAAAAAGTAAAGTTAAGGGTGATATATATAAAATTTTCAAAATACGCAAGTGGTTATAAAATACTCATTTCTGTTGGGGAATATTCGTTTGGTCGTGGAATATTCTTTTTTTGGGAATATCCGCTGACGACAAAGACAAACCATTTGTGGGCCCCTATAACAAAATAATTGTCGAATGAAGAAAATGACAAGTTTGAGTTTTATAAATAACTACAGAAGTCATATCAAGTAATAATCGTTGAATACCCTATGGTTAAAATACAAATACGCTGTGGTGCAAAGATAACACCAGATTGCACAATATTTTTGAATTATTGATTCTTACGTAATTAGTGTTTAATATTTTATTTTATTGATTCAATAATTGCTGCGTTGATATTTTATATTATTGTTGTTTCAATAATTGTCAAGGCACAGTATTTTCCATTATCAGATCAATAATTCATATTATTTGAATAATATTATTAGATAGCATTATTGACAATGTCTAGAAAGTTCTGTCAAGGAGAAGTTTGGTCACTTAATTGCGCGCCAATAAGAAGAAATCCTTATCAGAAAGTCCCCTCTTTCTTTGAAAATTCCTGGTTGTCATTATTGTGATTCTGTAATATTATTTGTGAATAATTATTTATTGATGCGGATATAAATGATGGATTTATTTATGTGGATATAAATAAAGGAATTAATGCTGAGATTTATTTTTCAATATTTTGTCGGAATTGAGGCATTAAAAATCAAATCGGTGTTTTAAAAACTGTATTACGTGAGTTAAAAATTTTGATCCGATCGTTGGATCGCTGTTATTTTTGGATATGTTATACATATATAAGTTGAGTATATGTTCACAAATTTTGAACCGTTAAAAATTAACGTATGATTTGTTATGAATTTTAAAAGGTGTTAAAAAATCTCATTTATGGATTTCGAGGATATTTTTCGTCGAATTTGAAAAAACTTAAAGCTACAAAGTTGTAGAGAATTTGATTTCGTGTTGAATGGACATAAAATTCATATTTTTTTGATAAGCGGGCTATTTTCTATGAATTACTGAAGTTTCAGAAAATAAAATAATTTTTATTAAAATATGGGTGGGACCCACTTTTGTTTGTTTTGAAAACATGTGCTAAATTTTTTTTCAATGAGGGCTGCTCATCTTGTTCAACAAAGTAGGCATAGAAGAAGGGAGAAATAAATAATATTATTTTATTATTTAGTCTCCTTTGGCGTTCTAACATTTTTCTATAAATTGATGCTAATGTTAGAATTGAAAATCACACCATAAACAAGTTTCTTTCTCTCTATATTATCAAGCGTATTTTGTGAGTATTTAGATACTTTGAGAGTTGCTATTCAGTGCAAGTTTCCTTCGGCTTTACATCCGATATTCTAGTCAGAAATATTGCTCTTTTGAGGTAAGCGATTTTAAGGGTTATTATGTTTTTCAGTTTCATAATTTTTCTAAACCTTTAAAAATTTTGGAAAAATTTAAAATGATAGTTTGATGAGTTTTCTTGATTGTGTCCAAAAATGGTGATTTTTGGATGTATAGATTAGGAGTTATGAATTTTATGGGAAAAGACTATTTTAAAAGTAAACCCTTATAACTCCTTGTGGTTAACTCCAAAATTGGTGAAATTTTTATTAAGAGTACATCTATATAACATCAGTATATCATGTAAATTTCGAAATTTTTGGATAAAAGTACAATTTATGATAAATGTCTAAATATTCGACAGTTTTGGTAATGTGAAAAATAGTAAATAAATTTTAAAAATTCTGAGAAAAATATATGTTCAATATGGGACTATATTCTGCTAAACCTCAGAGAAGAAATATTTTTGGAACTGATTTGGTATTTTCATGAAAATGGACTAGTTATGAGTAAATGAATTAAATATGTTATGTGAAGTAAAAAAATTAGAAAATAGGATTTTATGGCTTGAGAATCCTATATAAGGTATATGTATATTTTTGATGAGGGTGTTGGTTATTGGTGATAAAATTTTACGCGTTTGGCATTTTAGGGATATTAAATGCATTAATTAGTAAAGTGTAAACAATTAAAATAAATTATTCATAAATTTAAAAAATGATTAAAATATTGTGGTAGTATTAATAATATTAGATTATAAGATTATTAAGTGATTTATAACATTTGGATTAAGGTATTATAAAATCATTGATTTATGAATCTTACTCTTGAGATTAAATCTATATGTTGATTATATTGTTTTTATTATGATATAACCCTAATGATGATATTTCTCTTTGACTTGAGTGTAAAGATGGGTAGATTATTGGTATGATCGTGACTATGGGTTCTTTTTGGCCAGTAAGTGCAAAGAGGAATTGTTGACTAGTATGATCATTACCATTGAATTTATATTTGAATATCTTTAGCTTAGGTGCAAAGGTGAATTGATCAACGTGGTTATAATTATTGTTTATATAAATTCTGAAATGATTATATATTTCTTTGAGATATGAATATCTTTGGCCCGTAGTGAAAAGATGACCTGTTGTTGAATATCTTTGGCCCGTAGTGCAAAGATGACCTATTATGAATATCTTTGGCTTGTAGAGCAAAGATGAACTGTTGATGAATATCTTTGGCCCGTAGTGCAAAGATGTCTTGTTGTTGAATATCTTTGGCCTGTAGAGCAAAGATGAATGGATGATGAATATCTTTGGCCCATAGTGCAAAGATGAATTTATTAGTACGATTATGAACATGAACTATGATTCGGTATAACCATGATCTTTGATGTTTCAGGTAAAGATATGTGATGTAAATTATCTTCATCTTAGATGAGAAAAGGAATTTGGAACCACAAATATGATTGTGAGTTATTCATATGATTGTGGACAAGAATTACTGATTGATGTTATAGGGATAAAACATTGTTGGTGGACTTTTAACATGGAGAAGATAAATAGACTTTATGGTCTATTTGACTCTTCTAATGGAGTGCTCATTCCGCTGCAACTATGGTTGAAAAGTTTATTCATCTACCATATGTTCTAAATCTCTAATTTTTTACTGACGAAGGCTATTGATAATTTAATTATCTTTAGTCATGATATTCTTTACTGAGCTAGTTGTGCTCACCCTTTTGCTTCAAAATTCCTTTCAGGTAATAAGAGTGTAGCTAGGTCGAGCCAGGATAACAGGAGAATAGAACAGTGGTCCATAGCTGTTGAGGTTCTTCCTAAATAGTATGGAAATAATTTTATTGAGAACTTTAGATAAGTGTGTCGTATTGTATACATCATTTGATATTTAATTTTGGTGAACCGAATAGGGTGAGGTCCAACTTTGGAAGGGTGTTTTGCCAATATCATACAAGATGTCTAATGACCTACGAGTTATTACAAGACAGGGTTGTGGACATCCACTTGCTGAGTATATCTACGAGCACTACCTATATGATCTTGGAGTTTGATTGAGACATAATGCTCAATCGCAGACAGTGGAGATAGTTATATGTCAAGAGAAGACTCACCATTAGAAGGAACATGATAGTAATCTTCTCATTTTTCTTTGGGATCTATTGGATCAACCAAGGATAATTATATGGACATATGATATCTATCATAACTTAGATTCATGGCCTCCTATGTACGAGGGTTTCCTTGAGCATTTCCCAAAGATTTTAATTTTTAAAACAGTTATTGACTGTACCTTTATGTAATGTATCAATGTGAGGTGTTGTCTATAGTTGGGACATAAGTCACGGTTGGTATTAAAACTCACAGTATATGCGTTGTTGTATTTTGCATGACAATTGTAGTAATAAAGTTGTAGTTGTTTTATGTACCATGTATTTGGCGACTCAGAATAGGTTGGATGGATTGGACCTATTTTGGGGGCGTCACAGTTGGTATTAGAGCTTAGGTATATGATCTCTGGCGGAGATCCAGGATTAGAACTAGGAAGGGAGAGACGAGTAATATCCTTCGCTAGTGTGTGTCCTACCTAAGCTAAATTTTCTTACTTAAGTTGACAAATTGTGATATATCAATTAACCTTTGTTTTAAAGTTGTATTCTAGAATGACATCTGAAATACAGGAGATGAACTGTAACGCCCCCAAAATCGAGACTATTTTCCTTCCCGATCTTGTGCGTTAATTATTATCTTGTTCTAACTTTAAAATATTATTTAATGTTAAAATAGCTAAAAATATGGAATAAATTTTTTTTTCCCATTCATCCATTCCCTGAATCGCAACCTTTACAAATCTTCTTTATACTAGAATCATATTATATGATTTATTGAGCCTGAGTAGATATGAGTAATAATATACAATTCATTCTTTCAAGCATATCCCCTTTTTAGAACAAATAATCTTCATCTATCGAATAATTCAACAATTTACACATCTGTGATTTACACATGAAAATATCATCAAATGATTCAACACAATCTCAATTAAATCACTAGTCTTCTTTTTATACGCTCCTATTCACGATAGATCACATCCTAGCTTTAACTCGCAAATTAAGCAAGATTGAGCACGATTTTACCAAATAAGTCTAATATCTATCATGCATCAAGCAAAGACATAAGTTTTACATTCGGTTCATGCATTTATATTCTTGGTGTTCAAGCATATTACAAATACATTATCACATTTATGCGCTGCTGGTAGCAACATACATATCATAGCATACTACACGTGTCATGTACCTGTCATTCATTATACATATATATTGAGTTCCCCGACTCAATTCAATAATTAGTCATAATTTGACATTCATCATTCACAAAGCAAATACTGCAGTTCATAAGTATTATCATGCTAACAGTTATCTTTAGCAATTATAAGTCCACATAAATAAACTGAGAAACTTGCCTTGATTGGAGATTACCGAAAAATTTAACTTAGCTTCTCTCCACAAATCCTACACAATTGTGTTTACATATATACACACATTAGATAACCAACTATGTCACAAAACATGCATGCATATATTTAATCCATGATTATTAGTTTATTTAAACTCTAATATTTTGCTCTCATCCTAAAACCATCTTAGGTTCCTTTGAAAACTTTAGCCGTTTAACCTTTTCATGCATAAAAAGGTTTCTCATTTATGCAATCTTTTAGACCTCATAGCAATGTATTTTATCCATGTTTTAAGTCATAGAAACCAAAAAGTTAAGCAATTCAAAAACAAGCCTTAAATGGGTCAAGCTTTTCAAAGATCTCAAGGCAAATTGCATTTTTCATGATTTTTAGGAACTTTTGTATTAGGCTTTTGGACAAGGACTCTGAACATACTTCTAGCCTATATACCAAAGTATTTTTGTGTTGCTTTAGGTTCCCAAGTAAGCCTCTTATGCTTCTTGAAAGTAATGTCTAAACTAGGCCATTATTCACATTTTGAGTTTACTAGTTTTTGTCAATTCTTGCCAATTTCACTTCTAGCCACTTTGGTTCATTCCAACACTTGAATTATATCTATTTAGAACTAGTTTTAGCATTCCTTTAGGTTTGTTAAGCATAGATTGGGTTTTGACCATCTAAACCAAGCTTTTTCAAGCTTTTACACACTAACTTCTCAAGTTCTTGTATCTGTTAGCATTCCAACACTTGGAATAGCCTAGCATAACTTTAACTCACTTGTCTAAGGTGTCCAAATTGAGTTCTAAGCCAAATGGAAAAATCTCAAATTTTCATACTTGGACAAATTTGCAAAAACTGTAGTTTTAGTGATTTTCTATGCTAGTTTGGTGATTTGTTTAAACTTCTGGTTAAGCCAAGGGATTAACCACTTGGCCCTACTTCTAGTCCATACTACAAGGTATTTTTATCAAGGTTTAAGTTTCTTGTTCATGCCCATTAAGCTTCCCAAAACAGGGCCCAAACTTAGCCATTTTCTCACTTTTTTTACAAAACTGTTTTTGAACTTTTTTCCAATTTTTTCTAGTTTTGGCCACTAGGATAGTCTAGGCATGTGTATTTAAGTTACTTAAGGATACTTTTAGCATCACCATAACTTATTTAATCATCTAGCCCATTTTGACCTATCAAAGCTCACTTTAGGCTTGAAAAAGAGATCTTAAATTGGTTTTCTTGCTAGCTTTGGTCATGGCAATGGTTAGGAATCATCACAAGCATGAATTAACAACTTTATATGAGTTCATTACAATCTTATAAGTTCAAGTACTAGAAGTTACCCAAAACAGTCTACTTTTGATCTTAAAATGTGATTTTTTAACAAGTCCAATGCCCAAAACAGTTTAGAATTGGTTTCTTTAGCTTGTGTAGCTTATTTATGCCATATTATAACTATTGAAACTTGCCTACATGGTCCAGGTATGGTAGTTCCATAGTTGGGTGTTAGTTGACACTTTAAAGCTTACTTTAATAGCTTTTAGTATGATTTTTGGACAATACCCATCTTAGACTTCAACTAACTTTAGGAACATCTTTTAAATGACATTTATAGACAATGAGAGTATACCTTACTAATTTATAACATCAAGTAGCTACAAATGGCCATAATAAAATTTCTTATAGGCACAATTTTGGCTCCTAATTCACAACAAAATGACCTTTAGGTACTCTAACAACCTTTAAAACATGATTATTACATAACATTATATTCCTTAACATGCTTGCAATGATCTCATTAATTTTCTAAAACCAAAAGCAAATCCATACTAGACATTTTAGTAGGGTTTAGCACTAAACCAACATAACAAATTCCCCAAGCCTTTTAATACACGCATTATTTCATCTTGTAATTGTTATATACAATGTATTCACGGTTTAAAACACATAGATGCAAGGCCTTAAGCTTTTTGTTAAAAACAAATTCTATAGGCCTTACATTTCACAAGGACACATGGTTTAGCAAATTTATAGTTTCTATCTATACTTTTAGATTTATTATGTAATGCTTACCAAAAGCAGGTCCCTATTGATTTGGGAAATAAATACTCATCGCCATCGCCAAAGAAGAACAACTTCTTCCTTTTGTTTCCCTTCTACAATTTCTAAACCTTAATTCATGCCCTCTAATATACTAAATTTTTGGAAATAATGTAGATAACATACTCCCCTATTTAGATAAAATGCTAAACAAGATATTTAAACATTCTAACTATGTCCGATTCGAGAGCTCAAAGAAGAGCCCCCATTTCAAATTTATCAGAATTGTCTTTGCCAAGGACAATGACTCTTTTCACCCACATGGCAATTTTTTCTAATTTTTTGTTTCTAAGTTATATATGACCATTTAAATCCATTTTTAGATATATTGTACATAGCATATGGGAGTATTTTTAGAAATTATAAAACCTCCATTTCAGGCTTGTTAGGCTGCCCAAAACAGAACTTAAAAATGCCCAATCATAACAGTTTTTAATTTTTTCTCAACTTTACCCTATCTCGCTAAAACAGTCATAACTAATTCGTTTTAAAACATTTTTGAGCGATTCTTGCGGCCACGTGAAGCTAACTTCTGGGGCTACAACTTTCATTCATGGACCATCTTTAAATTCCAAGCACAAAATTCTAGAAAATCCGTGCAAGGGGACTGTTCCGAATTTTTGGACAGATTTGACGCAACTACTTTGAAATGTCATAACTCCTTGCTCCGAAGTCGGAATTAGTCCGTTCCGGAGTCTGTAGAAAGCTTATTTAGTGTACTATAATATCCCAAAAGCCCAAAAGTTTCTGGAAATTCTAGCTATCCACGAATTTTGCTTTTAGGGTCAGCAGTTCACAATTTTTTCGGTTTCTAACATGTTTATATCTCAACCATTAGATTTAGCCTAAAAAGTGCACTGTGATTAAGTTTAGCATGCTAAATTACTGTAATTAACATCACATGTGTTAACTAAATAAGAACCATGCTTTACTTCCTTCTCAATTTCAGTTTTCTAGTCACTACAAATCACTTGGGAATTTTAGCAAGCACATGGTGTGCACAATTTTGATTTACCAGATTCATAGCCATTGATTTACATCATAAACCCATTTTAGTCTCCTTATTCCTTCTCAGTCCAACCTATCTCCTTGTGCCTAGTATCAATTCATAGCAATACAACAATAACATAGCAGTCACTAACTTCCTACAGTAGTAACATAGCAACTCAAACATTTTAATGCAAGAGTCCTTCTATTGCCAGCCATTTCACATTACAGTTCAATGAAAAGGAATGGAAAAGATTCAATTTAGTATACCTTGTTGGGCTGCTTGATTATAGACTTCAAGATAAAGAGATTGATGGTTGCTTTGTTGTTCAAGCCTTCTCCTTTACCAGTCGGATGCTCACACCTTCACCACATAACTTCTACTGATTTTTGCTCTTAGTATATTTGTACAGCTACTGAACTTGGGTGTATTGTGTGGCCATATATGGCTGAGTCTGGCCTCTCTATTAATCAGCCTCCCTTGCCTCTCCTAGCTCCTACATTGGCCTCTACCATGGCATGTATAATGCTCAGCTCATCATTACACTCCTAGCAGCCTACTTGACCCCTATGTAGCTTGTCATATCTAAGCCTTATCCCCAACCATCCTATGCATTCTAGCCTCTAACTAACTTGTTAACTGACAGCTACTTACTGACTTGGAACTAACTAACTTATTTAGCTTGCAAATACAAACCTTGTTCACTTATTAAAAGGGCTCAGCTCTTTTTTTTCACTTCTTGTGGGCTACCGGATTGGGCTTAGCACAAGCTGGGCATGGTTTTGTTTGGGCTTAAAGCATTTATCAAATAAGCAATAACTCATACTCTAGAAAATAATAAAGAAGGCTTGCAAGCATACATAGTAATATTAATATGACCCAATAGCTTAATATGGACTCTCATTATATATCCATATACATGAATTTTCTCTACCACATTTATTTTATCTAGCGAATTAACATAATTAGCATATACATCTTTTAATGATGGTTTCATGTAATTAAGTAGACTTATTTGAGTACTCATCATTTTCCTTCTTTACTACCAAATAATACTTTTTGAATGAAATAAATTATTTCACAGTATAATTATTCTCAATATACAAATGTAGCTTCATGTCAAGAATATTTCATAACTAAGACATGTTTACTTTCCTTTTCATTTTGATATCGAAATATCATTTTAATAATGTATACTATTCTTTTATTCCTTTAATAAATTGCCACTACAATTTATAAATATATAATACCAATATATTTATTAAGTATAAGCATCACATATTGCATAGTTCATACACACTTATGCAATATAATATCATACAACATATTATCTAATAAAAATTTTATTTATTTAATTCTTATTTTAATATTATCCAAAATTTGGGATATTACATTCTTTCCCCTTATAAAGATTCTATCCCCAGAATCACAATACCGAATCATTCTTAATCGGGTTAGGTCTTATTCTTTCTCGTAACCTTATCGTTGAATTATTTCAATATACCATTTCCTTAGATTTTTCTTGAAAATATAAAATAAATCATTTATTTTCACTCCAGGTTTTAAACTTTAAACTTTAATTTAATCATTCAAGATGTTCTAAATTTTCGGGTTGTCACATGCGCAATGGAGAAATCATGATGACAGGAAAGATGGAATTTGAAAAAAAGCAAGGTATTCTCAACTCTTTGAAATACTAGGTACATAAATTTCGAGGACGAAATTTCACAAGGAGGGGAGATTGTAAGACCCCGAATTTTATAAAATAAAATAATTCAAATTTTCTTATAATTATTATTTAGTAAATGGTTAAATTGATAAAATGTAAAGTTAAGGGTGATATATATATAATTTTCAAAATACGCAAGTGGTTATAAAATACTCATTTCTGTTGGGGAATATTCGTTTGGTCGTGGAATATTCTTTTTTGAGGAATATCCGCATTGATTTGCCATGACCATTTTGTGGGCCCTATAACAAAATAAGCGTCGGATGAAGAAAGCGACTAGTTTGAGTTTTATAAATAACGGCGTAGTTGTTACCATTAACACCGTTGAAATACGAATTGGTTAAAATATAATAATACGCTGTGGTGTGCAAAAGATAGCACAAGATTGCACAATATTTTTGAATTATTGATTCTTACGTAAGAAGGCACTACTCAATAATTGTTACAGTAATTACTGTTCAATATTTTATTTTATTGATTCAATAATTGTTGTGATGATATTTTATATTATTGTTGTTTCATTAATTGTCATGACACATTATTTTCCATTATTAGATCAATAATTCATATTATTTGAATAATATTATTAGATAACATTATTGGCAATGTCTAGAAAGTTCTGTCAAGGAGAGGTTTGGTCACCTAATTGCGCGCCAGTAAGGAGAAATCCTTATCGGAAAGCCCCCTCTTTCCCGGGAACTACTTGGTTGTCATTATTGTGATTTTGTAATATTATTTGTGAATAATTATTTATTAATTTATATGATAAGGAAATATTTATTCGACGCGGATATAAATGATGGATTTATTTATGTGAATATAAATAAAGGAAATAATGCTGAGGTATTTTTTTCAGTATTTTGTCGGAATGGAGGCATTAAAAATCAAATCGGTGTTCTTAAAGCTGTATTCCGTGAGTTATAAATTTTGATCCAACCGTTGCATCGTTGTTATTTTTGGATATGTTATACATATATAAGTTGAGTATATGTCCACAAATTTTGAACCGTTAAAAATTAACGTATGATTTGTTATGAATTTTAAAAGGTGTTAAAAATCGTCCGTTTATGGATTTCAGATATTTTATGTCTGGAATTTAGAAAAACTTAAAGCTACAAAGTTGTAGAGAATTCGATTTCGTGTAGAATGGACATAAAATTCGTATTTTTCTAATAAGCGGACTATTTTCTATGAATTACCGAAGTTTCGGAAAATAAAATGATTTTTATTAAAATATGGGTGGGACCCACTTTTGTTTGTTTTGAAAACATGTGCTGAATTTGTTTTCAATGAGGGCTGCTCATCTTGTTAAACAAAGTAGGCGTAGAAGAATGGAGAAATAAATAATATTATTTTATTATTTAGTCTCTTTTGGCGTTCTAGTATTTTCCTATAAATAGGTGCTTATGTTAGAATTGAAAATCACACCATAAACAAGTTTTCTTTCTCTCTATATTATCGAACGTATTTTGTGAGTATTTAGAAACTTTGAGAGTTGCTATTTAGTGCAAGTTTCCTTCGGCTTTACATCCGATATTCCAGTCAAAAATGCTGCCCTTTTGAGGTAAGCGATTTTAAGGGTTATTATGTTTTTCAGTTTCGTAATTTTTTTGAACTTTCAAAAATTTTGGAAAAATTTGAAATGATAGTTTGATGAGTTTTCTGGATTGTGTCCAAAAATGACGATTTTTGGATGTATAGATTAGTAGTTATGAATTTTATGGGAAAAGACTATTTTAAAAGTAAACCCTTATAACTCCTTGTGGTTAACTCCAAAATTGGTGAAATTTTTATTGGGAGTACATCTATATAACATCAGTATATCCTGTAAATTTCAGAATTTTTGGATAAAAGTACAATTTATGATAAATGTCTAAATATTCGGCAGTTTTGGTCATGTGAAAAATAGTAAATAAATTTTAAAAATTCTGAGAAAAATATATGTTCAATACGGGACTATATTCTGCTAAATCGCATAAAAGAAATATTTTTGGGACTTATTTGGTATTTTCATGAAAATAGACTAGTTATGAGTAAATGAATTAAATATGTTATGTGAAGTAACAAAATTGGAAAATAGGATTTTATGGCTTGAGAATCCTATATAAGGTATATGCATATTTTTGACGAGGGTGTTGGTTATTGGTAATAAAATTTTACGAGTTTGGCATTTTAGGGATATTAAATGCATTAATTAGTAAAGTGTAAACAATTAAAATAAATTATTTATAAATTTAAGAAATGATTAAAATATTATGGTAGTATTAATAATATTAGATTATGAGATTATTAAGTGATTTATAACATTTGGATTAAGGTATTATGAAATCATTGATTTATGAATCTTACTCTTGAGATTAAATCTATATGTTGATTATATTGTTTTTATTATCATATAACCCTAATGATGATATTTCTCTTTGACTTGAGTGTAAAGATGGGTAGATTATTAGTATGATCGTGACTATGGGTTCTTTTTGGCCAGTAAGTGCAAAGAGGAATTGTTGACTAGTATGATCATTACCATTGAATATATATTTGAATATCTTTAGCTTAGGTGCAAAGGTGAATTGATCAACGTGGTTATAATTATTGTTTATATAAATTCTGAAATGATTATATATTTCTTTGAGATATGAATATCTTTGGCCCGTAGTGAAAAGATGACCTGTTGTTGAATATCTTTGGCCCGTAGTGCAAAGATGACCTATTATGAATATCTTTGTCTTGTAGAGCAAAGATGAACTGTTGATGAATATCTTTGGCCCAGTAGTGCAAAGATGTCTTGTTGTTGAATATCTTTGGCCCAGTAGAGCAGAAGATGAATGGATGATGAATATCTTTGGCCCATAGTGCAAAGATGAATTTATTAGTACGATTATGAACATGAACTATGATTTGGTATAACCATGATCTTTGATGTTTCAGGTAAAGATATGTGATGTAAATTATCTTCATCTTAGATGAGAAAAGGAATTTGGAACCACAAATATGATTGTGAGTTATTCATATGATTGTGGACAAGAATTACTGATTGATGTTATAGGGATAAAACATTGTTGGTGGACTTTTAACATGGAGAAGATAATAGACTTTATGGTCTATTTGACTCTTCTAATGGATTGCTCATTATGCTGCAACTATGGTTGAAAAGTTTATTCATCTACCATATGTTCTAAATCTCTAATTTTTTACTGACGAAGGCTATTGATAATTTAATTATCTTTAGTCATGATATTCTTTACTGAGCTAGTTGTGCTCACCCTTTTGCTTCAAAATTTCTTTCAGGTAATAAGAGTGTAGGTAGGTCGAGCAAGGATAACAGGGGAATAGAACAGTGGTCTATAGCTGTTGATGTTCTCCCTAAATAGTATGGAAATAATTTTATTGAGAACTTTAGATAAGTGTGTCGTATTGTATACGTCATTTGATATTTAATTTTGGTGAACCGAATAGCGTGACGTCCAACTTTGGAAGGGTGTTTTGCCACTATCATACAAGATGTCTAATGACCTACGAGTTATCACAAGACAGGGTTGTGCACATCCACTTGATGAGTATATCTACGAGCACTACCTATATGATCTTGGAGTTTGGTTGAGACAAAATGTTCAATCGCAGACGGTGGAGATAGTTATATGTCAAGAGAAGACTCACCATTAGAAGGAACATGATAGTAATCTTCTCGTTTTTTCTTTGGGGTTTATTGGATCAATGAAGCATAATTCTCTGGACATATGATATCTATCATAACTTAGATTCATGGCCTCCTATGTACTAGGGTTTCCTTGAGCATTTCTCAAAGATTTTAATTTTTAAAACAGTTATTGACTGTACCTTTATGTAATGTATCAATGTGAGGTGTTGTCTATAGTTGGGACATGAGTCACAGTTGGTATTAAAACTCACAGTATATGCGTTATTGTATTTTTCACGACAATTGTAGTAATAAAGTTGTAGTTATTTTCTGTACCACGTATTTGGCGACTCAGAATAGGTTGGATGGATTGGACCTATTTTTGGGGCGTCACATCACTCATAACCAAAGTATTATATCAAATTAACACCTTATTATTCACAATAATAATTAGAGGAAATTCGATTTTATTTATAAAAAGTTGGGATCTTACAACCTCCCCTCCTTATGAAATTTCGTCCTCAAAATTGACGTACGTACATGGTGTTTCGAAAAGGTGAGGGTACCTCGCTTTCATTTCCGATTCTAACTCCCATGTCATTTCCTCAATTGCATGGTTCCTTCACAAAACCTTAACTTGTGGTATAACCTTGGTGTGTAGGACATGCTCTTTCCTATCCAAGATCTTAACTGGTACCTCCTCGTATGTTAAATCTTCGGCTATCTTGTCCAGTTCTAACTCAATAATGTGGTTTGGGTCTTTTACATATTTACGAAGCATAGATATGTGAAAAACATTATGAACACGAGACATACTTGGAGGTAACGCGAGTCTATAGGCCACATTTCCTACTCGGTCAAGAATCTGAAATGGACCAATAAATTATGGATTGAGCTTTCCTCTCTTCCTGAATCTTGTAACTCCCTTCCATGGAGCAACACGTAACAATACATGATCCCCAATACCAAATTCCACGTCCTTTCGATGAAGATCCGCATAACTCTTTTGTCGATCCTGTGCCATTTGTATATATTGTCGAATCATTTGGATCTTTTCTGTAGTCATACGTACCAACTCTAGTCCCAACAATGTTGCTTCAGCCACCTCATCCCAACATACTGGAGAGCGACACTTTCGTCCATACAATGCTTTGAATGGAGCCATGCCTATACTTGTTTGATAACCGTTGTTGTAGGAGAATTTCGTCAATGGCAAGTACTTATCCCAACTTCCTTTGAAATCAAGGACACAGAGTCTTAATAGATCTTCAAGGGTTTGAATAGTCCTCTCTCGATTGTCCGTCTGGTTTGAGGATGGTATGGCCAAATCAATCAGAATTGTGCCCATAGCTTTCTGCAAGCTAACCCAAAATCGTGAAGTGAATCTTGGGTCACGATCCGAAACTATGGATACTATCATGCCATGCAATCTCACAATCTCATTCACGTACATACGATCAAGACGTTCAAGAGATTAAGTCTCACGTATAGGCAAGAAATAAGCAGACTTGGTTAATCTATCAACAATAACCCAAATCGCATCTATGCCTTGAGAAACTGTGACGCCCCCAAAATAGGTATACATCACCCATCTTGGGTCGCCACTTACATGGTACATAAAACAAATACAAACTTAATTATACAACAGTCCTGTAAAATACGATAAAACATAAACTGAGAGTTTTAATAAGAATATTGTCATCTAGACAGTATTCAAACACAATGGAGTCCTCATTACATTTATTATCACACTATTTCACAGAATAGTGAGGACTACTAATACGTCATCTAGGACCATCACTCTGTTCTCGACTAGTCCCTCGCCACGTTCTCATTTCACAAGAGAACAATGAAAGCAAAAGGTGAGCTCAACTAGCCCAAGAAGAAATATTATGACTAAGATAATGCGAATAAATTATCCTTAGCCTTCAACAAGATAACAATTGATAGAATATAATAGACAACAAGTTTTAGATCAAAAGCTGCAATGAAATAAGCAATCCATTAAAAGAGTCAAGTAGAGAATAAAATCTACTATCTTTTAAGATTTAAAAGTTTTTCATCACTTTTATCATTTGGGACTCAAACTTAATAAATAATCCACATCATCGAATCACCCCGCACTATATGGCAAGGATATTCTTTAGTATCACGACCACAAATTATCCATGCACTACGGGCCAAGGATATTCGTGTATTCATCAATGGTCATGATCATGCCAACAACTGTCCATCAATGCACTACGGGTCACGACCACAAATTATCCATGCACTACGGGCCAAGGATATTCGTGTATTCATCAATGGTCATGATCATGCCAACAATTGTCCATCAATGCACTACATGCCAATGAGGACTTTTACCACATTATTTGTAACATTACGGTCATGATTATACCGAATAATCCCTGGTCATAATCATACCAAGTCCATCCATGCACTACAGGCCACAGATGACTTTCAACATAATATAAACATGAGTATGATGACAATTATATAAGAATTCAATAAAACAACTTCACGAATTAGTTTGTCCAGGAACTAATAATGTCCAATTTGTCAACAAGATATTTTTTTGCAGTGTAAAATTCAAGAATGCTCAGACGAATATTTCCATGAGATGATACTGGATAAAGCGCAAATATCAATGATATTCCACTAATTTCATGGAGTATATAAATCAAAACTTTAACCAACTGAGTATAATAAAGAATGGAATAACAACAGAAATCACCATGCATGCAGATTTATGACAGACAAAAGTTATTCCAATGTAATAATAAAAATGTAGAATCCAAAGTTAAAGCGTGAACGCATCAAGAATGTGATATTCCAATGTAATAATAAAGAATTGAATAACAATGAAATCACCATGCATGCGGTACTTCACATAGACAAAGTTATTCCAATGTAATGATAAATCTGAAATAATAAGTAATGGAAACAGTCGTGAAATTATTAATCGACATGATATTAACGAGTAATATAAAATGCGGAATAATAAATATTGGAACCAAAGTCAGGTGAAATTCACAACCGACGGGATATTTTGATGAGAATATAAAATGCGGAATAATAAATATTGGAACCGTGTCGTGAAATTCACATAAGCTGGATATTAAACGTAATATTAAATAGCGGAATAATATAAGAATTTCACCAAGCTGTGGTGTGCCGCTTATACAAGTTATGTATAGGCTATGTCGGCGTATCACAAAGTTATTCCAATGTAATAATAGAGGATGGAATAATGTAAGTTCTCTTCATGAATAAGAAAGAATAACACCCCTTACCGTAAAAAGAAACTGGATAAAGGAGTAGTGAGGTAGTAAACTTCTCTTCTTTAGATTTTCTCTCTACAATTTCTCCTACAATATCTCTTTATAATAACCGCTCTAAAGCTTTGGTGAATTGGTGAGAAATGAAGAAGAATGAGCTTCTATTTATAGAAAACATAGTTTCGATAATTGCACATTTTGGGGCTCGAAAAATTACAAAGACAATACCTCCAACTTTTATTTCATTTTTAATTCGGTCATCCAAGTATTATCAAACTTACACCAACTCCCGTAATAGTAAATCATGTGAATTAATAATAAAATCATGTGACTCAATAGTAAATCATGTGATAAAATTAATTACAGTATAGTACCTCCATCTATACCTCTATTTTTAACTTAGTCATGCAAGTATTATCAATCTTGCACCAACTCCCCTAATAGTAACAAGAATATGAATCAATAGTATCACATGTGAACAAATAGTTATAATCATGTGAATTAGTAGCAATTAATTGCTCATTTATCCGATAAATTACCCGATTTATCAATATAGCCCTCAGACATCAAATATTATCGAAATAAATGTCGATTTTCACTAACACAAACCATTCCAACATAATGAAACAATTTTTATCAAAAATATAAATTTTGAAATTTTGAAGTTTGACTTTTCCAAAAAAAGTCAACTGTTGACTTTTTGACCAAATAGCGAATTCCGGAAAATTTTGTGTTTATAGACTATTTTTACTAATTTCGACGTTCCGGACTCAAATATCACGTCCGTGTCTCCAAATTCAACTCCGAACACAACTTCAATTCTTAATAACATTCATCACTAATATCATAACTCACAATATTTATCAACCAGGTCATTCTCAGGAAAGAGGGGGCCTTCCGGTAAGGATTTTTCCTCACTGGCACGCAATTACCTAACCTCTCCTTGACAGAACTTCTAGACATTGTAAATATTGCAATTTAATAATATGAATAACTTTATCGTCTCAATTATTGATTTAATAAAATAACATATTATGCAGATGATACTGTGACAATAATCGAATCAATAATATAAGAGATATGATGCAGCAATTACTGTAGCAATAATTGACTAAAACTGAGTGACTTATCACGTAAGCATCAATAATCAATATCGTGTGCTACTATGCAACCATGCGTATTACTGTAGTTTTACTACCGGGTAGTTCAACAGTTTTAATGGTAAAACTTCCGCCGTTATTTTCATAAAATATTTTTGTCGTTTACTAACTACGACAGTGCTTCCATTGTGGGGTCCACCAATGATTATGTCGTCGTACGAATATTCCCCGACAAAAGGAATATTCTCCAACCAAACGAATATTATATAACAACTTGCGTACTTTGTAAAATTTATAAATACTACCCACAACTATAATAGACAATACAGTCTATTATCTTCTCCATGTTAAAAGTCCACCAACAATATTTTATCCCTGTAACATCAATCAACAGTTCCTTTCCACAATTATATGAATATCTCATAATCATAATTGTGATTCTAAATTCCTCTTCGCACCGGTGATTTAATATAATTTTCATCACATGTCTTTACCTGAAACATCAAAGATCATGGTTATACCAAATCACAATTCATGTTCATAATCATACTAATAAATTCATCTTTGTACTACGGGCCAAAGATATTCATCCACAGTTCATCTTCACACCACTGGCCAAAGATATTCAACAACAGGTCATCTTTGCACTACGGGCCAAAGATATTCATTAATGATTCATCTTTGCACCATCGCCAAAGATATTCATCAACAATTCATCTTTGCACTTTCTGTGCCAAAGATATTAATATCTCAAAGAAATATATAATCACTTGAATTTATATAAACAATAATTATAACCATGTTGATCAATTCACCTTTGCACTTAAGCTAAAGATATTCAATTATAAATTCAATGGTCATGATCATACCGATCACAATTCAACTTTTCACCATCGCCAAAGAGAATCCTAGTCATGATCATACCAATAATCTACTCATCTTTACACTCAAATTGAAAGAGAATTTCAACATCGGTTATAAAATGTTATATATGATAATAAAATCAATATAATCAATATATAGTTTTAATCTCCAGAGTAATATTCATAAATCAACTATAATTTGGTTAGAAAAAGAAACCAATTTTGTAGTGAATAGTACCCCTGAATAGTAACTTGTGAATAGTAACTCATGAAATAGTAACTCATGAATAGTAATCCTGACACAAAAAGGTAGAAATTCCACAATAAAAACCATACCAATATTTCGGTATAATGATATTGAAAGAATAACATTTCTTAAACTTTTAAAAAATTTATTTTAATTGTTTACACTTTACTAAATAATGCATTTAATCATCATAAAATGCCAAACTTATAAGATTTCATCACCAATAACCAAAACCCTCATAAAAAATTTGCATATACCACATATATGATTCTCAAGCCATAAAATCATATTTTCCAATATTCTTCCTTCACATAACATATTTAACTTATTTATTCATAACTAGTCCATTTTCATGAAAAATATCAAATCAGTTCCAAAAATATTTCTTTTCGGGATTTAGCGAGTAATATAGTCCCATTTGAACATATATTTTTCTTAGAATTTTAAAATTCATTTACTATTTTTCATATGGCTAAAACAAGTCGAATATTTAGACATTTATCATAAATTGTACTTTTATCCAAAATTTCAAAATTCACACAGTAATAATCGATATTATATAGATGTACTCCCAATAAAAATTTTATCAATTTTGGAGTTAACTATAAGGAGTTATAAGGCGTTACTTTTAAAATAGTCTTTTCTCATAAAATTCATAACTCTTAATCTATATATCCAAAAATCACCGTTTTTGGACACAATCAATAAAACTCATCAACATATCATTTCAAATTTTTCGAAATTTTCGATGGTGGAAGAAGTACGAATGAAAAATATAATAACCGTTAAAATCCCTTACTATCCCTTACCTCAAAAGAGCAGCACTTCTGACTAGATATCGGATATGACGCTGAAGGAAACTTGCACTGATGAATATCAACTCACCAAGTATCTAAATACTCACAAAATACACTCAATAATCTAGAGAGAGAAAGAGAGAAAGCTTATGTTTCTGGTGTGATTTTCAATTCTAACTTAGCCCTCTATTTATAGGAAAATTTTAGCAGACTTGACCTGCAACCTGATGGCTTTACCTACTACTATTCTCACCCACCACATTTAAAATAAAATTCAGCACATTTCTTCACCAACCACAAGTGGGGCCCACCAATTCTAGAATTTTTCACCAAAATCCTTTATAAACGTAATTTCCGAATCAGTCACATCTTAAAATTCATAACAAATCATACGTTCATTTTTAACGGTTCAAAATTTGTGGACATATACTTAACTTATATATGTATAACATATCCAAAAATTACAACGATACAATGGTCGGATTAAAAATTATAACTCACGCAATATATCTCAAAAATACTGGTTTAATTTTTAATACCTCCATTCCGACAAAAATACTGATAAAACACTTCAACATTAACTCGTTCATTTATAACCACATAATAAATCCATCATTTATATCCACATCAAATAAATATTTCCTTATCATATAAATCAATAATTAATTATTCACAAATAATATTACAGAATCACAATTATGAAAACCAGTAGTTCTAGAGAAAGAGGGCTTTCCAATAAGAATTTTTTTTCATCTTGGCAATTAGGTGACCAAACCTATCCTTGACAGAACTTTCTAGACATTGCCAATAATGCTATCTAATAATATTATTCAAATAATATGAATTATTGATCTGATAATGAGAAATATTGTGCAGTGATAATTATTGAAACAACAATAATATAAAATATCAACGCAGCAATTATTGAATCAATAAAATAAAATATTGAACAGTAATTACTATAACAATTATTGAGTAGTGCCTTCTTACGTAAGAATCAATAATTCAAAAAATCTTGTAATACCGCAGGTAATCTTCTTGCAACAACAACGGATATTACTTTATTTTACCAACTGGGTATTCCAACAGTGTTAACGGTAACTATTACTCTATTATTTATAAAAACTTAATTTTGTCATTTTCTTCATCCCATAGCTTATTACATTATGGGGCCCTAAATGGGCTACATGGTCGCATACGAATATTCCCTGATAGAAAGAATATTCCACGACCAAACTAATATTCCCCGACAACAATTAATATTTTATAACCACTTGTGTATTTTGAAAAAAAATCATATATCACCCTTAACTTTAACTTTTATCAATTTAACCATTTACTGAATAGTAATTATAAGAAAAATTGAAATCTTTTATTTCATAAATTTCGGGGTTTTACAATCTCCCCACTTATGAAATTTCATCCCGAAATTTACGTACCTGATATTTTGAAAAGTTTAAAATACCTTGCTTCCATTTCAGATTCTATCTCCCCGGTCATCATGATTTCTACATCTCCCGTGATAACTTCATTTGGGTTCCTCATTTGTTGGGAAGTCATGACGACCGCCATCCCTCGAACTACCCGGTTTGACTTGTCTGGGGTAGCATTTGGCGTTATCACTACCGTTGGAATATATTTTTCTATAGGACATATTCCTAATTCAACTGCCTCGTCGTACTCCTGTTTCATGATCTGAATCATCAATCTTCGATCCATATCGAATTCAGGTTGACCGCTATGTACAGGGTAATTCAAAACTCGATGTTGGGTTCTCCCAATTGCTTTCCAAAAAGAGAAATTCATGTCATCTATTTTAGCCTTCTTAGATCGAAAATCTCTTTCCACAATATCCACGTGTCGTGTGGCTTTTACCCATGCATCACTCATTCTTACTCGTTCAGTTTTTTCTTATTTCAGCTCAGATTCCATCTTTATCATCTTATACTCTGCCAAAGAATGCTTCTGTTCAAGCATCACATATCGGGTAACACAAGCTTGAATTGTTGCATCCTTTTGTTCCACGATCGCCTGTCGTTCTTCAGCCTGTTCTTCTAACTCATGAATACGATTTTGAAATTCTACATTTTGATCATATAATACCTCTAATAAACTCTCCTCAGGTACCTCTTCTTCCTCACTCTCAACTGTCACCTCTGTGACTATCTCAGGTGCAACTATCAATTCTTCACTCACCACATGGATATCTCTAATTCCTTCTTCGTCTGACATCACATTATCATGGTTAGTGATTAGAGGTATCCCACGGTCTCATTCACTCCATTGTTAACATTCTCAGTGCCCATTCTCAAACATCGCCATAAAACAAGGGTTAATTAAACAAATTAACATATCACATAATATCCCGATATTATGACTGACCAACAAATAAGCTTAGGTAGGACACACTAGCGAAGGATTTACTCATCTCTCCCCTCCTAATTATATTCCCCGATCTCCGCCAGAGATCATATCCCTAAGCTCTGATACCAAATGTGACGCCCCCAAAATAGGTCCATTCCATCCAACCCATTCTGAGTCGCCAAATACATGGTACAGAAAACAACTACAACTTCATTACAACAATTTTCGTGCAAAATACAACAACACATATACTGTGAGTTTGGATACAAATATATACCAAATGTGACATATGTCCCAACCGTGGACAGCACCTCACAGTGACACCTTACATAAAGGTATAGTCAAAAATTGTTTTAGAAACTAAAATCTTTGGGAAGTGCTCAAGGAAACCTTCGTACATGGGAGGCCATGCTTCTAGGTTATGATAGATATCATATGGCCACAGAATTATCCTTGGTTGACCCAATAGACCCCAAAGAAAAACGAGAAGATTACTATCATATTCTTCCCAATGGTGAGTCTTCTCTTGATTTATCATTATCTCCACTGTCTCAAATTGAGAATTATACTTCAAACAAACACTAAGATTATATAGGTAGTGCTCGTAAATATACTCAGCAAGTGGATGAGCACAACCCTTTCTTATGGTGACACGAGGTTGTATGTCATTAGACATCTTGTATGATAGTGGCAAAATACCCTTCCAACGTTGGGTTCGCCTCTCCCTATATGATTCACCAAATATAACTACTAAAAGATGTATACAACACACTTGTCTATACTTTTTAGGGAGAACTCCATAGCTAGAGACCACCGTTCTATTCCCTTGTTACCCCCGCTCGACCCAGCTACACTTTTATTACCTGAAAGGAATTGTGAAGCAAAAGGGTGAGCACAACTAGCTCAGTAAAGAATATCATGACTAAAGATAATTAAATTATCATCATGACCTTCATCAATAACAAATCGGAGATTTAGAACATATGGTAGATGATAAAATTTCAACCATAGTTGCAGCGGAACGAGCAATCCATTAGAAGAGTCAAATAGACAATATAGTCTATTATCTTCTCCATGTTAAAAGTCCACCAACAATGATTTATCCCTGTAACATCAATCAACAGTTCCTTTCCACAATTATATGAATATCTCATAATCATAATTGTGATTCTAAATTCCTCTTCGTACCCAGGACGAATATAATTTTCATCCCATGTCTTTACCTGAAACATCAAAGATCATGGTTATACCAAATCACAGTTCATGTTCATAATCATACTAATAAATTCATCTTTGCACTACGGGCCAAAGATATTCATTAACAGTTCATCTTTGCACTACTGGCCAAAGATATTCATCAACAATTCATCTTTGCACTACAGGCCAAAGATATTAATATCTCAAAGAAATATATAATCACTTCAGAATTTATATAAACAATAATTATAACCATGTTGATCAATTCACCTTTGCACTTAAGCTAAAGATATTCAATTATAAATTCAATGGTCATGATCATACCAGTCACAATTCAACTTTTCACTACTGGCCAAAGAGAATCCTAGTCATGATCATACCAATAATCTACTCATCTTTACACTCTAGTGAAAGAGAATTTCAACATCAAGGTTATAAAAATGTTATATATGATAATAAAATCAATATAATCAATATATAGTTTTAATCTCCAGAGTAATATTCATAAATCAACTATAATTTGGTTAGAAAAAGAAACCAATTTTGTAGTGAATAGTACCCGTGAATAGTAATTCGTGAATAGTAACTCGTGAATAGTAACTCATGAATAGCAACCCTGACACAAAAAGGTAGAAATTCCACAATAAAATCCATACCAATATTTCGGTATAATGATATTGAAAGAATAACATTTCTTAAACTTATAAACAATTTATTTTAATTATTTACACTTTACTAAATAATGCATTTAATCATCATAAAATGCCAAACTTATAAGATTTCATTACCAATAACCAAAACCCTCATCAAAAATCTGCATATACCACATATATGATTCTCAAGCCATAAAATCATATTTTCCAATTTTCTTCCTTCACATAACATATTTAACTTATTTATTCATAACTAGTCCATTTTCATGAAAAATATCAAATCAATTCCAAAAATAATTTTTTCGGGATTTAGAATATAGTCCCATATTGAACATATATTTTTCTTAGAATTTTTAAAATTCATTTACTATTTTTCATATGGCTAAAACCGCCGAATATTTAGACATTTATCATAAATTATACTTTTATCCAAAAATTTCAAAATTCACAAAGTACACTGATATTATATAGATGTACTCCCAATAAAAATTTCATCAATTTTGGAGTTAACCATAAGGAGTTATAAGGCGTTACTTTTAAAATAGTCTTTTCTCATAAAATTCATAACTCTTAATCTATACATCCAAAAATCACCATTTTTGGACACAATCAATAAAACTCATCAACATATCATTTCAAATTTTTCCAGAATTTTCTGAAGGTCAGAAGAAGTATGAACTGAAAAATATAATAACCCTTAAAATCCCTTACTATCCCTTACCTCAAAAGAGAAGCACTTCTGACTAGATATCGGATATGACGCTGAAGGAAACTTGTACAGATGAATATCAACTCACCAAGTATCTAAATACTCACAAAATACACTCAATAATCTAGAGAGAGAAAGAGAGAAAGCTTATGTTTCTGGTGTGATTTTCAATTCTAACTTAGCCCTCTATTTATAGGAAAATTTTAGCAGACTTGACCTGCAACCTGATGGCTTTACCTGCTACTATTCCCACCCACCACATTTAAAATAAAATTCAGCACATTTCTTCACCAACCATAAGTGGGGCCCACCAATTCTAGAATTTTTCACCAAAATCCTTTATAAACGTAATTTCCGAATCAGTCACCTCTTAAAATTCTTAACAAATCATACGTTCATTTTTAACGGTTCAAAATTTGTGGACATATACTTAACTTATATATGTATAACATATCCAAAAATTATAACGATACAACGGTCGGATTAAAAATTATAATTAACGCAATATATCTCAAAAATACTGGTTTAATTTTTAATACCTCCATTCCGACAAAAATACTGATAAAACACCTCAACATTAACTCCTTCATTTATAACCACATAATAAATCCATCATTCATATCCACATCAAATAAATATTTCCTTATCATAAAATCAATAATTAATTATTCACAAATAATATTACAGAATCTCAATTATGACAACCAGGCTGTTCCCAGGAAAGAGGGGGCTTTCCAATAAGAATTTCTTCTTACTGGCGCGCAATTAGGTGACCAAACCTCTCCTTGACAGAACATTCTAGACATTGCCAAATAATGCTATCTAAAAATATTATTCAAATAATATGAATTATTGATCTGATAATGAGAAATATTGTGCAGTGATAATTATTGAAACAACAATAATATAAAATATCAACGCAGCAATTATTGAATCAATAAAATAAAATATTGAACAGTAATTACTGTAACAATTATTGAGTAGTGCCTTCTTACGTAAGAATCAATAATTCAAAAATATTGTGTAATACCGTGTGCTACTGTGCAACAACGTGTATTACTTTATTTTTCCAACCGGGTATTCCAACAGTGTTAACGGTTACGATTACTCCGTTATTTATAAAAACTTAATTTTGTCATTTTCTTAATCCAAGACGGTTATTCATTATGGGGCCCTAAATGGTCGCACTCGTCGCATTTAATATTCCCTACGAAAGAATATTCCACGACCAAACGAATATTCCCCACAACAATTAATATTTTATAACCACTTGTGTATTTTGAAAAAAATCATATATCACCCTTAACTTTAACTTTTTCAATTTAACCATTTCTTGAATAGTAATTATAAGAAAAATTGAATACTTTTATTTCATAAATTTCGGGGTTTTACAATCTCCCCTCCTTATGAAATTTCGTCCCGAAATTTACGTACCTGATATTTTGAAAAGTTTAGAATACCTTGCTTCCATTTCAGATTCTATCTCCCCGGTCATCATGATTTCTACATCTCCGTGATAACTTCATTTGGGTTCCTCATTTGTTGGGAAGTCATGAGCGACCGCCATCCCTCGAACTACCCGGTTTGACTTATGCAGGGTAGCATTTGGCGTTATCACTACCGTTGGAATATATTTTTCTATAGGACATATTCCTAATTCAACTGCCTCGTCGTACTCCTGTTTCATGATCTGAATCATCAATCTTGATCCATATCGAATTCAAAGTTGACCGCTATGTATGTGGTAATTCAAAACTCGATGTTGGGTTCTCCCAATTGCTTTCCAAAAAGAGAAATTCATGTCATCTATTTTAGCCTTCTTAGATCGAAAATCTCTTTCCACAATATCCACGTGTCGTGTGGCTTTTACCCATGCATCACTCATTCTTACTAGTTCAGTTTTTTCTTATTTCAGCTCAGATTCCATCTTTATCATCTTATACTCTGCCAAAGAATGCTTCTGTTCAAGCATCACATATCGGGTAACACAAGCTTGAATTGTTGCATCCTTTTGTTCCACGATCGTCTGTCGTTCTTCAACCTGCTCTTCTAACTCATGAATACGATTTTGAAATTCTACATTTTGATCATATAATACCTCTAATAAACTCTCCTCAGGTACCTCTTCTTCCTCACTCTCAGCTGTTACCTCTGTGACTATCTCGGGTGCAACTATCAATTCTTCACTCACCACATGCATATCTCTAATTCCTTCTTCGTCTGACATCACATTATCATGGTTAGTGATTAGAGGTATCCCCACGGTCTCATTCACTCCATTGTTAACATTCTCGTGACCATTCTCAAATCGCCATAAAACAAGGGTTAATTAAACAAATTAACATATCACATAATATCCCGATATTATGACTGACCAACAAATAAGCTTAGGTAGGACACACTAGCGAAGGATTTACTCATCTCTCCCCTCCTAATTATATTCCCCGATCTCCGCCAGAGATCATATCCCTAAGCTCTGATACCAAATGTGACGCCCCCAAAATAGGTCCATTCCATCCAACCCATTCTGAGTCGCCAAATACATGGTACAGAAAACAACTACAACTTCATTACAACAATTTTCGTGCAAAATACAACAACACATATCTTTGTGAGTTTGGATACAAATATATACCAAATGTGACACATGTCCCAACCGTGGACTGAGATCTCACAAATGACACCTTACATAAAGGTATAGTCAAAATTGTTTTAGAAACTAAAATCTTTGGGAAGTGCTCAAGGAAACCTTCGTACATGGGAGGCCATGCTTCTAGGTTATGATAGATATCATATGGCCACAGAATTATCCTTGGTTGACCCAATAGACCCCAAAGAAAAACGAGAAGATTACTATCATATTCTTCCCAATGGTGAGTCTTCTCTTGATTTATCATTATCTCCACTGTCTCAAATTGAGAATTATACTTCAAACAAACACCAAGATTATATAGGTAGTGCTCGTAAATATACTCAGCAAGTGGATGAGCACAACCCTTTCTTATGGTGACACGAGGTTGTATGTCATTAGACATCTTGTATGATAGTGGAAAAATACCCTTCCAACGTTGGGTTCGCCTCTCCCTATATGATTCACCAAATATAACTACTAAAAGATATATACAACACACTTGTCTATACTGTTTAGGGAGAACTCCATAGCTAGAGACCACCGTTCTATTCCCTTGTTACCCCCGCTCGACCCAGCTACACTTTTATTACCTGAAAGGAATTATGAAGCAAAAGGGTGAGCACAACTAGCTCAGTAAAGAATATCATGACTAAAGATAATTAAATTATCAATAGCCTTCATCAATAACAAATCAGAGATTTAGAACATATGGTAGATGATAAAAATTTCAAACATAGTTGCAGCGGAACGAGCAATCCATTAGAAGAGTCAAATAGACAATACAGTCTATTATCTTCTCCATGTTAAAAGTCCACCAACAATGATTTATCCCTGTAACATCAATCAACAGTTCCTTTCCACAATTATATGAATATCTCATAATCCTAATTGTGATTCTAAATTCCTCTTCGTACCCAGGACGAATATAATTTTCATCCCATGTCTTTACCTGTAACATCAAAGATCATGGTTATACCAAATCACAGTTCATGTTCATAATCATACTAATAAATTCATCTTTGCACTACTGGCCAAAGATATTCATCAACAATTCATCTTTTACCATGTGTGCAAAGATATTAATATCTCAAAGAAATATATAATCACTTCGTAATTTATATAAACAATAATTATAACCATGTTGATCAATTCACCTTTGCACTTAAGCTAAAGATATTCAATTATAAATTCAATGGTCATGATCATACCAGTCACAATTCAACTTTTCACTACTGGCCAAAGAGAATCCTAGTCATGATCATACCAATAATCTACTCATCTTTACACTCTAGTGAAAGAGAATTTCAACATCAGGGTTATAAAAATGTTATATATGATAATAAAATCAATATAATCAATATATAGTTTTAATCTCCAGAGTAATATTCATAAATCAACTATAATTTGGTTAGAAAAAGAAACCAATTTTGTAGTGAATAGTACTCGTGAATAGTAATTCATGAATAGTAACTCGTGAATAGTAACTCATGAATAGTAACCCTGACACAAAAAGGTAGAAATTCCACAATAAAATCCATACCAATATTTCGGTATAATGATATTGAAAGAATAACATTTCTTAAACTTATAAACAATTTATTTTAATTGTTTACACTTTACTAAATAATGCATTTAATCATCATAAAATGCCAAACTTATAAGATTTCATCACCAATAACCAAAACCCTCATCAAAAATCTGCATATACCACATATATGATTCTCAAGCCATAAAATCATATTTTCCAATTTTCTTCCTTCACATAACATATTTAACTTATTTATTCATAACTAGTCCATTTTCATGAAAAATATCAAATCAATTCCAAAAATATTTTTTTTCTGGGATTTAGCAGAATATAGTCCCATATTGAAAATATATTTTTCTTAGAATTTTTAAAATTCATTTACTATTTTTCATATGGCTAAAACCGCCGAATATGTAGACATTTATCATAAATTGTACTTTTATCCAAAAATTTCAAAATTCACAGAGTACACTGATATTATATAGATGTACTCCCAATAAAAATTTCATCAATTTTGGAGTTAACCATAAGGAATTATAAGGCGTTACTTTTAAAATAGTCTTTTCTCATAAAATTCATAACTCTTAATCTATACATCCAAAAATCACCATTTTTGGACACAATCAATAAAACTCATCAACATATCATTTCAAATTTTTCCAGAATTTTCTGAAGGTCAGAAGAAGTACGAACTGAAAAATATAATAACCCTTAAAATCCCTTACTATCCCTTACCTCAAAAGAGCAGCACTTCTGACTGGATATCGGATATGACGCTGAAGGAAACTTGCACAAATGAATATCAACTCACCAAGTATCTAAATACTCACAAAATACACTCAATAATCTAGAGAGAGAAAAAGAGAAAGCTTATGTTTCTGGTGTGATTTTCAATTCTAACTTAGCCCTCTATTTATAGGAAAATTTTAGCAGACTTGACCAGCAACCTGATGGCTTTACCTGCTACTATTCCTACCCACCACATTTAAAATAAAATTCAGCACATTTCTTCACCAACCACAAGTGGGGCCCACCAATTCTAGAATTTTTCACCAAAATCCTTTATAAACGTAATTTCCGAATCAGTCACCTCTTAAAATTCATAACAAATCATACGTTCATTTTTAATGGTTCAAAATTTGTGGACATATACTTAACTTATATATGTATAACATATCCAAAAATTACAACGATACAACGGTCGGATTAAAAATTATAACTAACGCAATATATCTCAAAAATACTGGTTTAATTTTTAATACCTCCATTCCGACAAAAATACTGATAAAACACCTCAACATTAACTCCTTCATTTATAACCACATAATAAATCCATCATTTATATCCACATCAAATAAATATTTCCTTATAGAACCAAGAAACGCCAATACCTACCTTCATAATAAGTTATTACCTCCACCAAGCGTTGAAGAACATTCTCTACATGACAAGACGCAAACCGCTTTAAACGCTTTGCTATAAGCCAACAAACTACTCATAGGAAGAACTCCGCTATTATAAGATAAACCAAGATGCTTTTTTATAAAAGAAAACCTCTTCTTATAATAGGAGCACGCCTGCTTTTAGCTCCTAGTTTCACTCTTTCTTTTTCCGCTTTTCATGAAAAGACGTGTTGGCAAGGAAGGTCCCAAGTGACCGATGCTTAGTTCCCTTTATCTTATCTTTATTCAAGCTAGTAAGGAATCTTTGAAGTTAGAAGATCAGATCCGGGGAACATAGATGCGATCCTCAAGCCAACATATTCAAAGACTTCCCTCCCTTTGCCTATCTCTCTTCACGCTTCTACTTGATGGGTCTATTACCAACCGGATTTCCAAGTAAGTCGAGAGCGGTAGTCAACTTCAGGCTTCATAAAGAGAGCCTTTGAACTTAACCTAGCCCATCAAGGATGCATCGATACAATTGATACGGAAATGAGAGAAATTGATTGCGCGAGATCAAGTCAAGTGATTCAATTCGGGATTTTACTTTTAGTCAATCAAACAATAATTAATTATTCACAAATAATATTACAGAATCACAATTATGACAACCAGGCCGTTCCCAGGAAAGAGGGGGCTTTCCAATAAGAATTTCTTCTTACTGGCGCGCAATTAGGTGACCAAACCTCTCCTCGATGTAACTTTCTAGACATTGCCAAATAATGCTATCTAATAATATTATTCAAATAATATGAATTATTGATCCGATAATGAGAAATATTGTGCGTTGATAATTATTGAAACAACAATAATATAAAATATCAACGCAAAGCAATTATTGAATCAATAAAATAAAATATTGAAAGGTAATTATCGTAACAATTATTGAGTAGTGCCTTCTTACGTAAGAATCAATAATTCAAAATATCATGTAATACCGCAGTGTACTTCTTGGCAACAACGGGTATTACTCTATTTTACCAATAGGGTATTCCAACAAGTGTTAATCAGAACGATTACGCCGTTATTTATAAAAACTTAATTTTGTCATTTTCTTCATCAAACGCTTATTATTACATTATGGGGCCCATAAATGGCTACGCCGTCATGCATTTAATATTCCCGACAGTAAAGAATATTCCACGACCAAACGAATATTCCCTGACAACAATGAATATTTTATAACCACTTGTGTATTTTGAAAAAAATTCATATATCACCCTTAACTTTAACTTTTATCAATTTAACCATTTACTGAATAGTAATTATAAGAAAAATTGAATACTTTTATTTCATAAATTTTGGGGTTTTACATCGAAGATCATGATACATTTTGGTACTCCCAGGATGGATTAGAAACGGTGTGTTGTGTGCCTCCATCATGATTCTATGCTTCTAGTCAGAATCGTTAGGAGCGCAAAGTCTAGAGTTGACTCGGAGTATTCCTCCTTCATCGATTCTTGTTTCTGGAATAACACCTTCTTGCACTTTCTTCTTCATACGTATCAACCCCAGGTCCATAGCTTGAGCAGCTTAACTTTCTCGATTAAAGTCGGTTCTACTCGTATATTTTCCATCATTATGTGGGTCCATGGAGTCTTTAACTCTATCTCCATCCTTTGCAAGCCATACAAAATGGGCCTTTACGTTGACAATATCGCACTCGTACCCGCATATGATCTTCTACTCAATGCGTCAGCTACTACGTTCACTTTTCCAGGATGATATTGAATAGTGTGATCGTAATCTTTCAACAGCTCAAGCCAATGTCGTTACCGCATGTTGAGTTCTTTTTGGTTGAAGAAATATTTGAGGTTTTCATGATCCGTATAGATCTCCACTTTCTCCCCATACAGGTAGTGTCTCCAAATTTTCAACGCGAATACGACTGCTGCCAACTCCAGATCATGAGTAGGATAATTCCTCTCATATTCTTTGAGTTATCGCGAGGCGTAGGCTATGACTTTCCCATGTTGCATGAGAACACATCCTAACCCTTTGCCTGAAGCATCGCTGTAGATAACAAATCCATCCGGACCAGATGGTATTTCCAGAACAGGTGCCGAAATGAGTCTCCTCTTGAGCTCTTGTAAACTCTTCTCACATTCCTCGCTCCATACGAATTTTGTATCTTTCTGAGTTAGATGAGTTAACGGAATAGCGATTCAAGAAAATCCTTCCATGAATCTCTGATAATAACTAGCTAAGCCCAGAAAGCTACGCACTTCGGTCACCGAGTTCGGTTGCTCCTAACTTTGTGTTGCTTCAATCTTCGCCGGGTCAACAGATACTCCATGTTTTGACACCACGTGCCCAATGAATGCTACTTCCTCAAGCCAGAACTCACATTTCTTTAGCTTGGCATATAACTTATTTTCACGAGGCCTTTCAAGTATCAACTTCAAATGGTGCTCATGATCTTCACGGCTTTTGGAATAGATGAGGATGTCATCAATAAAGACAACAACGAATTAATCCAAATATTCTTTGAATACTCGGTTCATCATAACCATGAAAGCAGCTGGAGCATTAGTCAATCCAAAAGACATGACTAAGAATTTATACTGCCTATAACGAGTTCTAAAGGCAGTCTTCGGAATATCCTCAGTTTTTATCTTCAGCTGATGATATCCAGAACGAAGATCGATCTTTGAAAAGAATTGCGCTCCTTGCAACTGGTCAAACAGGTCATCAATGCGAGGTAAAAGATACCTATTCTTGATGGTGACAAGGTTCACTTCTCGGTAGTCAATACAAAGTCGCATACTCCCATCTTTCTTTTTTACGAATAAAACAGGAGCACCCCAAGGAGACGTACTAGGACGAATGAAACCTATGTCTAATAACTTCTATAATTAGACCTTAAACTCCTGAAGTTCAATAGGAGCCATTCGATATGGGGTTTTACAAATGGGCTTTGTACTCGGTTCAAGGTTAATAAAGAATTCAACTTCGCATTCTGGGGGTAGACCATGAAGTTCTTCAGGAAACACGTCAGAAAATTCACTAACAACAGAAATTTTATTCAAATCTGACGTGTCTTTATTCAAATCCATAACATGGGCTAAGAAAGCTTGACATCCATTTTTTAATAAGCGAATAGCTTTATGGCTGGATATGACAGTGATTGATTTTAGTGGTTTAGTTGTTTGAATTCGCATAACAGGTTGGTTAGGAATATGAAAACTAACAACCTTACGAAAGCAATCAATTTTGTCATGATGAGTGGTCAACCAATCAATCCCTAAAATCACATCAAAAGTATGTATCTTTAAAGAAATAAGATCAACATGTAATGTGATGGTGCCAACTTGGATCAAACAAGATTTATTAACAGTGGATGTAATGAAAGTTTCTCCTAATGGAGTCTCCACAGATAGTCTAATTTCTCTTGAGTCAAGTTTAAATGTTGAGCACAAGTAGGAGAGATAAATGAATAAGTAGAACTAGTATGTATTAAGGTATAAACTTCACAAGAATTTATGACTAGCTTACCCGTGATCACCTCGTTCGGGTTTTTTGCATTTTGGCCAGTTACGACAAACGCTCTTCCAGGAACCGTTGACTTTGGCTTTTCTGGGACAGCCGTTTGAGTCACCATCCCTACTGAATTTGGTTTTGCTATAGTACAATCTCGAGCAATATGTCCTTCCTTTCCACAATTATAACATACCTTGAACTGTTGTGGGCAGTTTGGGCTGATATGACCCTCTTTTTCGCATTTTTAGCATACGACCGGTGGTCGTTCTCCTCCCTTGGAAACAGTTGCTACTGGTGCTTGATAAGTGTATTTTATATACGCGATTTAATATCCAATTCATGCTTATTTGTTGCTAGTTTCTTGTGATCATGTTCAATTTCACTTGTTTTATGTCATTTCATGTGTAGATTTATGGTTTTGGCATTCTACGCATAATTGGTGATATTCGGTGCGATTAGAATCAATTGGAGCATATTTGGAAGCAATGAAGCATAGAAGCATAGTCAGTTAACAGAAGGTACCCCCGCTGGGGCGGGCATGCATAGCTTATAAACCCCGCCAGATATTCAAATCTAGACCTAGTTGATATAACATGTGTTCAGGATTTTGTTAGTAGCTTAAACTTGATTCGTGTTAAGGTAGAGATATGCTTGATGTTGCCTCTTTTACAGTTCTTATAAAAGAGCTCTAACTTATGCAATCATACATGTGTCAACAAGTAATACAGAGTAAGTAGAGTATCAATCCCACAGAGAAAGTTGTCAAATTATAAACTATTATGCATTAATTAACTCACTGTATTTATATGCTTAAACTAAAAACTAGAATTGTTGAATTGAACTAATTGTAAAGAAAAACTAAGATAAAAGTAATAATGGAGTAAAAATAAATCTGGAGATAATGGGACCCTAACTTCATTTAATATTTCATCTAATCGCCACTATCATGCAAGAAGTGTTCACATATCATAGGAAAATAGCCAAAAGTACGAATAGAGTTATAACCATTTTTCAATGCACTATAACCTACTTACACAACATCTAAAGATGTTAGACTCCATGTAATCACCAATACAACCAAAATCACTATATGTCTATGTGAAATTACAATTATATTGATTTGAAGCTCAAGCCCTTATTCTAGCTCATACGGTGAAACAGTATATGTCTATCTGGTTCATAAAATACGCAAGCCATATACAACAGCCCATATTCGCATGCTATCATGATTACAATCAATATTTGCATGTTCATTGTCAATTGCATACAAATACTGAAACGAATGGTGTTCAAGCATTCATACATGTAAAACAACCATGACAGATAGTCCATATGATATGCAAAACATCCTTAACATTTTAGTGTACAACCAAACTATATATTAAAATCCGTTAGAATCCCATAATGGAGTTTAGTTCATGTCTAAACCAAAAGCCATTATGGGATCAATGCTAAACATGATCAATAAGCAAACAATTGAGATAAGAAAGATAGAACGATCAAACCCAATCGCTGAATAAAAATCAATGATCAACTGTTAAATCCTTATAGAAATCCAGTGAACGATAATGAATATCCACAATGACAGAGAATCCCAAGATGAATTGGAGAAATAAATGTTTTGGCTTCGTTCTCTGTTGGAACCTCTCCCAAGGTGTAAACCCTAGTTTCTATGATGAAAAATACGCTAAAAGTATCGAGTCTCTCCTCTGACACCCGTCAGAGTCGTTTAAAAACCAATTACACATCATTTAATTAAAATTAAAATAAAATGTAAATTAAAGATCATCGATCGCCATGAGACCGCTACCGATAGCGCCTCGATAGCCCTCGCGGTCTCATGGCGTGAGACTTACGTAAAGTCCGCCTTGTCCAAACTAACCTCTCGCGCGGGCACGCGTCTCCTTCTCGCGGCCGTGTGACTTGCAGTAGATCATCATTATTCGGTGGGATACTCATGCTGCGCGCTCCCTAAGTTGTTATGTTGTATGCATGCCGCTGCTTGTTACCTCGCAAGTTTTGGCTCTGGATTTGCTTCTGTTATGCTACTGCTAATTGTTCTTCCATGCTTGATCCTCTCGTTTGCTTGGTCTCCATGCTTCATTGTACCTCCATGCCATGCACATCCCCTCTTGTGCTTCACCTTCACGCATCTGTTAACCTCTAATTCCACCAAAATTAAGTCGATTCCCGCACTTATTCACCAAAAGGAGTTTTAAGTAAATGCAATGCAAAATAACGTGAAATACAACTAAAACACAATAAAATGTACTTGAGCTAGGCACAATTCGCATGAATTGGTATGCAATAAGTCGGTAAAAATACCACTTATCAAATACCCCCAAACTTGAACTGTTGCTTGCCCTCAAGCAATGCATACTACTGGATAATGAAAATGCAACTACGCAACTATGCAACTACTCTATGATGCAAACTAGTCTTACATAGTCCCTGCCACAACAGAATTTCAGCCCAAATTACCTCAGTGAATTATCCAGATCCAAGAATACAATTCCAAACCAAACTATAGGCATAACATCCTACACTCAGATAATTCATGTAAGCTGTAAAGATGCTGTGTGTGTGTGTGGTGTTCACCAAAAACTTGATTTGAGCAAAGAATATATATATATGCTACATTTCTCTAAACAGAAACTTATAGTCTAAATTAAGACTCATGTATGCTCATGCAACACAGACTGTTCCAACATATCAACACAAACTAAGGTTCAACAATGGGCTTATTGCTTTATTTCTACTCACAAGGGCGATTATTGCACTTTCCCGCGGTGTTTATTACTCTTTTTCTTTTCTTTTGCTTTTTTTTTAATAAAGTGAGTGCGTTTTACGCTCCATCTCACTTCCCCTTTGCATTTAAACGAGTGCGTTCTACGCTTTATCTCGTCCCAATAATAGGCATGCCCATGTGTTCCCAAAGTTTGAATGTCAATGTTTCAAATCTACATGCATGTTCCACATATTTCTCTTTTTACAACTATATGTTCTATCAAGCCATGCAACACACACTTCTTTAACCTACAAGTGATTGTGAACATATTCGTGTATACCGAAAGCATTTAAATAGCAACATGAATCTCATCGTGTAAAACATTATATCTCAGCTCATGTTATCCCAAATATTCTCAAATCCTTCACAATTCACTATCATCATTGGCTAGGCAAAAATTACTATTAAGTATGAATGTGTGTGAGACATGCAACTAAAACATACTAACACAATCAATAATGAATAAAAATTAAAAATTTTCTGCAAAAAATTTTATCTAACATGTAAACATGCAAAATTAAGCTAAATATGCAACAATGAAATAAAACTAAACTACTATGCTATGACCCCAATACTCCCAAACTTAAAATATTCAATGTCCCTATTGAATGAAGGTAATGGGTACTGTAAAACTCCCTTAATGCTCTACTTGACCACCTCCTCGGGTGGTGAATCAGTGGTGGATATGGCATCATGGGTACAAACCGAGGCCATTCTAGCATTGTTCCTTGCTGCGTGAAGGCTTCGGCCAAGGCCCTTGTAAGTCCCGTAGAAAACATTCCAAGATTGTCATACATGGCGTCGACTTTGCGCTCCAACCTTCGGAGCTGTCGATCGCTAGGAATGGTGTGTGCTCGGGTGGATGAGCCTCGCTTCACATCTGAGAATTTGTTGGGATGACTCAGAAATGAAGGTCGGAGAATAAATCCTCGTCCGCACAGGTGTGGCTCACCTCCAGCCCAGTCCTCAAATTTAGCGATGGTGGCATGGGTGATGTCTTGGCTTGGGTATTGCATTTGATCGTTGCCCCAATGGCACCCCTGCTGCGCACATAGCATGGCTACCACTAAAGCATGTGGAATGCTACCAATGGTAGTTCCCTTCAAATACTTCATAATATTTTGATGAATCAAATAACCCACATCAATGTACTCGCCAGTAATTATGCCCCACAGTAGGACAGCCCTTTCCGCCGTGATTTCATGTTGGTATAATGAAGGCAATAGCTTGGCACAAATGAATAGATTCCAGGCCTTGGCTTATTGATTTAGTGCGGCGGCTGGAAATATTCGAGGCTGGGTCGTGCCAACTTTGTAAGTCCATTTCGTGCCTGGTACGCATAACTCAGCTATAACAAGCTCCAAGTCCATATCCAGATGTGCCCCTATGATCCAATTGGCTGCCCCAGTTGGTGGTCTTGTGGTGATTCTCAGCACGTTTCGGATGGCGGCGGGTCTGTAGTCTATCTCGACACCACGAACCATAGAGGTATCATTCATGGTGACTTTGGCATTGGCATAAAACTCTCAGAATATTCCCATCGGAATGGGCGTGGGAGATGCAGTCAGTCAACCTCAGCCTCGTTCCCGTATCATGGCGCATAGCTGTCCGTCCAGACCTTTGGGTCTGAATCCTCTTTCCTTGATAAATGTCTTTGCTACTGTGACGCCCCCAAATCCGGGTCTCTTCCAACCCGACAAATGGTGCTACACGGTACTATCATTCATTCATTTATTCCATTGAACAGTCTCAAAAGGACTAATATAACTTATATATATTTGAAATAATATTACATTCCCCAGGTTCTTTGTAACCCTTTTCACTTGTTCTTGTCATAATATCAATATATTACGAACAGTCATCCTATACTATTACATAAGTATCCTACGGGTTCGTCTTCGCTTTGCCTTTATCCTTGCTTGAGCCTTCTTGGTCCGCTTCGATCTTGGTCGTGTTCATATGGTTCAAGCAAGAGTGAGCATGGATAGCCCAACAAGTACAACATTTCTAATAAACAATATGCTTAAAACATAGAACTTATATATCTTCAATAACTGAACAATAGTTATGAAGTACTATCGATAATTCAAAATAGCACTTCTTTTCCTTCAAAACGTTTTCCAACAACAATATTCAGTAGAATATCAACTAAGGCTCAAGGTTAAGAGCATTTCATAATTTCTTTTGAAAAGGACAACCCGACACTAAGTTCGTAAGTCCGGCATAGCTTACGAGCACTTTTGGGTGATCAGCCCATAGTACTCTATGTTGATCAAGACTACATTCATTAAACGTATGTACATTTAAGTTGTGGCAACCTTATGTGCCTGTCGTTAAACGACAAAAACATTTAGCATACTTGGTCTTCGATTGAAAACCATACCAATATAACTCGGTAAACATTAATCATGCTTGACAAAATCATAATATAAGTCTTGCCGAAAGAATTGGCTTTAGACTTCATCGTTAAAACTTCATGCGAAAGAATACATGAATTACACAACTTGTCCAGACTGAACTGGAACAAGGGTTAGAGTACTTGCCTTTAGCGTCTGCTTATTGATTATCACACGTACACTTTAAGTCTCTAAGTCTCTACAATACATGATCATATAACGTACCACATTAGGTAATAATCACGTATGAACATAATTATATCTTACCCTTCTTCTCAATCTAACTTATGACTTATATTTGTTATTATTGTTTCCGGCTTTTCATTACGTCATTCACATTACATTCATCTTCGATTGATTATTAACTTAATCATCATACATTAGTGTCTTACAAGTACCTTACAATGTTATGTTTATATCTCAGTTCAATGCTATCAGGTTCCCTTTCATTCTACACTTGAAAACATTCTTTACTGTCAAAACTCTGGGACTGGCGCCACGGCGCCACCCATAGCTCTTCATCTCGCACTGTAGTGTGACTCTGCAGTATGCTATTACACTGTTACGGCGCTGCGGCGCACTGTGCCTTAGAAAAATTTTACAGATTTTGAATTCTGTGAACTTCCCAGATGCATAACTTCTTCGTTATAAGTACGAATTGGCTCGTTCAAAAGCCTACGGTTCACAAATTACATGCTCTATGCATTCATGCAAGAATTTTATCAATTTGACTTCGTTTGCTAAAATTTCTCATATTAGTTCATTTTAACGAAAACGATAAACGTTCGTGAACGTTCAACGCTCGTTTCTTTCTTCTAATTCAGAATTCGGTTATTTTCAAGTCTGCAACTCTATAATTCCAAATATGACTTGTCTACATCGAAAACCAATGTTTTCGACTTCAAACACAAAATATGACTTCCATTCCGAGAATTTCACGAATTCGACGATAATCGTCCAATCGTGTGATTTCTGGCAAAGCTTCATTACTAACCGTTCTAAATGGATTTTAACCAACATATGATCATTACAAGTTACTTATTAAACCAACTTATAAACAAAGTAGGTTTTGACTTATTCTAATAAGTCATTAACTTATTCAACTTATGAACTATAACTCTTCACGCTCATGACTTATTAATAACTTAAGTCCACTAATCAATGTTCTCATGCTATAATCAACATACTAACATCATATGACAAACATATGACAAGTTCTTCATGATTCTAACAACTTATTAGAGTTCAAGTTGCTTATTCAACTTATTCGGCTTAAGTTCATTCCTTATTAACTTATTACATGTTATTATCAAACCATCCCCCTTCTCTATCAATCCTATCATAGAAGAGATGTATATAAAAGAGATGAGTCTTACCCTTGAAGACTTCAATTCACTTTGGAAAACTAGCAAAGGTTGAAGTGGCTTATAAGTCTTAAGTGACTTATTCTCTCTAACAATTAAGTTGTTTAGCTTTGAGAGAAGTTGATGAGAAATGATCAACCAACAAATGAATGTTGAGCTCTCTATTTATAGGCTTGACAAAGCTAGGGTAGAATGGTCTTTAAACCATCCACCTCCTTATTACACCTCCTCATTTAACCTCCTCATTCTCCACCTCCTTACTATTCCTTTCTTGACTAGCACAACACTTGATCACCACACAATTTGTTTGCCCATCAAGTCTACCCACTTTACACTTGGTTTGCCCCATGGATCATGGCTTAGTCATTGGGCTTGATAATTAATCTAGCTTATTCCTTGTTGGGCTTATACTACAATAATTTGGACTCATGACTTATCAAACACTTGGGCTTGATTGTCACTTCTATTGGACGTATACTATTAGGTTAATAATCCTACAAGTCCATTACCTTTAATTTAATAACTTAACAATTATACCCCACGTATAATCTTCGTATGCTAGCTCGTATATTAATTCTTAATATACGTTATTTCATTCTTCATACATAATATTATAATACATCATATTATACTTACATTCATTACCTTCGTATAATGAATACACATTATACGATCACAACTTTCTTCCTTTACGTTTAATAAACCTAACGTTCCCAAATTAGGTCCACATGCGAAATATTACATTTTCCATACTTAGATTATTATTATATAATCGATCTCACCTTGATATTATAACGTTACGTATTTCTCGGAAGTTCAAAAATAATTCCCGAGCAAAAATCGATGAATAGTATTTTTCGAAAAATTTCTCGGAAAGCTTTTATTTTCGTTTTAGAAATTCAAACACTTTAATTCATCCACGTAGTTAAAATACTACGACGTTCCGACGTTTCTAGGTTATAGAATGACATTCATCTTATCAATACGCAATAATAATAAATAATATTATTTTATTCATTATTAAAAGTATTTACAAAGGTTCGATTTTCTAGGGCGTTACAGCTACAATCCGGTAGTACTCCTGTTAGGCTTCTAGACACAAGAACTTGGTGTGGTCGAAAATGTCCACCTCGTGGGTTGGGAGGAGGATGAAGAAGATGAAGATGGTGATTTAATATGATCGACTTTCTTGAGAGAGAATGAAAATTTGAGAATTGATAGCTTCACGCTTGGTTATGCCAACCCAATTAGGAACCCTAGCTTTATAGAGAGAAGGAGAGGTGATTGAGCTTTGAGCGTGGAGAGAGTTGTGGGGATTTGATGGAGAGATATACGACTTCAATCTTATAAGCGATAGAGGGATAGAGGCGTGAGTTATAGAGAGTGAGAGAATTTCACGTCCTTTTTATCGCAAATGAGAGTCCAAATGGTTCACAACTCTATTTTAAAATGTTGAGAGATCCGCCTTGATTTCGATTGTCGCATGCATGCCATGAAAGTGTGTAGTGAAAGGTGGCAGCGTGGGCACGAGACTTCTGATAGGGTTGTTGGTCCGATTGGTTTGGACTCATGGTAGCCATGAGTTTGTATTATTGTGGGACGACGCAGTACACATGCTGACCTTGATGTCTGCCATGTTAAAGTCCAAATTTTCTCTGCATCTCAGAAATGCTTTCTGCTTTTGGTTCCTGCATAGACATTAATGCTCCTTGTTAAGACATGACTGGCGACTGTATAATGCTAATCATCTTGCAAAAATTTGCAAAGCAATTCTGGCTACATACTTAAGAATAAAAGTTCAATATCCTAATAAAAATTGAATTAGCTATAGCTAACTAAAATAAACCAAAACAAACAACGAAAAAGTTGATGAATGTAGAATTGATGGGTTGCCTCCCATCCAGCGCTAAGTTATAGTCAATTATCTTGACTGTCTCTGAGTCTCATGTCACATCAAGAATTGAGGTATCTTCCTTACTGTCCGTCGCACCCCAAAATTTAATGACTTCAGCTTTTATTAACGGCTCCACTTTCAACTCGGAATTGGCACCCATTTCACATCTCAATGGTCCATACTTCCCCGGTTTCTGAATCTCATCCTTTAAGCCCAAATCCACTAATTCAACTAGGAAGCATTCTTCTTCATCAGTTGGTAACTTTATCGCTTTAAAAATGTTGAAAGTGATCTCCTGATCTTGAACTCGCATAGTGAGTTCACCTTTTGCACATCTATCGACGTTACGCCCATGGAAAAGAATGGTCTTCCCAAAGATTATTGGTATACTCTTGTCCTCTTGAAATCTAGGATGATAAAGTTAGCTGGAAAAATGAACTTGTCCACCTTTACCAACACATCTTCAATAATTCCCCGTGGATAGGTGATGGATCTATCAACTAGCTGTAGTGATATGTTCGTTGGCTTTGGAGCCGGCAGTCCCAACTGATTGAACACTGACAAGGGCATCAAGTTTATACTTTCCCCCAAATCACATAAACACTTGTTAAAGTTCATCTTCCCAATTGTGCATGGAATTGTGAAGCTGCCCGGATCTTTCAGCTTTGGAGGTAGTTTGCGTTGGAACACTGCACTGCATTCTTTGGTCAAGGCTACCGTTTAAAACTCATCTAATCTTCTTTTCCTTGACAATATACCTTTCATGAACTTTGTGTAGCTTGGCATTTGTTCCAATGCCTCAGCGAATGGTATATTAATTTGCAGCTTTTTGAATACCTCCAGAAACTTGCTGAACTGTTTATCCTTTTTCTGCTTAACTAACCTCTGCGGGTACGGTACTTGAGGGTGAATTGGTTGTACTGGACTCTTGAACTTCTCCTCTGAATTTACTTTGTCTTTCTCATCCTTCTGAACCTCAGAATTTTCAAGATTTTCTTCCTCTTTAGCTACTCGCTTTCTGCTTTCATGTGCGCAAGACGACATCCTTAGTATTATCAAAGCGGTAAGGCGATGCGAGTTGCATGATATCGTCAAATCTTTTCCTGCTCTCAATGTGATTGCTTAACACTTCTCCTTCTCGTCTCTCCTTGGATTTGTCTCAGTGTTACTTGGCAATGAACCCTGGGGCCTGTTGTTGAGCATACTCGCCATTTGCCCCATTTGAGTTTCCAAATTCTTGATAGCCATCGCTTGGCTTTTTGATCATGACTTCCATATTCGCCATGTATTTCAACATCATCTCTTCCATCTCGATTTCTTTTTCCGGTCGTGGTGTAGCTAGAGTGTGATGTTGTTGTTGTTGAGAGAATCCTGTTGAAACCTGTGGTTTTGGTGGAAACTGTGGTTTTTTTGTAAACTGTGGTTGTGATGCCTGTGGTTGAAATTGATGATTCGGCTGAAACTAACTTTGTTGGCTTCCTTGGTTATTCGACCAGCTAAAGTTTGGATGATTTCGGTTGTTGGGATGGTATGTGTTCTAAAATTGACCTTGGTCTTTCCTGTAGTTGCTCACATATTGCACCGACTCCGAGCTGATAGCACATTGATCCGTGGAGTGTGACCCCACACAAATCTCACAAACGAAAGCCACTGTTTTCACTTTACTATCTGCCAAAATATCTATCTTTTTAGCCATAGCTGCCATCTGTGCCGACAACTGTGTAATCGCATCTACCTCCAACACACCTGCAACCTTGGTCTGTGGCATCCGAATTGTAGGATTCTGATAGTCATTTACAGCCATAGTCTCAATAAATGCATAGGCCTCATCGTAGCTCTTTGCCCATAACGTCCCTCCTGCGGCTGCATCCACAATCGGTCTCGACTGCCATCCCAAACCATTGTAGAATGAGTTGATCACCATCCAATCAGGCATACCATGATGCGGACATTTTCTGATCATTTCTTTATATCCTTCCCATGCCTCATACAAGGATTCGCCTTGCTGTTGCTCAAACTGAGAGATAGTCGTCCTCATCTTTGCAGTCTTAACCATTGGAAAGAATTTAGCTAAGAATTTCTATGCTAAATCCTCCATGTAGTAATTAACCCTAACGGCAAAGAGTGTAACCAACTTCTAGCCTTATTTCTCAATGAAAATGGAAATAGTCGTAGTCTGATGGCATCCTCTGTCACACCGTTATATCAGAATGTGTTGCAGATCTCGATGAAGCTTAATAGGTGTTCATTCGGATCATCCATGGCAGCACCCCCAAACTGAACTGAGTTCTGCACCATCTGAATAGTGCCCGTCTTAATCTCAAAGGTGTTTGCTGCTATCGCCGGTCTGACTATGATTGACTGTAGCTCATTTATGTTGGGCATGGAATAGTCCTTTAGAGCCCGATGCTCTTCTCTTTGCTCAATTCTCTGTTCTTCTGCCATATCCGGTATAGTTCCTTCTAACTGAGCTTGCATATTTCTTCGCACACTAGCTTTCCAACCTCTCCCGTTTATGTTGTCCTGTGCTAGTGTTAGTTCAGAATTGGAAGATCTTGTGTGCATACAAACTTATCAGTACCTGAAATTACAAATAAAGTAAAAATAGAAATGAGAAACGATCAGAATTGTCTAAGTCATACAATATAGCTTTAAACTAATGATAATTATTTTAAATTCAACGCCTTTCCTAAGTTACAGCAGTGTTAAAAACTTGTTGCCTCTTTTTACGATTCTTATAAAAGAGCTCTAACTCATGCAAGCATACATGTGTCAACAAGTAATGTCTGAGTAAGTAGAGTATCGATCCCACGAGAGAAAGTTGTCAAATTATAAACTATTATGCATTAATTAACTCACTGTATTTTTATGCTTAAACTAAAAACTAGAATTGTTGAATTGAACTAATTGTAAAGAAAAACTAAGATAAAAGTAATAATGGAGTAAAAATAAATCTGGAGATAATGGGACCCTAACTTCATTTAATATTTCATCTAATCGCCACTATCATGCAAGAAGTGTTCACATATCATAGGAAAATAGCCAAAAGCACGAATAGAGTTATAACCATTTTTCAATGCACTATAACCTACTTACACAGCATCTACAGATGTTAGACTCCATGTAATCACCAATACAACCAAAATCAATATATGTCTATGTGAAATTGCAATTATATTGATTTTAAGCTCAAGCCCTTATTCTAGCTCATACGGTGAAACAGTATATGTCTATCTGGTTCACAAAATACGCAAGCCATATACAACAACCCATATTCGCAATCCATATTTGTATGTTCATTGTCAACTCCATACAAATACTGAGACCAATGGTGATCAAGCATTCATACATGTAAAACAACCATGACAGATAGTCCATATTATATGCAAAACATCCCTAACATTTAAGCGTACAACCAAACTACATATTAAAATCCGTTAGAATACCATAATGGAGTTTAGTTCATGTCTGAACCAAAAGCCATTATGGGATCAACACTAACACATGATCAATAAGCAAACAATTGAGATAAGAAAGATAGAACGATCAAACCCAATCACTGAATAAAAACCAATGATCAACTGTAAAATCCACTTAGAAATCCAGTGAATGATAATGAAAATCCACAATGACAGAAAATCCCAAGAAGAATTGGCGAAATAAATGTTTTGGCTTCGTTCTCCGTTGGAACCTCTCCCAAGTGTAAAACCTAGTTTCTATGATGAAAAATATGCTAAAAGTATCGAGTCTATCATCTGACACCCATTAGAGTCGTTTAAAAACCAATTACACATCATTTAATTAAAATAAAATGAAATTACAACATCGAAGATCGCTGCATGCTACGCTACTCGATATAACTAACTCATCATCTCATGATCGCGAGACTTACTGTAAAAAATCTGCAATTGTCCACTAACCTCTCTAAATGCGGTGCGCGTCTCACCTCGCCGCAATTGTGTGACTTGCAATAGATCATCATTGTATGGTAGGGTTTTCAGACGCGTATGCGCTCCCTAAGTTGTTATGTTACGCAGCAGCGGTATGACTTGTTGCTTGTAAGTTCTGGCTCTGGATTTGCTTCTGTTATGCTGCTACTGCTAATTGTTCTTCCATGCTTGATCCTCTTGTTTGTGTGGTCTCCATGCTTCATTGTACCTCCATGCCATGGACATCCCCGCTTGTGCTTCACCTTCACGCATTCGTTAACCTCTAATTCCACCAAAATTAAGTCGATTCCTGTACTTATTCACCAAAAGGAGTTTTAAGTAAATGCAATGCAAAATAACGTAAAATGTAACTAAAACACAATAAAATGTACTTGAGCTGGGCACAATTCGTATGAATTGGTATGCAATAAGTAGGTAAAAATACTTGACGCCGCATGTAATCGGATAGAGAGCTTGTTCTTCAACCTTCTTCAATTGTAATTCGCACAGAGATATAGTGGGTTAGTTGATTAAGGTGTTTAATGATTTCTATCTTAATTGTGGATTCGACGTTAATAGGGTATTAGTGCATCGAGAGGTGGTTAATACTACGTTTGTGTTCTTGATTAATAAACTGGGATAATGCGTTAAATTGGGATAAAGGTGTTAAAATCAAAGTGAAGCTTAGGGTGAAATCATAAGCCTAATTCTCCATTAATTGTTTGAAATTTTAGATTTTGGTATTTGTGGTTGTTTTATGTTAGTTTAATTATTCTAAATTTTAGTTTTGTTAATTTAAATTATATATTTTTGGTTTTTTAATTAAATTAGGGTTAATAGAAGATTGGTAATTGTAAGTTAAGGTTAGTGTTAATTAATCTCTGTGGGAACGATACTCTACTCATCACTTTATTACTTGTTGACCACGTATTCTTGGGTGTTGTGCGTATATAGATTTTACCCAACAAGTTTTTGGCGCCGTTGCCGGGGATTATTTTTAGCATAAATCTTAAGTGTTTTACAATATCAGTTTAATTAATCCAGTTTTAATCGAGTCTCTCCTCTGACACCCGTCAGAGTCGTTTAAAAACCAATTACACATCATTTAATTAAAATTAAAATAAAATGTAATTATAAAGATCAAAGATCGCTGCGAGACCGCTACCGATAGCTTCTAACAGCCTCTGGCGTGAGACTTTATGAAAAGTCCGCCCTTGTCCAAATTTAACCTCTCGCAGGCACGCGTCTCCTTCATGGCCGTGTGACTTGCGAGAGATCATCATTGTGCCGGTCGGGATACTACATACATGCGCGGCCCTAAGTTGTTATGTTATGCACATGCATGTGGCTTTGTTACTCGCAAGTTTTGGCTCTGGATTTGCTTCTGTTATGCTACTGCTAATTGTTCTTCCATGCTTGATCCTCTCGTTTGCTTGGTCTCCATGCTTCATTGTACCTCCATGCCATGCACATCCCTCTTGTGCTTCACCTTCACGATCTCGTTAACCTCTAATTCCACCAAAATTAAGTCGATTCGCACTTATTCACCAAAAGGAGTTTTAAGTAAATGCAATGCAAAATAACGTGAAATACAACTAAAACACAATAAAATGTACTTGAGCTAGGCACAATTCGCATGAATTGGTATGCAATAAGTCGGTAAAAATACCACTTATCAAATACCCCAAACTTGAACTGTTGCTTGCCTCAAGCAATGCATACTACTGGATAATGAAAATGCAACTACGCAACTATGCAACTACTCTATGATGCAAACTAGTCTTACATAGTCCCTGCCACAACAGAATTTCAGCCCAAATTACCTCAGTGAATTATCCAGATCCAAGAATACAATTCCAAACCAAACTATAGGCATAACATCCTACACTCAGATAATTCATGTAAGCTGTAAAGATGCTGTGTGTGTGTGTGGTGTTCACCAAAAACTTGATTTGAGCAAAGAATATATATATATGCTACATTTCTCTAAACAGAAACTTATAGTCTAAATTAAGACTCATGTATGCTCATGCAACACAGACTGTTCCAACATATCAACACAAACTAAGGTTCAACAATGGGCTTATTGCTTTATTTCTACTCACAAGGGCGATTATTGCACTTTCCCGCGGTGTTTATTACTCTTTTTCTTTTCTTTTGCTTTTTTTTTAATAAAGTGAGTGCGTTTTACGCTCCATCTCACTTCCCCTTTGCATTTAAACGAGTGCGTTCTACGCTTTATCTAAATCCCAATAATAGGCATGCCCATGTGTTCCCAAAGTTTGAATGTCAATGTTTCAAATCTACATGCATGTTCCACATATTTCTCTTTTTACAACTATATGTTCTATCAAGCCATGCAACACACACTTCTTTAACCTACAAGTGATTGTGAACATATTCGTGTATACCGAAAGCATTTAAATAGCAACATGAATCTCATCGTGTAAAACATTATATCTCAGCTCATGTTATCCCAAATATTCTCAAATCCTTCACAATTCACTATCATCATTGGCTAGGCAAAAATTACTATTAAGTATGAATGTGTGTGAGACATGCAACTAAAACATACTAACACAATCAATAATGAATAAAAATTAAAAATTTTCTGCAAAAAATTTTATCTAACATGTAAACATGCAAAATTAAGCTAAATATGCAACAATGAAATAAAACTAAACTACTATGCTATGACCCCCAATACTCCCAAACTTAAAATATTCAATGTCCCTATTGAATGAAGGTAATGGGTACAGAAAAACTCCCTTAATGCTCGGCTTGACCACCCTCCTCGGGTGGTGAATCTGGTGGTGGATATGGCACTGCGGTGCCAAACTGAGGCCATTCTAGCATTGTTCCTTGCTGCGTGAAGGCTTCGGCCAAGGCCCTTGTAAGTCCCGTAGAAAACATTCCAAGATTGTCATACATGGCGTCGACTTTGCGCTCCAACCTTCGGAGCTGTCGATCGCTAGGAATGGTGTGTGCTCGGGTGGATGAGCCTGCTTCATCTGTCTGAGGGGGCTGTTGGGACAGCTCAGGAAATGAAGGTCGGAGAATAAATCCTCGTCCGCACAGGTGTGGCTCACCTCCAGCCCAGTCCTCAAATTTAGCGATGGTGTCATGGGTGATGTCTTGGCTTGGGTATTGCATTTGATCGTTGCCCCAATGGCACCCTCGTCACAAGACATAGCATGGCTACCACTAAAGCATGTGGAATGCTACCAATGGTAGTTCCTTCAAATACTTCATAATATTTTGATGAATCAAATAACCCACATCAATGTACTGCTTGAGAATTATGCCCCACAAGTGGGATGACCCTTTTCGCGTAGTGATTTCATGTTGGTATAATGAAGGCAATAGCTTGGCACAAATGAATAGATTCGGTGCCTTGGCTTATTGATTTAGTGGTAATTTGGAAATATTCGAGGCTGGGTCGTGCCAACTTTGTAAGTCCATTTCGTGCCTGGTACGCATAACTCAGCTATAACAAGCTCCAAGTCCATATCCAGATGTGCCCCTATGATCCAATTGGCTGCCCCAGTTGGTGGTCTTGTGGTGATTCTCAAAGACGCTTTGGATGGCTATGGTCTCAGTAGTCTATCTCGACACCACGAACCATAGAGGTATCATTCATGGTGACTTTGGCATTGGCATAAAACTCTCAGAATATTCCCATCGGAATGGGCGTGGGAGATGCAGTCAGTCAACCTCAGCCTCGTTCCCGTATCATGGCGCATAGTCGTCGTCGTCTGCACCTTTGGGTCTCGAATCTCTTCCTTGATAAATGTCTTTGCTACTGTGACGCCCCCAAATCCGGGTCTCTTCCAACCCGACAAATGGTGCTACACGGTACTATCATTCATTCATTTATTCCATTGAACAGTCTCAAAAGGACTAATATAACTTATATATATTTGAAATAATATTACATTCCCCAGGTTCTTTGTAACCCTTTTCACTTGTTCTTGTCATAATATCAATATATTACGAACAGTCATCCTATACTATTACATAAGTATCCTACGGGTTCGTCTTCGCTTTGCCTTTATCCTTGTCGGAGCCTTCGGTCCGCTCGATCTTGGCTGTGTTCATATGGTTCAAGCAAGAGTGAGCATGGATAGCCCAACAAGTACAACATTTCTAATAAACAATATGCTTAAAACATAGAACTTATATATCTTCAATAACTGAACAATAGTTATGAAGTACTATCGATAATTCAAAATAGCACTTCTTTTCCTTCAAAACGTTTTCCAACAACAATATTCAGTAGAATATCAACTAAGGCTCAAGGTTAAGAGCATTTCATAATTTCTTTTGAAAAGGACAACCCGACACTAAGTTCGTAAGTCCGGCATAGCTTACGAGCACTTTTGGGTGATCAGCCCATAGTACTCTATGTTGATCAAGACTACATTCATTAAACGTATGTACATTTAAGTTGTGGCAACCTCATGTGCCTGTCGTTAAACGACAAAAACATTTAGCATACTTGGTCTTCGATTGAAAACCATACCAATATAACTCGGTAAACATTAATCATGCTTGACAAAATCATAATATAAGTCTGCTTAGAAAGAATTGGCTTTAGACTTCATCGTTAAAACTTCATGCTGAAAAAGAATACATGAATTACACAACTTGTCGCATCGAATCTGGAACAAGGGTTGGAGTACTTGCCTTTAGCGTCTGCTTATTGATTATCACACGTACACTTTAAGTCTCTAAGTCTCTACAATACATGATCATATAACGTACCACATTAGGTAATAATCACGTATGAACATAATTATATCTTACCCTTCTTCTCAATCTAACTTATGACTTATATTTGTTATTATTGTTTCCGGCTTTTCATTACGTCATTCACATTACATTCATCTTCGATTGATTATTAACTTAATCATCATACATTAGTGTCTTACAAGTACCTTACAATGTTATGTTTATATCTCAGTTCAATGCTATCAGGTTCCCTTTCATTCTACACTTGAAAACATTCTTTACTGTCAAAACTCTGGGACTGGCGCCACGGCGCCACCCATAGCTCTTCATCTCGCACTGTAGTGTGACTCTGCGAGATCTTTATTACATCATATTACTGAAACAAGCACAAGACCGTGCTTTTAGAAAAATTTTACAGATTTTGAATTCTGTGAACTTCCCAGATGCATAACTTCTTCGTTATAAGTACGAATTGGCTCGTTCAAAAGCCTACGGTTCACAAATTACATGCTCTATGCATTCATGCAAGAATTTTATCAATTTGACTTCGTTTGCTAAAATTTCTCATATTAGTTCATTTTAACGAAAACGATAAACGTTCGTGAACGTTCAACGCTCGTTTCTTTCTTCTAATTCGTAATTCGGTTATTTTCAAGTCCGCAACTCTATAATGCCAAATATGACTTGTCTACATCGAAACCAATGTTTTCGACTTCAAACACAAAATATGACTTCCATTCCGAGAATTTCACGAATTCGACGATAATCAATCAATCGTGTGATTTTCGCAAAGCTTCATTACTAACCGTTCTAAATGGATTTTAACCAACATATGATCATTACAAGTTACTTATTAAACCAACTTATAAACAAAGTAGGTTTTGACTTATTCTAATAAGTCATTAACTTATTCAACTTATGAACTATAACTCTTCACGCCATGACTTATTAATAACTTAAGTCCACTAATCAATGTTCTCATGCTATAATCAACATACTAACATCATATGACAAACATATGACAAGTTCTTCATGATTCTAACAACTTATTAGAGTTCAAGTTGCTTATTCAACTTATTCGGCTTAAGTTCATTCCTTATTAACTTATTACATGTTATTATCAAACCATCCCCCTTCTCTATCAATCCTATCATAGAAGAGATGTATATAAAAGAGATGAGTCTTACCCTTGAAGACTTCAATTCACTTTGGAAAACTAGCAAAGGTTGAAGTGGCTTATAAGTCTTAAGTGACTTATTCTCTCTAACAATTAAGTTGTTTAGCTTTGAGAGAAGTTGACAGGAAATTGATCAACCAACAAATGAATGTTGAGCTCTCTATTTATAGGCTTGACAAAGCTAGGGTAGAATGGTCTTTAAACCATCCACCTCCTTATTACACCTCCGCATTTAACCTCCTCATTCTCCACCTCCTTACTATTCCTTTCTTGACTAGCACAACACTTGATCACCACACAATTTGTTTGCCCATCAAGTCTACCCACTTTACACTTGGTTTGCCCCATGGATCATGGCTTAGTCATTGGGCTTGATAATTAATCTAGCTTATTCCTTGTTGGGCTTATACTACAATAATTTGGACTCATGACTTATCAAACACTTGGGCTTGATTGTCACTTCTATTAGACGATACTATTAGGTTAATAATCCTACAAGTCCATTACCTTTAATTTAATAACTTAACAATTATACCCCACGATAATCTTCAGATATGCTAGCTCAGATATTAATTCTTAATATACGTTATTTCATTCTTCATACATAATATTATAATACATCATATTATACTTACATTCATTACCTTCATTATAATGAATACACATTATACGATCACAACTTTCTTCCTTTACGTTTAATAAACCTAACGTTCCCAAATTAGGTCCACATGCGAAATATTACATTTTCCATACTTAGATTATTATTATATAATCGATCTCACCTTGATATTATAACGTTACGTATTTTCGGAAGTTCAAAAATAATTTTGAGCAAAAATCGATGAATAGTATTTTTCGAAAAATTTCTCGGAAAGCTTTTATTTTCGTTTTAGAAATTCAAACACTTTAATTCATCCACGTAGTTAAAATACTACGACGTTCCGACGTTTCTAGGTTATAGAATGACATTCATCTTATCAATACGCAATAATAATAAATAATATTATTTTATTCATTATTAAAAGTATTTACAAAGGTTCGATTTTCTAGGGCGTTACAGCTACAATCCGGTAGTACTCCTGTTAGGCTTCTAGACACAAGAACTTGGTGTGGTCGAAAATGTCCACCTCGTGGCTGCCGGAGGAGGATGAAGAAGATGAAGATGGCTGATTTAATATGCGACTGACTTTACTAAGAGAGAATGAAAATTTGAGAATTGATAGCTTCACGCTTGGTTATGCCAACCCAATTAGGAACCCTAGCTTTATAGAGAGAAGGAGAGGTGATTGAGCTTTGAACGTGGAGAGAGTTGTGGGGATTTGATGGAGAGATATACGACTTCAATCTTATAACTGATAGAGGGATAGAGACGTGAGTTATAGAGAGTGAGAGAATTTCACGTCTGTTTTTATCGCAAATGAGAGTCCAAATGGTTCACAACTCTATTTTAAAATGTTCAGATCTGCCTTGATTCGGTGTCGCGCGCGGCCGCGCGAGTGTGTAGTGAGCTGAGCGCGTGGGCACGAGACTTACAGTAGGGTTGTTGGTCTGATTACTGGACTCATGGTAGTGAGTTTGTATTACTGGGACGCATGCCATGACACTGACCTTGATGTCTGCCATGTTAAAGTCCAAATTTTCTCTGCATCTCGTAAATGCTTTACGCTTTTGGTTCCCGTGACAGACATTAATGCTCCTTGTTAAGACATGACCGGCGCATCAGATAATGCTAATCATCTTGCAAATATTTGCAAAGCAATTTGCTACATACTTAAGAATAAAAGTTCAATATCCTAATAAAATTGAATTAGCTATAGCTAACTAAAATAAACCAAAACAAACAACGAAAAAGTTGATGAATGTAGAATTGATGGGTTGCCTCCCATCCAGCGCTAAGTTATAGTCAATTATCTTGACTGTCTCTGAGTCTCATGTCACATCAAGAATTGAGGTATCTTCCTTCGTCTGTCAAGACCCCAAAATTTAATGACTTCAGCTTTTATTAACGGCTCCACTTTCAACTCGGAATTGGCACCCATTTCACATCTCAATGGTCCATACTTCCCCGGTTTCTGAATCTCATCCTTTAAGCCCAAATCCACTAATTCAACTAGGAAGCATTCTTCTTCATCAGTTGGTAACTTTATCGCTTTAAAAATGTTGAAAGTGATCTCCTGATCTTGAACTCGCATAGTGAGTTCACCTTTTTGCACATCTATCGACGTTCTGCCCATGGAAAAGAATGGTCTTCCAAGTATTATTGGTATACTCTTGTCCTCTTCGAAATCTAGGATGATAAAGTTAGCTGGAAAAATGAACTTGTCCACCTTTACCAACACATCTTCAATAATTCCCCGTGGATAGGTGATGGATCTGTCAACTAGCTGTAGTGATATGTTCGTTGGCTTTGGAGCCGGCAGTCCCAACTGATTGAACACTGACAAGGGCATCAAGTTTATACTTTCCCCCAAATCACATAAACACTTGTTAAAGTTCATCTTCCCAATTGTGCATGGAATTGTGAAGCTGCCCGGATCTTTCAGCTTTGGAGGTAGTTTGCGTTGGAACACTGCACTGCATTCTTTGGTCAAGGCTACCGTTTAAAACTCATCTAATCTTCTTTTCCTTGACAATATACCTTTCATGAACTTTGTGTAGCTTGGCATTTGTTCCAATGCCTCAGCGAATGGTATATTAATTTGCAGCTTTTTGAATACCTCCAGAAACTTGCTGAACTGTTTATCCTTTTTCTGCTTAACTAACCTCTGCGGGTACGGTACTTGAGGGTGAATTGGTTGTACTGGACTCTTGAACTTCTCCTCTGAATTTACTTTGTCTTTCTCATCCTTCTGAACCTCAGAATTTTCAAGATTTTCTTCCTCTTTAGCTACCTGCTCTGCCTCGCGCGGCCGCACGACATCCTTAGTATTATCAGGCGCGGGCGTGCGAGTTGCAGTATCTGTCAAATCTTTTCCTGCTCTCAATGTGATTGCTTAACACTTCTCCTTCTCGTCTCTCCTTGGATTTGTCTCAGTGTTACTTGGCAATGAACCCTGGGGCCTGTTGTTGAGCATACTCGCCATTTGCCCCATTTGAGTTTCCAAATTCTTGATAGCCACTGCTTGGCTTTTGATCATGACTTCCATATTCGCCATGTATTTCAACATCATCTCTTCCATCTCTGATTTCTTTTCTGGCTGTGGTGTAGCTAGAGTGTGATGTTGTTGTTGTTGAGAGAATCCCGTTGGAAACTGTGGTTTTGGTGGAAACTGTGGTTTTTTTGTAAACTGTGGTTGTGATGCCTGTGGTTGAAATTGATGATTCGGCTGAAACTAACTTTGTTGGCTTCCTTGGTTATTCGACCAGCTAAAGTTTGGATGATTTCGGTTGTTGGGATGGTATGTGTTCTAAAATTGACCTTGGTCTTTCCTGTAGTTGCTCACATATTGCACCGACTCCGAGCTGATAGCACATTGATCCGTGGAGTGTGACCCCACACAAATCTCACAAACGAAAGCCACTGTTTTCACTTTACTATCTGCCAAAATATCTATCTTTTTAGCCATAGCTGCCATCTGTGCCGACAACTGCGTAATCGCATCTACCTCCAACACACCTGCAACCTTGGTCTGTGGCATCCGAATTGTAGGATTCTGATAGTCATTTACAGCCATAGTCTCAATAAATGCATAGGCCTCATCGTAGCTCTTTGCCCATAACGTCCCTCCTGCGGCTGCATCCACAATCGGTCTCGACTGCCATCCCAAACCATTGTAGAATGAGTTGATCACCATCCAATCAGGCATACCATGATGCGGACATTTTCTGATCATTTCTTTATATCCTTCCCATGCCTCATACAAGGATTCGCCTTGCTGTTGCTCAAACTGAGAGATAGTCGTCCTCATCTTTGCAGTCTTAACCATTGGAAAGAATTTAGCTAAGAATTTCTATGCTAAATCCTCCATGTAGTAATTAACCCTAACGGCAAAGAGTGTAACCAACTTCTAGCCTTATTTCTCAATGAAAATGGAAATAGTCGTAGTCTGATGGCATCCTCTGTCACACCGTTATATCAGAATGTGTTGCAGATCTCGATGAAGCTTAATAGGTGTTCATTCGGATCATCCATGGCAGCACCCCCAAACTGAACTGAGTTCTGCACCATCTGAATAGTGCCCGTCTTAATCTCAAAGGTGTTTTTGCTATCACGGAATCGACTATGATTGATCAGTAGCTCATTTATGTTGGGCATGGAATAGTCCTTTAGAGCCCGATGCTCTTCTCTTTGCTCAATTCTACGTTTCTTCCGCCATATCCGTAGTATAGTTCCTTCTAATCGAAGCTTGCATATTTCTTTCGCACACTAGCTTTCCAACCTCTCCCGTTTATGTTGTCCTGTCTGCTAGTGTTAGTTCGTAAATGGAAGATCTTGTGTGCATACAAACTTATCAAGACTCAAATTACAAATAAAGTAAAAATAGAAATGAGAAACGATCGTAATTGTCTAAGTCATACAATATAGCTTTAAACTAATGATAATTATTTTAAATTCAACACCTTTCCCTAAGAATAATGCAAAAACTTGTTGCTCTTTTACGATTCTTATAAAAGAGCTCTAACTCATGCAAGCATACATGTGTCAACAAGTAATCTGAGTAAGTAGAGTATCGATCCCACGAGAAAGTTGTCAAATTATAAACTATTATGCATTAATTAACTCACTGTATTTTTATGCTTAAACTAAAAACTAGAATTGTTGAATTGAACTAATTGTAAAGAAAAACTAAGATAAAAGTAATAATGGAGTAAAAATAAATCTGGAGATAATGGGACCCTAACTTCATTTAATATTTCATCTAATCGCCACTATCATGCAAGAAGTGTTCACATATCATAGGAAAATAGCCAAAAGCACGAATAGAGTTATAACCATTTTCAATGCACTATAACCTACTTACACAAAGATCTACTGGATGTTAGACTCCATGTAATCACCAATACAACCAAAATCAATATATGTCTACATGTGAAATTGCAATTATATTGATTTTAAGCTCAAGCCCTTATTCTAGCTCATATACGGTGAAACAAAGATATGTCTATCGGTTCACAAAAATACGCATATATATACAACAACCCATATTCAAGAATCCATATTTGTATGTTCATTGTCAACTCCATACAAATATCGAGACCAATGGTGATCAAGCATTCATACATGTAAAACAACCATGACAGATAGTCCATATTATATGCAAAACATCCCTAACATTTAAGCGTACAACCAAACTACATATTAAAATCCGTTAGAATACCATAATGGAGTTTAGTTCATGTCTGAACCAAAAGCCATTATGGGATCAACACTAACACATGATCAATAAGCAAACAATTGAGATAAGAAAGATAGAACGATCAAACCCAATCACTGAATAAAAACCAATGATCAACTGTAAAATCCACTTAGAAATCCAGTGAATGATAATGAAAATCCACAATGACAGAAAATCCCAAGAAGAATTGGCGAAATAAATGTTTTGGCTTCGTTCTCCGTTGGAACCTCTCCCAAGGTGTAAACCCTAGTTTCTATGATGAAAAATATGCTAAAAGTATCGAGTCTATCATCTGACACCCATTAGAGTCGTTTAAAAACCAATTACACATCATTTAATTAAAATAAAATGTAATTACAATATCAAGATCGCCAGCGGCGCATGCCGCTACCGATAACCCTAACAGCCTCATGATCATGAGACTTACTGAAAAAAGTCCTGCAATTGTCCAAATTAACCTCTCAAATGGCTTGCGTCTCACCTTTCCTTGTTGTGTGACTTGCAATAGATCATCATTGTATGGTAGGGTATCAGACTTGCGGTAGCAGCTCTCAATTTGTTACGCTGCAATGGCACTGACTTGTTGCTTGTAAGTTCTGGCTCTGGATTTGCTTCATTATCTTCGCTCATCGCTAATTGTTCTTCCATGCTTGATCCTCTTGTTTGTGTGGTCTCCATGCTTCATTGTACCTCCATGCCATGGACATCCCCGCTTGTGCTTCACCTTCACGCATTCGTTAACCTCTAATTCCACCAAAATTAAGTCGATTCCTGTACTTATTCACCAAAAGGAGTTTTAAGTAAATGCAATGCAAAATAACGTAAAATGTAACTAAAACACAATAAAATGTACTTGAGCTGGGCACAATTCGTATGAATTGGTATGCAATAAGTAGGTAAAAATACTTGACGCCGCATGTAATCGGATAGAGAGCTTGTTCTTCAACCTTCTTCAATTGTAATTCGCACAGAGATATAGTGGGTTAGTTGATTAAGGTGTTTAACAGATTTCTATCTTAATTGTGGATTGACGTTAATAGGGTATTAGTGCATCGAGAGGTGGTTAATACTACGTTTGTGTTCTTGATTAATAAACTGGGATAATGCGTTAAATTGGGATAAAGGTGTTAAAATCAAAGTGAAGCTTAGGGTGAAATCATAAGCCTAATTCTCCATTAATTGTTTGAAATTTTAGATTTTGGTATTTGTGGTTGTTTTATGTTAGTTTAATTATTCTAAATTTTAGTTTTGTTAATTTAAATTATATATTTTTGGTTTTTTTAATTAAATTAGGGTTAATAGAAGATTGGTAATTGTAAGTTAAGGTTAGTGTTAATTAATCTCTGTGGGAACGATACTCTACTCATCACTTTATTACTTGTTGACCACGTATTCTTGGGTGTTGTGCGTATATAGATTTTACCCAACAAGTTTTTGGCGCCGTTGCCGGGGATTATTTTTAGCATAAATCTTAAGTGTTTTACAATATCAGTTTAATTAATCCAGTTTTACTTAGACATTTTTATTTTTGGTATTGTTTCTTCTATTTCAGGTGAGGAAGCAGTGTATGCAAACTCGGTCCAAAAATCCAGACTTGCGTTGCCTTTTGAGGACGACATTGAGAAAAGGTTTCAGAGGTTGAGTAAGTGGATCAAGGAAACGAGGCAAGAATTCGAAACATCTGAAAAGGAAGAGGTAACAGTAATGGCAGCCGAAGATCGAAAAACATTAAGGGATTTCGTAACACCCAAGGTGACTGAACTGCAGTCAAGCATCACTAGGCCAGCAATAGCAGCAAATACGTTCGAAATTAAGCCTGGGATGATACAAATGATTCCGAATTCAGTTCAGTTTAGGGGATTTGCAAATGATGATCCGAATGAGCATCTAGTCGGCTTTTTGGAAATATGCGACACTTTTAGGTTCAATGGGGTTTCGGATGAGGCGGTGAGACTTCGATTGTTCCCATTCTCTTTACGGGACAAAGCGAAGAGTTGGTTACATTCTTTACCATCCGGTTTGATAACTACATGGGAGGATTTAGCTCAGAAATTCCTCGCAAAATTCTTCCCACCGGCGAAAACTGCAAAGATGAGGAATGAGATTACAATGTTTGAACAACAACATGGGTAGTCGTTATATGAGGCATGGGAGAGATACAAAGAACTGCTCAGAAAGTGCCCACATCATGGATTGCCCCAGTGGCTACAAATGAACACCTTTTACAATGGACTAAATGAAAATCTCAGGACGAGTATTGATGCAGCATCTGGCGGAGCATTCATGGCTAAGAGTTACGAGAAAGCATATGAGTTGATTGAAACCATGGCGACTAATAACTACCAGTGGCCCACAGTAAGAATGACACAGGCGAAGGCAGCTGGGGTGTTAGAAGTGGATAGTATGACAGTGATTCAAGCACAGATATCTGCACTGTCAAAGATGATGGAGTCAGTGACAGCAGCAAAAGCACAACAAACATAGCAAGTACATCAAGCGGCAATAATATGCGAGTTGTGCACGGGAGAGCACCCAACGGAGTAATGCGCGATTAATCCAGTAGCTGTGTAGTTCATTGGCAATTAAAACAGAATTCCGCAAAAAACATATCAGAACACATACAATCAAGGAAATAGGAATCATCCGAATTTCTCATGGAGCAACAACCAGCAAAATCAAGCTTCATAACAATCATATCCTCCGAGTTTTCGTAACCCCAACAACCCGATTCAATATCAAGAGAGAAAACCCTATTTGGAGGAACAGTTGGCAAAGTTCATGACTAGCACCGAGTTGGCTATAAAAGAGCACACCATGAGTATAAAATCACAAGATAGAGCGATTAAGAATCTAGAGATTCAGATGGGTCAAATTGCGTTGGCATTGAATAATAGACCATAAGGGACATTACCAAGTGACACCGAGATAAATCCTAAGGGTAATCACGAGCAGTGTCAAGCTATTATGTTGAGAAGTGGAAAACAACTTGTTGGTCAAGAGCCAGTAATTTTGGTTACTAAGGAGATTGAACCAGATAAAGAAACTACAGTGGGTGAGGTAAAGCAAAGGAACGAAAAACAAATGGAAAATAACAAACCAGTCAACGAACCAGCTGTTTATCCTCCCCCACCATTCAAGAAAAGAGTTCAAAAACAGAAATTAGACAAGCAATTTTCAAAATTTTTGGAAGTTTTCAAGAAACTTCAAATTAACATACCATTTGCAGAGGCCCTAGAACAAATGCGGAGTTACGCAAAATTTATGAAAGGGATTTTATCAAGGAAAAAGAAATGGGAAGATTTTGAGACTGTGGCATTAACAGAGGAGTGTAGTGCGATATTACAGCAGAAATTACCACCAAAACTCAAGGACCCGGGGAGCTTTACTGTACCATGCACGATTGGGGAGATGCATTTCAGCAAGTGTTTATGTGATTTGGGGGCGAGTGTAAACCTTATGCCATTGTTAGTATATTTAGAATTGGGGGTTGGCATAAAGGCTCACGAAGATCTCCTTACAGTTGGCGGATAGGTCAATCACGTATCCGAGAGGCATAGTAGAGGACATCTTAGTGAAAGTGGATAAGTTTATATTCCCCACAGACTTTATCATTCTGGATTTTGAGGAGGACAAAAATATCCCAATTATCCTAGGGAGACCATTTTTGGCTACAGGGAGAACACTCATAGATGTACAAAAGGGAGAACTCACTATGAGGGTCCAAGATCAAGAAGTGAAATTCAATGTGTTTAAGGCCATGAAATTTCCTACGGATGAGGAAGAATGTTTTTGAATGGATCTAATTGAGCAAATCATTAGTGATGATATGAGTAAAAGTTTGGTGAACGATCCATTGGAAACAACATTATTGGGAGATGAAGAGATTGACGATCCGGAATTGGTGGATTACCTTCAATTGCTAGATTCATTGCCACGAGTACCAAGATTTAGAACACCGTTCGAACCACTACACATAGAGGAGGTAATCGCAGAAAAACTGAAACCATCATTGGAAGAGCCACCAAAGCTAGAACTTAAGCCACTTCCTAAGCACCTCAGGTATGCGTATTTTGGCAATTTAAATTCTTTACCTGTTATTATTTCAGCTGCACTTAACGAATTGCCAGAAGAAAAGTTGCTGAGGGTGTTTCGGGAACACCAATCAGCTTTTGGATGGACAATTTCTGATATAAAGGGAATCAGCCCTTCATTTTGCATGCACAAGATCCTAATGGAAGACGAAGCAAAACCAACGGTGGAACAACAGCGGCGACTCAATCCAATTATGAAAGAAGTGGTAAAGAAGGAAATTTTGAAATGGTTAGACGCCGGCATCATATACCCGATTTCCTACAACAAATGGGTTAGTCCAGTCTAGTGCGTACCAAAAAAAGGAGGAATGACAGTGGTGCAGAATGACAACAACGAGTTAATCCCAACTAGAATAATGACAGGTTGGCGGGTGTGCATGGATTACAGAAAATTGAATAAAGCAACCTGAAAATATCATTTCCTGCTGCCCTTTATTGACCAAATGTTAGATAGATTAGCGGGACACCAATATTACTGTTTGTTGGATGGATATTCGGGCTACAACCAAATAGTCATCGCTCCGGAGGATCAAGAAAAGACCACATTTACGTGCCCTTACGGCACATTTGCATTCAGAAGGATGTCATTTGGGCTTTGCAATGCACCGACAACTTTCCAAAGGTGTATGATGGCAATTTTTTCAAATATGGTGGAGAAAGATGTCGAAGTCTTCATTGATGACTTTTCAGTTTATGGGGACAGCTTTGATATTGTTTAAAGAATCTGGTCATGGTTTTGCAAAGATGTAAGGACACGAATCTCGTACTAAATTGGGAGAAATGCCACTTCATGGTTGAAGAGGGCATAATTTTGGGCCATAAGGTATCGACTCAAGGGCTGGAAGTTGATAAGGCAAAGCTGGAAACTATTGAAAAATTGCCTCCACCAACCTCAGTGAAGGGTATTAGGAGTTTCTTGGGACACGCTGGGTTCTATAGGAGGTTTATAAAAGACTTCTCTAAAATTGCAAAACCCCTATGCAGTCTTTTAGAGAAGGATGCGACATTCAGCTTTGATGAAGAATGCAAGACGGCTTTTGACCTATTAAAAAGGAATTTAACTACAGCCCCTGTTATAGTTGCACCGGATTGGAGCATGCCATTCGAACTAATGTGTGATGCAAACGACTTCGCGGTTGGGGCAATTTTGGGTCAGCGGAGAGACAAGGTGTTTCACGCTATATATTACACAAGCAAAACACTTACAAAAATTCAAATGAACTATATAACCATAGAAAAGGAATTGTGTGCAGTGGTATATGCGTTCGAAAAATTTTGGACTTACTTGATCGGGACTAAGGTGATAGTCTATTCAGACCATAAAGCGATTCAGTACTTGATAGCAAAAAAAGATGCTAAGCCACACCTTATTCGGTGGATTCTCCTACTTCAAGAATTCGATTTAGAAATAAAGGATAGGAAGGGGACGGAGAACCAAGTAGCCGACCACTTGTCTAGGTTGGAAAACCATAAGAAAACAAAGGACGATAAATGTGAAATCAATTAATCATTCCCAGATGAGCAACTTTTTGGGATGTCAGCTGAGATTCCGTGGTACGCCGACTATGCAAATTTCGTTGTGAGCAACATTCTACCACCTGACCTCACAAGGCAACAGAAAAAGAAATTTCTTCACGACGTAAAATTATACATGTGGGATGAACCATATATGTTCAAGCAGTGTGCCGACAAGGTGATTCGACGGTGTGTCCCATATAGTGAAGTGAAGAATATTCTGCATGAGTGCCACTCGTTGGTGTATGGCGGGCATTATGGGAGTGAGAGGACAGCAGCGAAGGTGCTGCAATGTGGTTTTTATTAGCCCACATTATTCAAAGAAGCCCACCAGTTTGTCAAACAATGCGATAGGTGTCAAAGGGTGGATAACATTTCGAAACGTAATGAGATGCCCTTACAAACGATTCTGGAAGTTGAAATTTTTGACGTATGGGGTATCTATTTCATGGGACCATTCCCCTTGTCCTTGAACAATCAATACATTCTACTCGCAGTGGACTACGTGTCAAAGTGGCTCGAAGCGGTAGCTCTACCAACAAATGATGCCAAGGTGGTCCTTAAATTCCTTCAAAAGAACATCTTCACGAGGTTTGGTACTCCAAGAGCAATTATAAGTGACGAAGGTAGTCATTTTTTCAATAAACTATCTACTGCTCTTTTGGCCAAGTATGGGGTGAACCACAAGATAGCTACAGCATATCACCCGTAAACTAGTTGACAAGCTGAGGTATCAAACAAAGAAGTCAAAAAAATATTTGAGAACGTGGTGAATCTGAGTCGGAAAGATTGGTCACTTAGATTGGACGATGCTTTATGGGCCTACCGGACTGCATATAAGACACCAATCGGGATGTCACCATATCAACTGTTATACGAAAAGGCATGTCATTTACTGGTGGAACTATAACATAAAGAATATTGGCAGTGCAAAAACTCAACTTTGATCAAAAAGCTGTGGGAAAGAAGAGATTGCTTCAGTTGAATGAACTTGACGAGTTTCAACTTCATGCCTATGAGAATGCCAAACTATACAAAGAAAAGGTCAAAAGATAGCACGACCTGAAAATTTTACATCGAACATTCGAGCCAGGCCAATCAGTACTATTATTCAATTCAAGGTTGCGGTTGTTCCTTGGAAAGCTTAAATCAAGATGGTCGGGACCATTTACAGTCAAGCAAGTATTCCCTCACGGTGCGGTTGAAATTTACAGTCGCAATCCCTTGAAACATTCAAAGTCAATGGACATCATCTAAAGCATTACTGGGTGGTATGGTTAATATCGATGTAATCGCCATCACATTAGCTGACACAACTTAAGCAGGAAGTAGTCAGGCTGAATGACTTAAAATCAAGCGCTCATTGGGAGGCAACCCAGAAGTTAGTGGGCCAAGTTCGGCAAGGTGGGGTCTTCAACTCCGTAAGTCGTGGCCAAGCCTGGCTTCGGGCGGCCTTTATAGTTCATTACCCCTCGTCGGGGCGGGGGTCCTGGAATTTAGGCAGACATGGGCAATCGGTTGATCTTCTCTCCTTCCTAATAACACCCCATTTTCACAATTCCACACTACCCCACTACTCCATAACCACCACCCACTTTCCCCACATTCCTAAGACTTCATTACTTCTTTCAACCTCTCCACCTCCTCATTCCACCAATGATAGCCTACCCTCTCCATCTATAAATACCACCACATATAGTACAAACTCTACCACCACACTTGATATAAGGCTAAAAGAGAGTAAAGTTGTAACTTAGAGAGATAATAGTGAAAATTTTGGGGGAGAATAGAGAAAAACTAGCAATTAAGAGAGCCATGGCTTCCCAATCATCTGCGAAACGCCAGAGGGGGGAGAGTTCACGGCCATCCCAACCAACCCGCACCTTGATCGCCGGAAATTTGTAAGTGTCGTCGCTGCCGACCGGTATAACTACATGCTCACCAAAGCCCTTACACCGGAGCGAGGGTTGGCACCAGAGCCTAATGATGGGGAGCTCATGCCGCAAATTTAACAAAAGGGATTGACCAAATTCACCGAGGAACCGGAACCAGCCGTTGAGAACATCGTCAAAGAATTCTATGCAAATGCTGAAGACAAAGCACCATTCTGAGCATTTGTACGAGGACAGTTGGTTCCATTAAGTGCTGACGCCATTAACACCTATTACCAACTGCGGGTGCCTCGCCATTGCTAGTATGTGGACCTCCGTGACAATAATCCTGACTGGGATGCAATAATCATGGAGATGACAAAGCCGGGAACGTCATGGATGAAAGGTCGAAAGGGAGGCACCGTGTTCCCCAAGAAAACCCTTAGCCAGTATGGAAAAATCTGGTATGCATTCCTCTGCGCGAAATTGCTTCCATCCCAACACCCTTCGGATGTCACCAAAGAGAAGGCGTTACTGTTGTACGCCATGGTGCAAGATTTTATCATTGACGTCGGAGCCATCATTTGTTTTTCCATTCGCCGGTGCCTACGTGGATAATTTTCTGGAGCCTTGCCAGACCCATCACTCATATGTGGGTTGTGCCGTCAAGCAGGGGTCCGATGGTCCGACGATGAGCCCACACAAATGCCGCTCGCGTTACTTGATTCGAGAATGATAGCGCGATATTCTGTATGGACAGGCGGCGAGTCACATTCGCGTGGTGTGGGGTTCATTTTTTCATCATCGTCGGAAGACGATGTTGATGCTACAGAGGCATCGGGGGACGAGTTTAAGCAATGGACGATCAAGGAAATGAAGAGATATAGTAGGCCGAAGCTATATCCCGATCTCAATTCCTTGAATTACAAAATAAAATGAATTCAAACACAAAGGCGACTCGTCGGGAGATGCGCCGATTGGAAATGAGGCAAGAGCACATGTTCGACGCTATGCACACATCTTTTACCTGGTTGAACAAAACTCTTCAAAGTTTTAACCCGACGGCCCAATTTCCATATCAACAACCCGGTCCAATGCCAAGGTTCCCACCGAGTGATTCCGATGAAGAAGAACAACAACCACCTCCTCAAGATTAAGCATTGACAGGGAAGTCCTCACGTACTTATTTTGCTCAATTATCCAATGAGGACATTGTATTGTTTAAGTTTGGGGGATTTAAATTCATGTGTGCATGCATTTAATTCATGTTAGGTTGCATTTTTAAATGGTGGTCATTTAAATTTCTGTATTACATTTTAATTTCAGTATTGCATGATAGTTTAGGAGCATAATTAGTAAAGTAGGTTAATATTAGGTTTTGCATATTAGATAACTTGTAATGCATTTTGTTATCCTTATAAAAAAAAGAGTTTGTTAATAAGTATTTGTGTTGTTTAAGTCCATTAATGTTGTGTTTCATGATGTTGTGGGCCTATGATGTGATTGTCAAATAAGTTACAAGTACAGTATTGAATATTAGAACTATGACACAATGATCGTTTATGAATCAAATCTTTGAATTTGTTTGGAAACTGGTTTAAAAGGATAGCACGAGTAATAAATGTGACGCCCCCAAAATAGGTATACATCACCTATTCTGAGTCGCCAAATACATGGTACAGAATATAAATACAATCTTAATTATACAACAAGAGAGCTGTGAGTTTAAATACAAATACTGTCTTCTAGACAATATCCACTTTCAGAATAAGTCCTTATTACATTTATTGTCACACTATTTAACAGAATAGTGAGGACTACTAGCTAATACTATCATTCGGATCATCACTCCGTTCCCCGACTAAATCAAATACCACGTTCTCATTTTCTAAAGAGAACAGTGAAAGAAAGGGTGAGCTCAACTAGCCCAGTAAGAAATATTATGACTAAGATAATGTACAATAAATTATCATTAGTCTTCAACAATGTTAAACTGATAAAATACAATAGACATCAAGTTTAGCTGCAGCAATGAACAAGCAATCCATTAAAAGAGTCAAGTAGAGAATAAAATCTACTATCTTTTATGATTTAAAAAGTTTTTCATCACTTTTTATTGTCGAGACTCATTAAATAAATAATCCACATCATCCTTGCACTACGACCAAGGATATTCATTAGGTCACGACCACAAATTCCATGCACTACGGGCCAAGGATATTTGTGTATTCATCAATGGTCATGATCATGCCAACAACTGTCCATCAATACACTACGGGCCAATGAGGACTTTTACCATATCATTTGTAACATTACGGCCATGATTATACCAATAATCCTCGGTCATAATCATACCAAGTCCATCCATGCACTACAAAGCCACGAGATGACTTTCAACATAATATAAACATGAGTATGATGACAATGATATAAGAATTCAATAAAACAACTTGAAGAATTAATTTGTTCAAAAATTAATAATGTCCAAATTGTCAACAAGATACTGTTTTGTGGTGTAAAATTCAAGAATGCTCAGAAGAATATTTTCATGAAACGATACTGGATGAAGCGCAAATATCAAGGATATTTCACTAATTTCATGGAGTATAGAAGTCAAAACTGTAACCAACTTAGTATAATAAAGAATGGAATAACAACAGAAATCACAGATATTTGTGTATTCATCAATGGTCATGATTATGCCAACAACTGTCCATCAATACACTACGGGCCAATGAGGACTTTTACCATATCATTTGTAACATTACGGTCATGATTATACCGAATAATCCCTGGTCATAATCATACCAAGTCCACCAATGCACTACAGGCCATAGATGACTTTCAAAAAATATAAACATGAGGATGATGACAATGATATAAGAATTCAATAAAAACAAGTTCACGAATTAAATTTATCCAGGAACTAATAACGTCCAAATTGTCAACATGATAATTCTTTGTAGAGTAAAATTCAAGAATGCTCAGAAGAATATTTTCATGAAAAGATACTGGATGAATCGCAAATATCAAGGATATTTTACTAATTTCATGGAGTATAGAAGTCAAAACTTTAACCAATTGAGTATAATACAGAATGGAATAAAAAAAAATCACCATGCATGCGGTACTTTGCATAGACAGGTTACTCCAACAAAATAATAAAGACGGAACCAGGTCCGGTGTAAAACACACAGACAAGATATTCTAACAGAATAATAAAGACGGAACCAGGTCCGGTGTAAAACACAAAGACATGGATATTCCAATGTAATTATAAAGATTTTAAATCAAGTCAGGGTGTAAAACACACGCATGTGATATTCCAATAGAATAATAAAGATTTAAACTTGGTCCGGTGTAAAACACATGCATGTGATATTCAAATGTAATAATAAAGAATGTAATAGCATAAGGATTTCACCAAGTGTAGGGGAGTCCGCGTATACAGGTTATTCCAACAGAATAAATAAGAATAGAATAACATAAGGATTTCACCAAGATGTGGTATGTGCATATACAAAGTTATGTATAGGGTATGTCACAGATACAAAAGTTATTCCAATGTAATAAGAATGGAATACCAGAAGTTCTCTTCATGAATAAGAAAGAATAACACCCCTTACGGGTACAACAAATAATATCCCTTACCGTAAAAGAAACTGGATATAGAAGTAGTGAAGTAGAAGAATACTCTTCTTCTTTCTCTCTATAATTTCTCTCTCTAGAGTTTCAGTGAATTCGTAAGAAATAATGAAGGAATGAGCTTCTATTTATAGAAAAACTGAGAGTGGCTCTTGGTCTTAACGAAGGGTCAAAATGACTCTTGGTAATATTGAATAGATAACTACTATTTGCGAAGGGGTAATTAACTCTTGGAACACCGAAGAGGCAAATAACTCTTGGTAATATTGAAGAGACAACAACTATTTTCGAAGGGGCAATTAACTCTTGGTAATATTGAAGGGACAAGTTACTATTAAGACTTTAAATCAACGATCCATATTGATTTACTATTATAATTTTAATCAACGGTCTGAAAAATTAGCACATCTCCTCATGGAATAATATTGTACCCAAATACCCGAATGCACAATACCAGAGTGAATAGTAACTAGGTGAATAGTAACTCATGAATAGTAACTTATGAATAGTATCTCATGAATAGTAACTCATAAAAAGTAACTCGTGAATAGTAACTCATGAATAGTAACTCGTGAATAGTAACTCATGAATAGTAACTCATGAATAGTACTTCGACACGAAAAGTGCCCCGAATACCCGATTGAACAATATAACCTCCTGACATCCATTATCATCGGAATAGTTGTCAATTTCTACTAACCCAAATAATCCCAACACAACGAAATTATCAAATTCATCTTTAATCAACACGAACTTATCCATCATTAATATCTTAACTCACAATATTTAACAACCAGGTTGTTCCCAGGAAAGAGGGGGCTTTCCGATAAGATTTCTCCCTATTGGCGCGCAATTAGATTATCTAACCTCTCTTTGACAGAATTCTAGACATTGTAAATATTATAATTTAATAATATGAATAACTTTGTCGTCTCAATTATTGATTTAATAAAATAGCATATTATGCATATGATACTGTGACAATAATTTAATCAATAATATGAGAGATATGATGCAGCAATTACTGTAGCAATAATGCAATATAACCGAGTGACTTATCACTTAAGCATCAATAATCAATACCGTGTGCTACTATGCAACCGCGCGTATTATTGTACTTTTACTACCGGGTAGTTCAACAGTATTAATGGTAAAACCTCCGCCGTTATTTTCATAAAATATCTTTGTCGTTTTCTAACTACGACAGTACTTCCGTTGTAGGGTCCACCAATGATTATGCCATCGTACGAAAATTCCCCGACAAAAAGAATATTCCTCGGCCAAACGAATATTATATAACAACTTGCATACTTTACAAAAATTTCAAATACTACCCACAACTATAACAATATATCAAATCCACACCATAATATTAAAAAAAATATTTCGAGAAATTTAAATCTTTTATTTATAAAATATGGGGTCTCACAATCTCCCCTCCTTATGGAATTTCGCCCTCGAAATTTACGTACGTACCTGGTATGCTGAAGAGGTGAGGGTACCTTGACTTTATTTTAGATTCTAACTCTTGATGTATAACCTTTGAGTGTCGAATATATTCCTTCTTATCTAAGATTTTAACACGTATCTCCTCATACGTTAAATCATCTGCTGTCTCGTCCTATTCTATTTTAATAAACTGGTTCAAGTCTTTCACATATTTATGTAACGTCGATACGTTAAAAACGTTATGAACACGCGACATACTTGGCGGTAAAATGAGTCTATAGACCACGGTTCTCCTTTCAATCGAGGATTTCAAATGGGCCAATTAAATCGAGGGTTGAGATTTTCTCTTCAAAGCAACTCTTGCTTTTAAAATAACGCCCTCTTGAACCTTCTTCTTCGTATTCATCAAATTTGGGTGTGTAGCTTGAGCGGCTTTAACTTTATCGATTAAAGTCGATTATACTCGTATATTCGTTATCTTCATGTGGGTCCCTAGAGTCTTTAACTATATCTTCATCATTTGTAAGTTATACGAAATGGGTTTTTGTATTAACAACAACGCACTCATAAACACATACGATCTTCTAATCAACGCGTCAGCTACCACGTTCGCTTTTTCCACAATGGTATTGAATGGTTCGATCGTAATCTTCAACAGCTCGAGTCAACGTCTTTGGCACATGTTATATTTATTTTAGTTGAAGAAATATTTGAGGGTTTAAGAAATGGGTTTTTGTACTGGGGTCAATACAAAATTCGATTTCATGCTCTAGGGGTAGACTAGGAAGTCTTCAGGAATACGTCAGGAAATTTATTAACAATAGAAATATCATTCAAAACTGTGACCCTCATCCAAGACTTGGATAATACGTCACATTGATACCAACTGTGACTTTTATCCCTTAACCTAGATAGCACCTAACAATGGTACCTATCAACTTGCCATCCTCATTCACGATGTCGCCTACAGAAAGTCTGGCTTCGGTGTATTCCACACAAGGAAGTCAACAATGAAAGGATCAGGGCTCTTTACTTATGGCTTGATATGACAATGATTGACTTTAGTGGTTTGGTTACTTGAATTCGCATAACAGGTTGGTTATGAATATAAAAGCTAACAACCTTATGAAAAACATGATCAGTAGTTAACTAATCGTTTCCAAAAATCATATCAATGCAAGTATTTTCAAAGAGATTAGATCGACAGGTAACGTGGAAGTGTTTATTTGAATCAAACAAGATTTATAAATAGTGGAGGTAACAAAGGCTCCTACTGATGAAGTTTCAACCAATAAGTCAAAGTCTAACTTCTCCGGAGTCAAATTTAATCGTTGAACACAAGCAAGAGAGATAAAATAATGGGTAGAACCGGTATCTTATAAGGTATAGACTTCACAAGCATTTATGATTTACTTACCCGTGATAACTTCGTTTGGGTTACTCGCTTTTTGAGAAGTTACGAAAAACGTTCTTCCTGAAACCATCGACTTTGTGTTGTCCGTATCCGCGTTAGGTGCCACCGTCCCAGCTGGACTTGACTTTGGTGTATGATAAAATCGAGCTAAATGACCTTATCTTCTTGAAATTTCCACATCTATTATCTTGGCCATGATTACCATCGAAGTGGTTACCATTCTTGGCATGATAACTTCCCCCACGATGGTCATCATTGTTCCAATGGTCTTTGCCACTGGTACGATTATTATCGTGTTGTTGGTCATTACCTTTTGGTTGTGCTAACTCAGTATCGCTGTCGACGTCGGGATTTTTAATTGTCCCTTTTCGTTACTTGTTCTTTGGTGTTCTCATGTTAATGTGAGATTTGTTTGAAAAAACAAGTGAAAAAGGTCCGACACGTATAATGTCGACGATTTGACTTTAAGAATCGCCAGTTGGTGTTTTTAATTGGTTGCACCAACGCAATCGAAAAGGTTTGAACATTGACCGAGGGTTTTGACACTGCTAAACGGGTCTGTGAAACCGAGATTCATTAAGGGTTCAGGGGCTTAATTATGCGGAGGGAAGGTGTTAGGCACCCCCCAACATCCGTGTTGCCACGGTGACCACCACTCTTCAAAGAAACTGTTATATGAATATGTGTGTGTGTGGGTCAATGTGCAATTATATGAAAGTAGTGCTATGCCTCATTTGCACCTATATACATAGGGTTTGAATTTATGGAAAAATTCAGTTTTAAACAGAATATAGCAATGACGTTTTGTAAAAATAGGTTTTTCAAACCCTATGCTCAATAGTAATTGAGGCCTTTGATACTTCCATTTTATTATTAAATGTTCGGCTTGTTTGATTTTATTCTTTCGAGATGCGAGGCATTCTCGAGAAAATAGTACACACTAACGCCGAGCTCCTTATAGGCATGACAGCCATCCAAGGGAACTCAAATACTGTAAAATAAAATACAAGCTGCTTACAGTTGAAAAATGTCCATCACGAGAACCGAATCTAGATTCATTATTCTGAATCTGTAAGATCACATAATTCCCAGGCTCAAAAGATACTGCAATTGATATATAAAGCAGTAAGCAGTTATATATATATATAAGTTGTAATTATATATATATATATATATATATATACTGACATGATCAGCCACCAGGAATTATTCTCCACGGGGAATCAAGCTGCAGGCAGGTATATATATAAAAGCGGTAAATATATATATATACAGACATGATTAGCCACCACGAATTATTCTTCATGGGGGATCAGAAAAGTAAATAAAGCTATAAAAGCGATCACCGCCACGAAGTCAACTCCAGGCGGGACAAAATGTAAATAAAGCTGTAAAAGCGATCACCACCACGAAGTAAACTCCAGGCGGGACAAAAATGTAAAGAAGGTTGTAAAGGGCCATGAAGTAAACTCCAGGCCTGATAGAAATGTAAATATATATATATATATATATATATATATATATATAAATAGTAAACGCACCGGATATGAATTCAGGCTCATCGGATATGTCCGACAACAGTTATATATATATATATATATATATAAGCAATTAAACGCTCCAGATATAAAATCCAGGCTCATCAGACAGAGTCTGACCACAGTTCATATATATATATATAAAAGCAAATAAACGCTCCAGACCGAAGTCTAGGCTCAATCGAGGCATAACTCGATAATGTTAGTCCATATATAAGAAATATATACATATTAGTATATATATATATATATATATATATACAGACAGAAATAAAAACCACGGACATAAGTCCGGGCAAACACACTCACACGACTCTCAATGTGTGCAACAGTGTGTAATAATAGAAGAAAGAAGCTTTCTAGAATATAAGAAGGCTTACAGTGGAAAGCCAAAGTAGACTTCTTTGACTTTAAAGAGATGAACACTCAGCTCCCACCGGATAAAAGTATCTATATATGAGATAAGTAGTGTTTAAAGAAGAAGAAACACTCAGAAGATGTGTATGCAGAGCTAAATGGGCAGGGCTTCCTCGCCTTTTTCCCTCTCTCTCTCTCTTCTCAAATGGCTGACCCCAAGCCTTGTATATATAGACTGATGGCCGTAGGTCTACCTGTGGCTGGTCGTAGGGCCCGGGCCATGAATCCTATTGTCTCAGAAGACGTGCACTCTCAGCATCTTTGTAATGTCAAATCGAACTTGTAGAACTTCAATCCGAGCATCCAAATGAAGTGTATCTGTACTTCTTCAGATCGCTGGTGTCGAGAGTTACGTAATATCATGGATTAGAGGTTATACGAAGTCATGAAGAGGGGTCGATGCCCATGGTCTTCAAGCTTCAAATTCTATCCAAAGTATTGCCAAACGTAATAGTCACTCGGGATTGTCATTCCTCGGTTATTTGGGACATTGTTGTATGTATGTGTGTCTGAAATGTTGAGACGACGTGCCATTTGTCGGACGAAGAAGATGATGTTTAACTCTTTGTCGGGGTTATCGCCGGTTGAGTTGAAAGTAGACGTTGCTCAGGGTTACAACTGAGATTAGACTACTTGTTGGTATGCTGCGATATCATCTTGTTGACGTTGTGAGATGACGTTGGTGACTCCTCACCGAGGTTATCGCCGGTTTAAGCGGAAAGCAGACGTTGCTCAGGGTTCCAGCTGAGATTAGACTACTTGTTTATGTGCCTCACTGTCATCTGTAATTCAAGCTGATTGCATGTGGTTGAAACAAGCAATTCCGGAGTTATCGCCGGAACTACGACAACATCCCTTGGGGTTATCACCAAGGATGGGATTGCTACTCCCAGTGTTGTTTCTAGGACTGGAACTGAACGTCGCGGTGTTATCGCCGAGACAGGACTGTCCTCTCTAGTGTTGTTGTCGATCTTTTGATCTGCATATCTCGGGGTTATCTCCGAGATTGGAAATGACATTCCCCGGTGTGTGTTCCGAGTTTGGCACCAATGCTCCCGGTTTGTGTGCCGGTTTGGAGCAAAACTTCCCGTAGTATCCTGAATCACAGTAAGTCGTCTTTCGTGGTTATCTCCAAAAGACTTAATCTACCCTCCTGCAATGTTAGTAATAGGAGTGCAAAAAATTTTGAGTGTCTACATATGCCCCTCTTTATCATATTCATGCAATGCAATGCATGGATAGGATAAAGAATCCTAGACACTTGAAATGCAAGCAAGATCATCATGATGCAAATGCAAAGAACATGATGCAAATATATGTAGAATGCATGAACGATTGTCAGGAATTCCTGCTGGGATGACAATCAGTGATGGCTTAGAAATGCGATCCAAGTCTTCGAGGATGCTGACGTTTGGACTAACACCAAAGTCTTGAATCATAGACACCGGCTTATACTCCATAGAGGTACCTCTTATGTGTAAGAGATCTGTGAGGATAAAACTGTGTCTGTTTTGAGGATGTGTATAACATTTTCCCTCATACTTTCAGAGTTACTACCAACAGTCGGTTGTTATCGGGGTTGCCTGATCTTCGCTGATGTGTGTATTACCAAATATATTGTATTGTCGACCTTGCTGAGGAAGGTTGCTTTAATGGATTTACTTGCCATTGGTTGACATGATGTCAAGGTTGTTTTGACCTTCATTGATGTGTGTATCAATGGTTGCATTGCATAGTGGTGACTTCACGGGGATGTCTAGATAATTCGTGGTTTTATGCGTTGTAACTCTGGCTTGGGATGTTTAGAGTTGTAACTCTACAAATGACGGCATCGGACCATTGTGGGGTATTGCCGAGCATGGTTAGTGAAAGCTGAGCTTTTTGGTATCGTATACCCTTTATTCAGGCGAATACCATTGAGGCGACGGGAGTTTAACTCAACCGACGTAAAACCGTGGATTTCGGTAGCCGCTCGCTTTCAATCGTAGTAGCGTTTTACTCGATTTGGCCTTTTCAGCTTGCGAGACCTCCTTTCCAACTCTAACTGGAACTAGTTGGAGGTGTGGGACCTAAGTAGGAGGGCGTAGGTGGACCTCACTGTGTGCATAGAAGTTGACTCTGCTGGCCAATTGTGTTTATGTATAAAAAATGGTTGCTTTCATAATTCATTTTCAAGCTGTGCTGCGAAGGAAATCTGAGAGTTTTTCTGCAGATCTGCTGATTTCAGGCAACTTTCTGCATATTCTATCACCATACAAGCGTTGTTCACTGTCCTGGTAACACATGCATGTATTTTTTTCCAATTTCTGTCCATTGGAAAATTACTTATCGCATGAAATGCATTTAGACACATAGTAGTGAATATGCATGCTGATATGACTTGATAAAAAATATTCAACATAGCAAATGTTAGTATTAAACCATGCTAAACATAATGATGTGAGAAAATTTGACTTTTAAAGCAGTCAAATTGGTACCTTTTACTGTCATTTCTTATCATATCTGAGGACAAATGAGTAAAGGTAGAGTAGTAAATAATCCTGGTAATTAGAGTACACTTACGGATTTTCACTATGATGTGATGAATGCATACAGGATGTATATGATGTGCTGTGTGAGCTCTCTTGAATGGCCACCTAGTCATGCCTATGTGCATGTGGATAGTCCCATTTACAAAGAAATCTATGGAAAAAAATTTCAAAATGTAGGCATTGAAAGCGCTTATGCATTTTAACTCTCATCAGATGTATGTTAAAACAATGCATGTATGCATGTAATCATAAAATGCATTCGAAAAAAAGACTCTGTATAGAATTACCACACCCTTTTTGAGGTGATTTGGAGATTTCGTCCAGATATTATGGATCCGCACTCAAATGAAAGCAGTTCTCAGTAATAACCCGAGAATTTCTATATAAAATAAATAAGAAATTTTATGATAAATTTTTTTTTTTTATGACGAGACTAGGTGTCAAGTAAAGTGAACGATAAATGCGAATACATTTATTACTTAAAAAATTAGAAATAATTTTGGAATTATTAATTACCACAAATTATATGGTAATAAATTACGTAGTTAGAAATGTTTTTATTAATTATTTTCCATGAAAACATGATTGGAAATAATATATGAAGTGATAATTAGATTTATATAATAAATATTTTATTATATGAATTGTTCAGAATATTTAAGTTAATTATTTTAACTTGATTATTGATGTTGTGTACGAAGAATAATTCAGATATGAGATCCAAACCCTGGATTGGGATTGTGATCAAGAGATGAGAATAATAATATTATATTATTGTTATAATGATTTCTTACAGTACAATAATTATGTACTATGTATATGCGGAAATATAATATTGTGCAATGACGGTCAATTAGGTCATAGCATATTACCGTGCTGTGAAACCCTAATTATTAAACTCAGTTATGAGATATTTCTGAGTAGTGACTGTGTATATGAAGTTACTGTGTATAAGAATATCAGGAATTAGACAAAACCCTAATTATCATTGTAGACGTCGATAATTAGGACAAACCCTAATTATTATAACCCTAACCGGTTGAAGTTAGAAACCGTAACGACTGTGTTAGTAATATATACAGATAATTAGAGAACCCTAATGGTCAATTAGAAACCCTAATTGATGACGTTAAGAAACCCTAATTATAGAACCCTAAATTTTTAATCGAAAACCCTAATTTCAATTACCGGGTTTAATTTCGATGTTATTGTATAAGTGTTTTAATTTACCAAAGGATATAAGTTAATTGGTAAATTATAAGAATTAAATCTATTGATTAAATATTACATTTAATTGCCTTGTACAAGATTGCCCATACACTCTTAAACAAAGCCCAACCATCACCCATAACAAATCAGAAGCAAGAATCAAGAATATTTGGCAAAAAGGGTATAAGAACACTAAACCTAGAAATCCTTTAATTCGATGTTATTTGATGCAATTGATTGTTTAAAGTTGTGTAATAGAATGTTAATTGATTATATGAGTTGATAAATCAAAGACCCATAACATCAAAGTGCACGAATTTGAAGATTTAAGCAAGTTGGAAAAACCAAATTCTGTTCACCAAATGTCAGAGGCCATAACTCTTTCCTTGATCATGAGTTTTGTTCTTCAAAAATTGTTATGTGTAGCCTAATATGTGGTCTTTAATCTGCACAAAGAATCAAGTCCATATCATGTATAGATTAGAAGTTATAGATGGTCAAACATGGTTGACCGATCATGATAAACTATTTTTGGGCAGTCTGTAATGGGAGCATTCTCGTCCACTTTTTGTACTTTAAAAGGTCTGGGCTTTTGATATGTTGTAGTGCACTGAGTTAGGAAGCCATAGACTTTGGAATGACCTCATTCCAACCTCGGATGAGGGAATTACGGTGATTGGAAGGAAATGTGTCAAATTTCTCAAAACTGAAAGTCAGCAGCGGGATGTGCTATTCGGGACACTGTTTCGATTAGTTAATGTTTCCAAAACCTTCTGGGCTTTTGGTATGTTATAGTACACTGAATAAGCTTTCTATAGACTCCGAAACGGACTAAATCCGATATCGGAGGAGAGAGTTATGACATTTCAAAGTAGTAGTGTCAAAACTTCCCAACAAGTGCGGTGCAGTCCATTTGAACGGAATTTTCGGGCTGATGTGTTCGGAATTTGGAAATGGTCAAAGAATAAAAGTTGTAGCCCAGACGTTAGCTTCAAGGCGTGGGCTCAATAATCGCTCAAAAATGTTTTAAAATAAAAGAGTTATGACTGTTTTAGCGAAAAGAGGTAAAGCTGAAACGAGATTGAAAACTCATTATGAACGCCCATTTTTTGACGACTTTGTTTGGGCTACCTAATGAACCCGAATTGGGTAATTCGTATTTTTTAAAAATAGTCTTACATACCATGTATAACATATCCAAAAATCAGATTAATCGGAGTTATGAGCAATGCGTTAGAAAATCGCAAAGTGAGCTATTGAAAAATTAGTATAAACCAAGTCCCACATCGACTAAATTGAGAACTTCACCATTTTCTAAACCTATAAATAGAAGGGCTTGGCCTTTGTTTCATTCACCAACAATAAGGCCTCCAATTTTTGAGAAAAACTTTGTTGTGGGAGAACTTTTTATAAAGATCTCCTTAGTTAAATTTTGGCGTGGAAGTGCGTATTCAGTCTGTGGAATTCGTATTTTCGGGTATGTTTCTTATTTAATTTTTGTAATGTTATTATTTTTAATTGTTAGTTAAAGTTTGAATTTTTGAAGTTTAGTTAGTGTTGTTAATAAACTAGTTAGTTTACTATGTTTATTTTGGCTTGGAATTGATTATGTAAATGAGTTATTTGTGATGACTTTTAATATTTTGTAATGAATTTCATTAATTAATAATTATTAATGATATTAAAGTTATTTAATGATTATATTAAATAATTTAGTTTAAAAATGATTTTAATATTATAAAAATCATTTTAAATGAAAATAATGTATTTAAAAATATTTTAAGTTATAATTTAAATGATAATTTCATTAATAATTAAATATTAATGATATTAAGATAATATTAATGATATTTAGTTTATTTAATGATTAATATTAAATAAATAGTTTAAAAATGGTTTTACTTATTTAAAACCATTTAAAGAGGATATTAAGGATTTAAAAATATTTTAAGTTATAATTAATGACTTTTAATATTTGGATAAATAGTACATTAATATTTAAATATTAATGGTAATTATTTGGGTAATATAAATGTTTTAAAAATAGTTTGAGTTATTATAAATAACTTTTATATTTTAGCAATGGTTTCATTAATAGTTTAGTATTAATTAAACTATTAATGATAATGGAATTGTTTAATGTTTAAATCATTTAATTATGATTTCGATATTTGAAAGTTATAATTACCAAACTAGTCGACTTGAGAACCGATTATGAAGTTCGAATTTGAAGAAGATCACCTATAGTAACAGCTTATATCACTATAGGCCCTTTAGTGATGATTTGAATTATTTAAAATTTTTCAATTTACGGAAATTGCGAAAATGATTAAAAATAAGATGTCCGATATTTACAGATGTTGAGGTATAGAATAAGAGTCTTAGACTCAAAGATTTACCCGATAAAAAGTCGTCGATACCGCAAACAAATGTCGGACCTTATAAAAGAAAGAAAAGACTACTTGTAAGAGCATGGATGAGATATTTGAAAATGTATAAAAATATTTCGAGTATAGAATATGAACTAAAAGTATGATCACTGTGATTATGTGATTAGACTATGTGCTGACTGTAATAGACAGTACTATGTGTTAAGATATATTGTTCTAATCGAACGAATGATCTGATTATTGATAGGTTGTGATAAAGAGATAAAACCTAAGTTGAGATTTGTAATCAGCGAATCAGGCAAGTACCTACCTTTGCATTTTCTTTATGCAATGGACATGGGTAAGAAGTTTCAGAATTATTCTATTCATGTACAGAATGTGTACACTTTGATTATCAACATGTTAGCTCAGATAATATTCTGTTAAGTTGATTTCTAAATGGTTATACAAGTGTCCCCACTTGGATAATCATGGCATTTATTCACATGTTGATATACCTTTGTCAATTACCCGTATACATATATGTTGAATTACATATTATTGTTGAGCAAGATTAAAACCTTGGGTTTGGAACTGTGCATGTATGAACATCCCTATATGGGAAGATTTTTTATGCAAGGCGGATAGAGTGAGCGATGAATTTCGTTCAAGTTATGTAGTATTGATTAATATGAGGTACAATCGGGTCGATCACCCTCCGCGTCTGTAAGTTATGATTTGGTTTGAGGATAGAATTTCGCTAAACCTTTTCGAAAATGAAAAGAATGTTCATAGTATGTTTCTTAAACCCTATTCAAGGGTAGAGCTAGAGTCAAATTTAAAGAATTTGAAAGAGAGTTGTTATGTGAATTTTTATCAAGATGATTACTTCACAACTTTCAATTCGTTGTAGAAGTGCTATGTAAAGAGAATACTTATATTCTTTCACTTATATATAATTGCTATTATTACTTTGGGCACTTAAATGCTCATCCTTGCTTAAATTAAATGTTTTCGTTATGTATGAGCAAACCAAGGCTCGAGTACGAACAAAGGAAAAGGAAGGTCGATTGAATAAGTGTGTATTATGAGTTAATGGTTATAGTTGTATTGGTATCTATTCAAGTATTGTAAGGAATGTATTTGAAGGTCACGTGCACTGGGAAGTAAACTTTGATGTATGTAAATTAAGTTGAATGTATTATTATTTAGTATTATTCAATTTTAAATAAATGGTATCGTGGGGAACCGAAGTTAGGGTTTCAAGTAACCCGGATTTGGGGTCACAAAGTGTTGGTATCAGTGGTGGTTATGAAGCTTAGGTAGGAATACCGAGACTAATAACCGCAATGATTAGGATAAGTATTAACTCATATAGAGTTAGTTGGTCGATAAGATTCAAAGATGAATCTCATGAAAGTGTAAAGACACGAGTTCCCTAACTCGATTATAAAGTTAAACAAAGAGTGGGGAATAGATTGAGTCTAAAAGACTGAAAGTGCAGTTATGAGAGATCGTAAAATAAAATGATCAAGATATAGAACTAAATCGTAATATATACGATGAGATCACCCCGTGATCTGATAAGGCTATGATGAAATGTAAGGAATCAACTGATGATTGGAAAGTTTCACAAAGAAGATTGCGTGTATGAATTGTACTATCAATTGGTACAGATCCAGAAGAGAATTATAAATACGAATAAATTCGTATGGAGAATGGGGTTAGTGTTAGATGGGGATTCAATTGAGGACTCATGTCGGCAGCTGAGTTGTATGATTCTTCGTATGGGAGCTGAATTGTACTTGGTGTAAAAACCACTTAGTTTCGCAATCGATAATCATTGAAATGTACGTGTCGCGCTATTTGTTATATGCACATTAAGAGGATGACTCCATTCTCAGGTGTATAAAAGGTAGATAGGTCATAGATAGAGAATATAAGATTAAGTTCGAATTTTTTAAAACTCATACCTATGAGACATTCTTGACTCATAATTATATGAAATGTTTATGAACCCCTCAGCGAATGGACGCCAAAGGTCTGACTAGGATAAGTTCTTAAACTCATATGATTGTGGCAATTTATGAACTCATAAGTGTGGTTTGATGAACTGGGTATAGTTTTGTGTGAATGGAGTGTTATGGATTACAGGAACAGATAGATTGTTAAGTAAATGATTTTTAGTGAAGGTGTTAGGTTTTCCTAAACTCCTAGCTATGCTAAACTTCAAAATTTTTGACATCAAGCTAAATACGCACTATGTGCTTTTGAAAAAAAAAATGTAGACTCGTAATCATTTTTGAAACGGTTTAAAGTACGGTCTATGCTACTTATTTTGGCTAGACGCAAATGATTTGAAATATCAAAATTTATTTTTAATTATCACTCATGTACCATGTAACCTGGTGCAGAGATGATAAAAATGTGATGGAGTTGTAAATACAGGAATACTTAGTGTGAATTTGACCTGAAGTCGTTGTTCCACTATTGTATGATGTGTTATGACAAAGTCATACAATGACGGCATCCTCAACGGATTGTTAATACAGTACGGCATCATGACGTCATTCTCGAAAATGTTTTCAAAAAGTTTAATTTGCCAACGGGGTTTGGCTACATCTAAATAATTCGATTGAATTGAATTATGGATATGAGTCTATGCTATTTGAATCAGCTAGACTAATGTTTATGAAAACTCTAAGTGTTCATTGAAAGAAATTTCCCGAACCAAATTGTTTGGTGCGGAATCCTATGATAAGACTGAGGTGAACAATGTTGTTTGGATAAATGATCCAATCTAATGGCGTAAATATTCGCTAGGTATGATTAATACGTTATGCATGACGTAGGGGTACAATAGGCTAATCACCTAAAGTACTATTAATGGTAGTTTACCTTCTTTGTGATTGTAAACATACCATGTAATGTTTTGTTTTGCGGTATGAATACCGTTAAAACTATGTGTTCATGGTCTATATGACCCCTCAGCACAATTTGAAAACTTTTACTCTTGTGAGAGGTGTATTGGGTAGCATGTGATGATATGTGTGAATGTTGTAAGCACGCAGAGATAGAGTTAATGAGTTATGAGGGAGGTTGGAGCAGAGGGAGATATATTCAGATAAGACAGTTGAAGGTTGAAATAGAAGCCAAAGACACCAGATATATACCTTGGCCAGGCTTTAGTCATCACCTTCATGCGATTCAATGCGAGTGGATGGAGCGCTTTCTACAGAGATAGGCGTTGATGAGAATTGAATAAATTTATCGTCAATCAAAATAAGAGACAACGATATAGAACTCTTGATTGTCGTGTGTATATATACTATATGTTAATCTGTGGTAACTTATGTATGTAGATGTCTGGTGAGAAAGATATGTGGAATAAGAAGGATCATATTCACACCCCGAGCTAATATCGAGGCCAACAGATGAAATAGAAGCTCACTAGGAACCCAAATCGGACGAGGTGGCTATCATGGAAAAACGTAGCATCAGATCCAGAAATGTTGGATTTGACAGATAATGATTCAGACACTAAAGTTGAAGCTGCTCAAGCATCAACGGAGGTGCAGGATTTGGAGAACAAGGTTTCTTCATTGGAAAGGTTGTGGGAGATGTGAAAAGTTGATGCGTCAAAGCGTTAATGGAAACAATGGAAGAGCAGGATAAGCTCAAAATCCAAATTGACCAGATGGAGCCTCAAGCGACACATCCGTGAAGGACACACTCTCCTCGCTGCCCCCGACTATAAGAAAGGTGGATGTTTTAATTGTGGGATGGAAGGACATCGAGCGAATGAATGTCCGATAAAAAGGCTTGGTAAATAAGTAGTATGGGTTATGTATGTAATATGTGTGATAAGTAATGAACTATTTTTAACTTTTATGTTGGTTAAGATTTTAAATCCCGACTTTCGTAGTCACAAAGGGATAGCTGTTGATTAAAGCAGGATGTGCTGTGTAAATATTCGATAAATGAATATGAATCTAAGTTTGAGAAATGAAACGAGATTAATACATTAATCTTATGCAATAAGGTTTAAAATGTAAGAGTATAATTTATGGTTTTATTTAACCAGATAATGCCACCAAGACGTCAAACTCGAAACCAAAGGGTAGAAGAATCTACTAATCTTTGGAGAACGATAATTTAATCGATGCAAAACTTTGCAAACATGGTAGCTCAAAGCTATGCATCGTGGAATACCAAATTATGACAGGAACCAAATGACAATCGCTTGGAAAATTTCAAAGACTTTAAAGCCGTAGGACCACCAGAATTCAGAGGATCAGCTGACCCTATAGAAGCCCAAACATGGGTTAACGAGATAGAAAAGGCATTCGTAATTGCTATAATAGATGAGGGGCAAAAGACTGCTTTTGCCACTTATATGTTGAAAGGGGAGGCTAACTTTTGGTGGGAGGCAAATAAAACTCGGGCAGGAGAAGAAGAAATTACTTGGGATATTTTTAAGAATTTATTTTTTGAAAACTATCTCTCTGTTAATATGCAGTCTAGAATGGAGTTGAAATTCCTGGAGTTAAAACAGGAGAACATGACTGTTGCGGAGTATGCCGCAAAATTTAATGAGTTGGCTAGGTTTGCTCCACATCAAGTGGATACAGAGGCTAGGAAGGCAAGGAGATTTGAGCTGGGCTTAAAACCCTGGCTCTACAATAAGGTGTCAGTACTGGAAATCAATACTTTTGCAGCACTCATGGAGAAGGCTATCATTGCTGAACAGGAAAGTGAGGCCATGAGCCTCTACCATAAGGAGAAGAAGAATAAAAGCAAGTCAGAAGGAACAATAAAGATAGAAAGTAGTAGTGGGAATAGGGGTGAGAAAAGAATGAGGAATTTTTTCCGAGAAAATGCAAGTAAAGCAGGAAGGTATAAAGAAGGTAGTGCAAAGGCAAGAATCATGCGGGAAGAATCACTCTGGCGAAAGTGTCTCGAAGGGCAAGTTTGTATGCTACAAGTGCGGGCAAGAGGGTCATATCTCTCTCAAGCGCCCCAACTCAAGGATGATCGGTGGATGCTTCATATGTGGATCGATTGAGCATAAGGTGAGGAACTCATCCACGAGAGGGGAATGGAGGCAGGAACGTAACCACTGGGGGAGAAAGTGGGACGTTAGCAATTTCGAGGACCAAACTCAACCAAGAACTCCAACGAAAGCAACTCCGAGGGTTTACAACATGACGGTCCGAGGATACGGTGGCAAATTTGGAAATGTAACTCCGTGTGCTATTTGAATAACTTATATATCTTATATTTCTGCTTAATCGGATAGACAAGTGTTATGATGAATAATTAAAGATCAGTTCGATCAAGTACGATCGAGATCTACGTACAATGATTATATGCTATGTACCCTTTCGCAAGATATGAGTTTTTAAAGCGGTGATTAGGGGACGGAATCCTTATAAGGAGGGTGAATGTAATAACCGAGAATTTCTATATAAAATAAATAAGAAATTTTATGATAAATTTTTTTTTTTTTTATATGACGAGACTAAGTGTCAAGTAAAGTGAACGATAAATGCGAATACATTTATTACTTAAAAATTAGAAATAATTTTGGAATTATTAATTACCACAAATTATATGGTAATAAATTTCGTAGTTTAAATGTTTTTATTAATTATTTTCCATGAAAACATGATTGGAAATAATATATGAAGTGATAATTAGATTTATATAATAAATATTTTATTATATGAATTGTTCGTAATATTTAAGTTAATTATTTTAACTTGATTATTGATGTTGTGTACGAAGAATAATAGAGATATGAGATCCAAACCTCGGATTGGGATTGTGATCAAGAGATGAGAATAATAATATTATATTATTGTTATAATGATTTTACAAAGACAATAATTATGTAATCGTAGTATGTGAAATATAATATTGTGTGATAACGACGGCAATTAGGTCATAAAGCATATTATCGTCTTTGTGAAACCCTAATTATTAAACTCGTTATGAGATATTTCTAAGTAGTGAATAGTGTATATGAAGTTACTGTGTATAAGAATATCAGTAATTAGACAAAACCCTAATTACTGTTGACGTCGATAATTAGGACAAACCCTAATTATTATAACCCTAACCGGTTGAAGTTAGAAACCGTAACGACTGTGTTAGTAATATACACAGATAATTAGAGAACCCTAATGGTCAATTAGAAACCCTAATTGATGACGTTAAGAAACCCTAATTATAGAACCCTAAATTTTTAATCGAAAACCCTAATTTCAATTACCGGGTTTAATTTCGATGTTATTGTATAAGTGTTTTAATTTACCAAAGGATAGAAGTTAATTGGTAAATTATAAGAATTAAATCTAGTGATTAAATATTACATTTAATTGCCTTGTACAAGATTGCCCATACACTCTTAAACAAAGCCCAATCATCACCCATAACAAATCAGAAGCAAGAATCAAGAATTTTTGGCAAAAAGGGTATAAGAACACTAAACCTAGAAATCCTTTGATTCGATGTTATTTGATGCAATTGATTGTTTAAAGTTGTGTAATAGAATGTTAATTGATTATATGAGTTGATAAATCAAAGACCCATAACATCAAAGTGCACGAATTTGAAGATTTAAGCAAGTTGGAAAAACCAAATTCTGTTCACCAAATGTCAGAGGCCATAACTCTTTGCTCGATCATGAGTTTTGTTCTTCAAAAATTGTTATGTGTAGACTAATATGTGGTCTTTAATCTGCAAAAAGAATCAAGTCCATATCATGTATAGATTAGAAGTTATAGATGGTCAAACATGGTTGATCGATCATGATAAACTATTTTGGGCGATCTGTAATGGGTGCATTCTCGTCCACTTTTGTGCTTTAAAAGGTCTGGGCTTTTGATATGTTGTAGTGCACTGAGTTAGAAAGCCATTGGCTTTGGAATGACCTCATTCCAACCTCGGATGAGGGAATTACGGTGATTGGAAGGAAATGTGTCAAATTTCTCAAAACCGAAAGTCAAGAATGGATGTGCTATTCGGGACACTGTTTCGATTAGTTAATGTTTCCAAAACCTTCTGGGCTTTTGGTATGTTATAGTACACCGAATAAACTTTCTATAGACTAAACGGACTAAATCCGATATCGGAGGAGAGAGTTATGACATTTCAAAGTAGTAGTGTCAAAACTTCCCAACAAGTGCGGTGCAGTCCATTTGAACGGAATTTCGGGCTGATGTGTTCGGAATTTGGAAATGGTCAAAGAATAAAAGTTGTAGCCCCAGACGTTAGCTTGGCGTGGGCTCAAGAATCGCTCAAAAATGTTTTAAAATAAAAGAGTTATGACTGTTTTTAGCGTAAAGAGGTAAAGCTGAAACGAGATTGAAAACTGTTATGAACGCCCATTTTTGACGACCGCTTGGGCTACCTAATGAACCCGAATTGGGTAATTCAGTATTTTTAAAAATAGTCTTACATACCATGTATAACATATCCAAAAATCAGATTAATCGGAGTTATGAGCAATGCGTTAGAAAATCGCAAAGTGAGCTATTGAAAAATTAGTATAAACCAAGTCCCACATCGACTAAATTGAGAACTTCACCATTTTCTAAACCTATAAATAGAAGGGCTTGGCCTTTGTTTCATTCACCAACAATAAGGCCTCCAATTTTTGAGAAAAACTTTGTTGTGGGAGAACTTTTTATAAAGATCTCCTTAGTTAAATTTTGGCGTGGAAGTGCGTATTCAGTCTGTGGAATTCGTATTTCCGTGTATGTTTCTTATTTAATTTTTGTAATGTTATTATTTTTAATTGTTAGTTAAAGTTTGAATTTTTGAAGTTTAGTTAGTGTTGTTAATAAACTAGTTAGTTTACTATGTTTATTTTGGCTTGGAATTGATTATGTAAATGAGTTATTTGTGATGACTTTTAATATTTTGTAATAAATTTCATTAATTAATAATTATTAATGATATTAAAGTTATTTAATGATTATATTAAATAATTTAGTTTAAAAATGATTTTAATATTATAAAAATCATTTTAAATGAAAATAATGTATTTAAAAATATTTTAAGTTATAATTTAAATGATAATTTCATTAATAATTAAATGTTAATGATATTAAGATAATATTAATGATATTTAGTTTATTTAATGATTAATATTAAATAAATAGTTTAAAAATGGTTTTACTTATTTAAAAACCATTTAAAGAGGATATTAAGGATTTAAAAATATTTTAAGTTATAATTAATGACTTTTAATATTTGGATAAATAGTACATTAATATTTAAATATTAATGGTAATTATTTGGGTAATATAAATGTTTTAAAAATAGTTTGAGTTATAATAAATAACTTTTATATTTTGGCAATGGTTTCATTAATAGTTTAGTATTAATTAAACTATTAATGATAATGGAATTGTTTAATGTTTAAATCATTTAATTATGATTTCGATATTTGAAAGTTATAGCCGGCCAAACTAGCTGACTTGAGAACCGATTATGAAGTTCTGAATTTGAAGAAGATCACCTATAGTAACAGTTATATCACTATAGGCCCTTTAGTGACAGATTTGAATTATTTAAAATTTTTCAATTTCGAAATTGCGAAAATGATTAAAAATAAGATGTCCGATATTTGAGATGTTGAGGTATAGAATAAGAGTCTTAGACTCAAGATTTACTCCGATAAAGTCGCCGATACGTCTGTGACAAATGTTAGACCTTATAAAAGAAAGAAAAGACTATCGAAGAGCATGGATGAGATATTTGAAAAATGTATAAAAATATTTCGAGTATAGAATATGAACTAAAAGTATGATCACTGTGATTATGTGATTAGACTATGTGCTGACTGTAATAGACAGTACTATGTGTTAAGATATATTGTTCTAATCGAACGAATGATCTGATTATTGATAGGTTGTGATAAAGAAATAAAACCTACGTTGAGATTTGTAATCAGCGAATCAGGCAAGTATCCTACCTTTGCATTTTCTTTATGCAATGGACATGGGTAAGAAGTTTCAGAATTATTCTATTCCTGTACAGAATGTGTATGCTTTGATTATCAACATGTTAGCTCAGATAATATTCTGTTAAGTTGATTTCTAAATGGTTAACAAGTGTCCCCACTTGGATAATCATGGCATTTATTCACATGTTGATATACCTTTGTCAATTACCCGTATACATATATGTTGAATTACATATTATTGTTGAGCAAGATTAAAAACCTTCGGGTTTGGAACCAGGCATGTATGAACATCCCTATATGGGAAGATTTTTGCGCAAGGCGGATAGAGTGAACGATGAATTTCGTTCAAGTTATGTAGTATTGATTAATACTGAGAACAATCTGGTGATCACCCTCCGCGTCTGTAAGTTATGACTGGTTTGAGGATAGAATTTCGCTAAACCTTTTCGAAAATGAAAAGAATGTTCATAGTATGTTTCTTAAACCCTATTCAAGGGTAGAGCAGAGCCAAATTTAAAGAATTTGAAAGAGAGTTGTTATGTGAATTTTTATCAAGACAGATTACTTCACAACTTTCAATTCGTTGTAGAAGTGCTATGTAAAGAGAATACTTATATTCTTTCAAATTTTATATATAATTGCTATTACTTGTTGGGCACTTAAATGCTCATCCTTGCTTAAATTAAATGTTTTCGGTTATGTATGAGCAACTGAAGGCTCGAGGCATGAACAAAGGAAAAAATTTGATTGAATAAGTGTGTATTATGAGTTAATGGTTATAGTTGTATTGGTATCTATTCAAGTATTGTAAGAATGTATTTGAAGGTCACGTCTTGGGAAGTAAACTTTGATGTATGTAAATTAAGTTCGAATGTATTATTATTTAGTATTATTCAAATTTTAAAGAAATGGTATCGTGGGGAACCGAAGTTGGGTTTCAAGTACTGGATTTGGGGTCGCCACAGCCCCGCAGGACTACTTACGGTGTACTAAGAGAGTCGTTGAAGAGCCTCAAAGAAGATTCTATGAGACTGACCTAAATCGTTTCAGCGGAGGCGGTGGTGTGTCCTATTCGGGTTGAAGTGCCGAATGTTGAGGATGAGGAAGAGGATGTACCGTTTGAGGTTCCCGCTCTTGTTGTACGTGTTCCTCATAGGGAATTGCCAGGTATTCAAGTGGCGAACCCAGATCTTCTGGGTGACTTGAGTAAGCATCCTTCAGTATACCTGCACGCAAACGAGGTATGAAGTTAGATCTTAATCTTCCTTATTTCCTATTGATGAGGAGTCAAGGAGTCTGATGTTGATCTGCATTTGATGTAGGTTCCCGGCTTCACACAACCTCGAGGGAACTGGTTTAGCATCCACTCTATGTATCAGGCCTTGCATGATGACTATAGAGCGATCGTCCATGGCTGGGGATTTGAGAGGTTTTTCTCCATTCTACCCCGTCTTTGTCCCTGTGGTTACCTCAGGGAATTATCTGAGCGGTGATTCCACCAGACTCAATCACTTCATTTGTTAGACTGTGAGGTGATGATGTCGCTAATGGATTGACGGTTTATCACAGGCATGGAGTTTGGAGGGGACCCGATGCCTTTCACGGTGGATATCACCCCTATTGCTATTAGATCCTTGTTGGGAGTTCCGGCGGAGGCGCTCAAGGGCAAGACTATTAGGACAGGTCCTTTGAGCGTAGATGCTATGAGTGGGCTATTGAGTGAGCCCATACCCAATGATGTGAGAGTCAGGGATCGCATTCTGCGGCGATTGTTCCTAATGATCATCAGGGGTTGCTTCATAGCAGACAACTCTTCTACAATGTCTTTCGCTTTAATTAGCGCCACTCGACACGTGGACCGTATAGGAGAGTATGATTGGGGTTCCTACATCTTTTCCTATTTCCTTAGGGGAATGCGCATGCGATCGCAGGGCTTGACCGAGGTGTGGTTAGGATTCTACCCATTTCTGCTGGTGAGTGTTTCTCTTGTCTTTTCCCATGTACAGGTTAAGAGTGTTGACTGACAGCAGATGTTTTACCTTTGTGTTGGCAGTTTTGGGCTTATGAGAGGCTCCATTATTTATGTCCTGTGAGCGTGTTAGGTTTAGACACCTATCCATGAGGACGGAGATGGCATCATTCTATACTGGCGGAGGTCTCTGTTTCTGAGAGTTTTACTCATTGCCGCTTGCAGCTGGAGATATTGACAGATGATGTCATCACATGAATTCCCTACTCTGGAGAGCATCTGGGAGTTGGTTTTGATGATGGGTACCCGATTGGAGTAGAGTACTTTATATCCACCCGTAGGATTCCTCTCTTTACCGACGGAGGATGGGAGCTCTATTTAGGAGAGCGTGCAATAAAGACCACCACAGGAGAGATCTGTATGCCGATCTTGACTCCTGCCAGGCGTTATTGGCCTGTTTCGCAGTCACCCTTCATTGACATCCCATTGATGGGGATTGACGGTTTCACATTGTCAGAGGGCCCTTATTCTCAGGAAATATTCCAGCATTGGTGGATCCCTCGTACCATTGGAGCTCAGACCCGCGCCACACACTTTATGGGGGATATGGTTCCAGGATCTGTGATGATGAAAGATTGGCTAGCCTGTGTCAGAGATCCGACTTACGCGACACAGATCGAGAGATTGACTCGGCAGCTGGACCGATCACATCTTTTCATTCGTCATTTGGGCAGAGATCCTTCAGAGGTAGATACTTTTGATCCTTCCAGCAGTGGAGCTGGCCCCTCAGATAACCCATTTTGTTTTGCTAGTGCAGATCCTCCTTTGTATAGGCCTGACATCCTTGTAGATAGAGATCCAGTGACTCAGGAGGAGTTACATCAGGCGGATAGCATCGATGATGTTGACATTGACACTATTAACTTCTTCTGATGTATTTCTCGTTATCTCTTTTGATAGGCCTCTGTTAGATGCTGGGTAGCTTTGTCCCATTCTCGCTATATCTTTTGGTAGGCCTCTGTTAGTTTTTGGGTAGCTTCACCCCATTTCCCTGTATTTTAGGTGTACAGAGATGTATTAGATGATGATATACTTAGGAATGTATGTACAGTTTTTCATTCCCTATATCATATTGACATCTATCGTATCATGCATGTTATTGTTATGCATATATATGTATATCCAGAGATATTCAACATTGACCCTTGGATGGTCTTATGACACGACTTGCACAGATGTCTTCTAGCCGCATTGATCATACCCCATCATCTGCGGTGGTGGTTGGTATACGATCATGGTATGATAGTATGTCACCATTAGACATGGTGATCGTAGATGATTTGTTGCAGCATACTATGACCCTACTAGTGTTTCAGGTTCCTCCAGGATTTGTAAAGGGCATGCTAGAGCACTGGATATCAGATAGATAGGTATTCCGCTTCGGGACCTGCGAGTTCACTCCTACTTTGGAGGAGTATGCACGTTTGACGATGCTTCCTTTGGACAGACCTTGCGTGTAAGACCCCAACTTTTATGAATAAAGATGAATTTTCTATAAATATCATTTTTGAATATTATGGAGTAAATTTGATATAATGTTATAGTTGTGGGTAATATTTATAAATTTTGCAAAGTACGCAAGTGGATAAATAATATTCGATTGGTCGGGGAATATTCTTTTTGTCGGGGAATATCCGTACGACGGTACAATCATTGGTGGACCCCACAACGGAATTATTGTCGGATTGAGAACACGACAAAAATATATTTTTATAAAAATAACGACGAAAGTTTTACCGTTAATAGTGTTGAACTACTCGGTAGTAAAGAAATGCGATGAATACGCATGTGGTTGCATAGTATTATTACGGTATTGATTATTGATGCTTACGTGAGAAGTCACTCAGTTTTATTTAATTATTACTACAGTATTTGCTGCATAGTATCTCACGTTATTTGATTCAATTATTGTCAATATTTCATATATTTTAAATTAATAATTGAGATGACAAATTTATTAATATTATTATTTACAATATTAACGATGTCTAGAAGTTCTGTCAAGGAGATGTTAAGTAATTGCGCGCCAGTAAGGAGAAATCCTTACCGGAAGGCCCCCTCTTTCTTGGGAACGACCTGGTCGATTAATATTGTGAATTGTAATAAAGATGATAAATGTTGTTAAAATTATTAAGGTGATTTTATGAAGTTTTGCTTATTTTATGGACCCCTATTTACCCATTTTTCAAAATAATCGGTAGAAATTATTTAATGGTGGGGCCCACATGTGGGGCCCATATGTGTTGAAGAATTGATTTTTGAAATCAATTTACGTATAGGGAGGGAATTATTGTATATGTATATGATGTGTGTGTATATATATATTATATGTGTGAGTGGAAAATGGTGGGAGAAAAGAAAGATGAAAGTGATAGTGTGATAGTGATGGGTAAGAGTGTAGTGAATTTGATTATTGGGTGTGTGGGGGATTGATGTTGGTTATGGGGGAGAAAAAAATAAGTGGTTGATATATTATATATATATATATATATATTTAATTGGCATGTGTGTATATATATATATTATATTATATTGTTAGTGGTTTGAATTATATTATATAAATATAATATATATTATATATATTATATTTTATTTAAAAGATTTTGCTTTAAATATGGACCGTTCGATTAAAAGTAAATCAATCTGGACCGTTCATTGATTGATTACTATTTATTCCATTCTTCTATAAATAGAAGCTCATTCCTTCATTATTTCTTACAAATTCACTAAAACTCTAGAGAGAAAAATTATAGAGAAACTATAGAAAAGTATTCTGCTACTTCCCTACTCTTATATTCAGTGTCTTTTACAGTAAGGGATATTATTTATTTCAAATTCTGAAGAGAACTTCTGTTATTCCATTGTTTATTATTCGGTTGGAATAACCTGTATACGCGACATACCCTGTACACAACCTGTATAAGCGGCATACCCTATACTTGGTGAAATACTTATATTATTCCATCTTTATATTCTGTCGAGTAATATCCGCTGGTGTGAATTTCACGATTCGGTTCCATTATTTATTATTTCGCATTTAATATTCTCGAGAATATCCTCGCTTTGTGAATTTCACGACTGGTTCAATTATTTATTATTCCACATTTAATATTCATTCGGAATATCTCATCGATTGTAAATTTCACTGATTTTGGTTCCATTATTTATTATTTCGTATTTATTATTACATTGGAATAACGCCATACATCGGCAATACCGCATGCATGGTGATTTCTGTTGTTATTCCATTCGTTATTATTCTGTTGGAATAACCTGTCTATGCGTAGTACCGCATGCATGGTGATTTATGTTGTTATTCCATTCTTTATTATACTTAGTTGGTTAAAGTTTTGACTTCTATACTCCATGAAATTAGTGGAATATCCTTGATATTTGCGCTTCATCCAGTATCGTTTCATGAAAATATTCTTCTGAGAATTCTTGAATTTTACACCACAAAACAGTATCTTGTTGACAGTTTGGACATTATTAATTCCTGGACAAATTAATTTTTGAAGTTGTTTTATTGAATTCTTATATAATTGTCATCATACTCATGTTTATATTATGTTGAAAGTCATCTGTGGTCTGTAGTGCATGGATGGACTTAGTATGATTATGACCAGGGATTATTCGGTATAATCATGACCGTAACGTTACAAATGATGTGGTAAAGCCCTCATTGGCCCGTAGTGTATTGATGGACAGTTGTTGGCATGATCATGACAATTGATGAATACACAAATATCCTTGGCCCGTAGTGCATGGAATTTGTGGTCGTGACCCTAATGAATATCCTTGGCCGTAGTGCAAGGATGATGTGGATTATTTATTTAGCTGAGTCTCAGCAATAAAAGTGATGAAAAACATTTTAAATCATAAAAGATAGTAAACATTATTCTCTACTTGACTCTCTTAATGGATTGCTTGTTCCGCTGCAGTTAAACTTGATGTCTATTGTATTTTATCAGTTTAACATTGTTGAAGACTAATGATAATTTATTCTGCATTATCTTAGTCATAATATTTCTTGTTGGGCTAGTTGAGCTCACCCTTTCTTTCACTGTTCTCTTCAGGAAATGAGAACGTAGCTGGGACGAGTCGGGGAACGGAATGATGGTCTTAGATGGTGTATTAGTAGTCCTCACTATTCTGTGAAATAGTGTGATAATAAATGTAATGAGGACTCTATTGTGTTTGAATACTGTCTAGATGACAATATACTTATTGAAACTCTCAGTTTATCTTTGGTCGTATCTTACACGACTGTTGTATAATTTAGTTTGTATTTGTATTTAGTACCATGTAAGTGGCGACCCAAGATGGGTGATGTATACCTAATTTTGGGGGCGTCACAGTTGGTATCAAAGCTTAGGGATATGATCCCTGGCTAAGATGTGAGACAAGAACTAGGAGGGGAGAGACGGAGAATTCTTTCGCTAGTATGACCTACATAAGTTTACTTGTTATTTAATTGGTTTGTCAGAGTATAGGGATAATATGTGATGTGTTAATTAACCCTTGTTTTGTGGCAGTATTTGAAAATGACATCCGAGAATGTTGAGAATAGCAATGGAGCACAGGAGACCGTTGAGTCTCCACAGATCAATAATCAGGATAATGTGCATCAGGAATGTGATAATCCTCAGGCAGACAACAACACTGATCAATTGACGAACGACGGTACGTTTAGCAGTTTTTTAGAATTCATGCAACATCAGGCGAAGGCGGCTCCTATCCAAAATGCAGGTGGAAACATTGGCAACTCTCGGATGGTCACCGCCAAGCAGTTCAAGGAGCTGGGACCACCGGAGTTTATTGGAGAGCCAAAACCACTTAAGGCGAAGACGTGGATAAAGTAGATTACCATGATATTTGATGTCTTGGGCTCCTCCGAGGAACAAAAGGTTCCCTTTGCCACCTTCATGTTGCGAGGAGAGACAGATTACTGGTGGGAATTTGTAAAGCGTACTCAACCTGCCGCACTGAAGATAACTTGGGAGAAGTTCCAAGAACTATTCAACGACAAGTACTTTCCCAAAAGTATTCGTCACATGAAAGAGGTAGAGTTCATAAAGCTAGAACAAAACAACATGACCGTATCGTAATACGAAGCCAAGTTTGCCGAGTTGTCCCGATTCGCGTCTCATTTGGTTGATAATGAGGAGAGAATGACACGAATGTTTTTAAGAGGTTTGAAACCTGAGATATGTCAATATCTTATATCTCATAAACCATGTTTGTATTCAGATGTTGGTAATAGGGCTCAGTTATTGGAGCGTGATAATGAGTCAAGCCAACCAAAAGAGAGCAGCCGATAAAATGATAATACCAGTGAGAACGGTCATCGAAGCGGTGACAATAAGCGTGGAGAGAATCAACATGCTAGAAATGGTAACCACTTCGGTGGTAATTATGGCCAAAACAATAAGAATGGACATTTCAAGAAGAGGAGATTCAACAATGATGAAAATACGTCAGTACCAGCACTCGTTGTTAAGGAAGGAGAACGACCACCTCTCATATGCTTCAAATGCGGAGGGGAGGGACACATCAGTCCCAACTATGCGATGCCATCCAAAGCGTGTTACAATTGTGGAAGAGAAGGTCACCTAGCCCGATTTTGTCGTTCACCGAAGACAAGTTCAGCTAGAATGGAGGCACCAAAGGCCGTCCCAAAAAAGTCAAAACCGGTACTGCAAGGGAGAGCGTTTTTCGTGACTCCTCAAAAAGCGAGTAACCCGAACGAAGTTAGAACGGGTTAGTTAATTATAAATTCTTGCGAAGTCTATACCGTGTTAGATACCGGTTCTACTCACTCTTTTATTTCACCTAGTTATGTTCAATGTTTGAAGTTAACTCCGGAGAAGTTAGACTATGATATATCTATTTAAACTCAGTTGAGAGAAATCTTTGTTACCTCCACTATTTATAAATCTTGTTGATTCAAATCGACATTTTCACGTTACCTGTCGATCTTATCTCTTTGAAAATATTTTCCTTTGATGTGATTTTAGGAATCAATTGGTTAACTACTCATCATGCTTTTCGGAAAGTTGTTAGCTTTCATATTCCTAACCAACCTGTTATGCGAATTCAAGCAACCAAACCACTAAAATCAATCACTGTCATATCAAGCCATAAGTAAAGAGCCCGATCCTTTCAGTGTTGACTTCCTTATGGGGAATGCACCGAAGCCAGACTTTCTGTAGGCGACGTCGTGAATGAAGATGGCAAGTTGATAGGTATCAATGTGACGTACTATCCAAGTCTTGGATGAGGGTCACAGATTTGAATGATATTTCTAACGTTAATAAAATTCCTGACGTATTCTTGAAGACTTCCTGGCCTACCCCTAGAGCGTGAAATCAAATTTTGTATTGACCCCAGTACAAATACCATTTCTTAAACCCTCAAATATTTCTTTACTTAAAACGAACGTATCATGCGCCAAAGACGTTGGCTCGATCTATTGAAGATTACGATCGTACCATTCAATATCATCGTGGAAGAGCAAACGTGGTAGCTGACGTGTTGATTAGAAAATCGTATGCGTTTACGAGTGCGATGTTGTTAACGCAAAGACTCATTTCGTATAACTTACAAATGATGAAGATAGAGTTAAAGACTCTAGGGACCCATGTAAAAATAATGAATATACGAGTAGAATCGACTTTAATCGATAAAGTTAAAGCCGCTCAAGCTACATACTCAGAGCATATGAATGAAGAAGGTTCAAGAGGGCGTTATTTTAGAAGCAAGAATCGACGAAGAGAGGAAATCTCAACCCTCGATTTAATTGACCCATTTGAAATACTTGATCGAGTAGGAATTGTAGCTTATAGACTCGTTTAATCGCCAAGTATGTCGCGTGTTCATAACGTTTTTAACGTATCAATGTTACGTAAATATGCGAAAGACCCGAACCACATTATTGAGTTAGAACCAGACGAAATAGCGGAAGATTTAACGTATGAAGAGGTTCCTATTCAAATCTTGGATAGGAAGGAACATATTTTATGCTCCAAGGTTATACCTCAAGTCAAAGTGTTATGGAGGAATCACGATGTTGAGGAAATGACCTGGGAGTTAGAATCTGAAATAAAATCAAGGTATCCTTACCTCTTCGTCATACCAGGTATGTACCCTAATTTTGAGGACGAAATTTCATAGGAAGGGGAGATTGTAAGACCCCAACTTTTATGAATAAAGATGAATTTTCTATAAATATCATTTTTGAATATTATGGAGTAAATTTGATATAATGTTATAGTTGTGGGTAATATTTATAAATTTTGCAAAGTACGCAAGTGGATAAATAATATTCGATTGGTCGGGGAATATTCTTTTTATCGGGGAATATCCGTATGATGGTACAATCATTGGTGGACCCCACAATAGAATTATTGTCGGATTGAGAACACGACAAAAATATATTTTTATAAAAATAACGGCGAAAGTTTTACCGTTAATACTGTTGAACTACCCGGTAGTAAAAATACAGTAATACGCGTGGTTGCATATAGCACACGGTATTGATTATTGATGCTTACGTGAGAAGTCACTCAGTTTTGTTTAATTATTACTACAATATTTGCTGCATAGTATCTCACGTTATTTGATTCAATTATTATCAATATTTCATATATTTTAAATCAATAATTGAGATGACAAAGTTATTAATATTATTATTTACAATATTAACGATGTCTAGAAGTTCTGTCAAGGAGATGTTAGGTAATTGCGCGCCAGTAAAGAGAAATCCTTACCGAAAGGCCCACTCTTTCCTGGGAACGACCTGGTCGATTAATATTGTGAATTGTAATAAAGATGATAAATGTTGTTAAATTATTAAGGTGGTTTTTATGAAGTTTTCCTTATTTTATGGACCCCTATTTACCCATTTTTCAAAATAATCGGTAGAAATTATTTAAAGGTGGGGCCCACATGTGGGGGCCACATTTGGGGCCCATATGTGTTGAAGAATTGATTTTTGAAATCAATTTACGTATAGGGAGGGAATTATTGTATATGTATATGATGTGTGTGTGTGTGTATATATATATATATATATATATATATATATATATATATATATATATATTATATGTGTGAGTGGAAAATGATGGGGGAAAAGAAAGATGAAAGTGATAGTGAGATAGTGATGGGTAAGAGTGTAGTGAATTTGATTATTGGGTGTGTGGGGGATTGATGTTGGTTATGGGGGAGAAAAAAAATAAGTGGTTGATATATTATATATATATATATATATTTAATTGGCATGTGTATATATATATATATATATTATATTGTTAGTGGTTTGAATTATGTTATATAAATATAATATATATTATATTTTATTTAAAAGATTTTGCTTTAAATATGGACCGTTCGATTAAAAATAAATCAATTTGGACCGTTCATGGATTGATTACTATTCATTCCATTCTTCTATAAATAGAAGCTCATTCCTTCATTATTTTTACAAATTCACTGAAACTCTAGAGAGAAAAATTATAGAGAAACTATAGAAAAGTATTCTGCTACTTTCCTACTCTTATATTCAGTTTCTTTTACGGTAAGGGATATTATTTATTTCATATTCTGAAGAGAACTTCTGTTATTCTATTATTTATTATTCGGTTGGAATAACATGTATACGCGGCATGCCCTATACATAACCTGTATAAGCGGCATACCCTATACTTGGTGAAATCCTTATATTATTCCGTCTTTATATTTTGTCGGAATATCCTGTCGGTGTGAATTTCACCTGACCTGGTTCCATTATTTATTATTCCGCATTTAATATTCTGTCAGAATATCCTGTCGGTGTGAATTTTACCTGACCTGGCTCCATTATTTATTATTTCGTATTTAATATTATGTCGGAATATCCTGTCGGTGTGAATTTCACCTGACCTGGTTCCATTATTTATTATTTCGTATTTATTATTTTGTTGGAATAACCTGTCTATGCGAAGTACCGCAAGCATGGTGATTTCTGTTGTTATTCCATTCGTTATTATTCTGTTGGAATAACCTGTCTATGTGAAATACCGCATGCATGGTGATTTCTGTTGTTATTCCATTCTTTATTATACTTAGTTGGTTAAAGTTTTGACTTCTATACTCCATGAAATTAGTGAAATATCCTTGATATTTGCGCTTCATCTAGTATCGTTTCATGAAAATATTCTTCTGAGCATTCTTGAATTTTACACCACAAAACAGTATCTTGTTGACAATTTGGACATTATTAATTCTTGGACAAATTAATTCTTCAAGTTGTTTTATTGAATTCTCATATCATTGTCATCATACTCATGTTTATATTATGTTGAAAGTCATCTGTGGCCTGTAGTGCATGGATGGACTTGGTATGATTATGACCAGGGATTATTCGGTATAATCATGACCGTAATGTTACAAATGATATGGTAAAAGTCCTCATTGGCCCTTAGTGTATTGATGGACAGTTGTTGGCATAATCATGACCATTGATGAATACACAAATATCCTTGGCCCATAGTGCATGGAATTTGTGGTCGTGACCCTAATGAATATCCTTGGCCGTAGTGCAGGGATGATGTGGATTATTTATTTAGCTGAGTCTCACCAATAAAAGTGTTGAAAAACTTTTTAAATCATAAAAGATAGTAGACTATATTCTCTACTTGACTCTTTTAATGGATTGCTTGTTCCACTGCAGTTAAACTTGATGTCTATTGTATTTTATCAGTTTAACATTGTTGAAGACTAATGATAATTTATTCTGCATTATCTTAGTCATAATATTTCTTGTTGGGCTAGTTGAGCTCACCCTTTCTTTCACTGGTCTCTTCAGGAAATGAGAACGTAGCTGGGACGAGTCGGGGAATGGAATGATGGTCTTAGATGGTGTATTAGTAGTCCTTACTATTTTGTGAAATAATGTGATAATAAATGTAACGAGGACTCTATTGTGTTTGAATACTGTCTAGATGACAATATTCTTATTGAAATTCTCAGTTTATATTTGGTCGTATCTTACACGACTGTTGTATAATTTAGTTTGTATTTGTATTTAGTACCATGTAAGTGGCGACCCGAGATGGGTGATGTATACCTAATTTTGGGGGCGTCACATTGTGTGCACATGGTGATAGGAGACATGAGTAGACAGATCATGACTCTCACAGGTTTGAGGCGCAGAGTAGTGCAGGATGAGATTGCATCCGGCCATGTGATATCCCAGCATTTCCTGATTGACAGGTTTGAATTTGAGGATAGGTATGCACGATATTCCAGGGATTTCACCACATCGGAGGATCATTGGCGTTCAGCCAGAGTAGATGTACTGCTTTTATGCGTATTTTCATACGTCTACATGTCGCGGTACATGGATGAGCTAGACATTGGCGTCATTATGGTAGTGAGAGCTCTCAGGGAGGGTCAAACCATCATTCTGATGATCATTGCAGAGACCTTGAGGTCGGCCACGTCATCGCCGCACTTATCAAGCGATGGAGTATTTCTGAGCGCTTCGATTACATCTTGCACGCGGTGGTTCATGTCACACTTGCGACCGATTGGAACCTTTAGACGTCATGGATTTTGTTTTACCTATGAGATAGATATGTCGTACTCCTTTCAGTCTGCGGAGTGTACAGATGCTGCATCTTGGTCCGCTTTTCTAGCAGAGATTGGGGATCCATTTGACATATTGCCGTGTTCAGGGCTCGTCTCTCCCTACAGCTTCATTACTCATGCTCCGGGCATGGATTACCTCCCTCTGGCTGGTTTGAGGGACATGATTACCTACCACCGACTGGTCGTGATGTGTCAGTTTGACCAGTTTCAGGATTTCCATCCATATGAGGGGGCAGTGAGTCAGCGTTTCGCGTCACATCGATTATCAGCGGAGGACAGATCCAGGTTGTATGCATGTTGGGATCAGCGAGAGTTGGCTGAGTTTTCTGTCAGTCTTCCAGGTAGTTCTGCAGAGTATTCCTCATTGATAGAGACAAATACTGCATTGGCTGCGGCAGTATCCACAGTGCAGGAGACTGATTATGACGATGAGGAGCCTATAGAGGAGGCAGCATTTGTGATAGATTCTCCCACCCCGAGTGCCACTGTTGCTCAGTATTCAGCACAGTATTTAGAGCAGAGCTTACATCTGATGACCTATGCGAGAGATCAGGCTAGAGCCGCGATGTTGACAGCTCTTGATGGGAGAGACGCCGCTCTGTTAGAGAGGGATGAGGCTAGGTTGGCCAGGGATGCCATGATTGTGGAGCGGGATGCCGCATTATCTTCTAGGGATGTGGCCATTACAGATAGTATTTCAGTGCGATCCGAGATGGCTGTCACTTTTGCCGACATGAGTGCCTAAATTGATGGACATTATGTCACTATGCAGTTGGCCTCTGATATGCTAGCTCGTGTAGATACCCTTGGGCAGGAGCTTGCAGCATTACCTCCATCTTCAGAGAGGGATGCTATGTTGGATCTGATAGTCCGCATACACACAGATCCATAGATAGCTTTGTATTTTCCTGCACAGACTAGCTTAACCATTTTTGTCATGTACAACACAGATGTATATATCAAACAGTATTATGTATGGCAGGGAAATATATGTTAATTCACTTCCCTTTTAGTTATGCCTTGATACTTGCTTGATATTTGCCTATTTCTCCAGGGCCTTTGATCTTGATGCATTCCGAACTTATCCTTGATAGATGGACATTGAGACATCGCAAGATCTCTCAGAATAAATCATTGATTTCTGAAAATCCCTACCATCTTTGGTGTCTTGCATCGGTATCTCAGATGGAAAAGTGGAGAGGATGATAGTTTCTTCCTCTCTGAGATTGACCGCTCCACAGATGGTCGCCAGTACTTCTATTCATGAGAAGCCTAGTTAATTCCATCTCTTATGGTTTGGTGTTGCTCTTTGAGGCACAATCGTAGCTTAGATGGTCACCGTATCTTCTATTTGTGAGAAGAGGTTGGATAATTCCATCCCTTTGATCTGAAACTGACAAAGTGGGGCAATTTGAAGGTTGATCCCAGTACTGTGTGACAAGTATGCTTGTTCTGGTAGGGGTTAGACTGCACCATGAATGGTTACCTACGTACTCCTATTTAAGAGGAGATCAAGTCTGCGTAGTTTGAACCTAGTGTAGGAGGTTCAACGCTGAATGTGGAAGGCAGACGGGTGTGGAGGTATTTTTGTTGTTTTTATTTTTTGTGAAGAAATGGTAGAAATGTTTTTGTTATTTTTTCTATATTGTGACCGGGCCATATAGAATATGGTTGCCTACGTACCCCCGGGTATCAAGAATATCAGGTCAATGTAGTTCGCCCCTCAGGACGAATTGCAACTGAAGAGAAACATAAATCCGATGTGCAGGATATATTGCGAGGAAAAGAAAGTTTAATCCCATGAGGGGGATAAACTGCAAGTGTGGAGAAAGTTTGATCCTGTCTTCAGGATAAACTGCAAGTGTGTAGATTTTGATCCCATCTTCAGGATAAACTGCAAAAAACCAGGCTGCTGGTTTGAATTGTATGTTTCCTTGAGGGGCAAAAGAGTGTGTAAAAGAAAGGGTTCAAAACCGGAACGACTGGTGATTTGATGATCAAAACCAGGATGTTTGTTCAATGGCAACTTTAGACATAGTACCGTTTCACGGTGTCCGAATTAATGAGCTGCAAAAATTCATCGCCATCCATTTCCTGTAATCTGAAAGCACCTCCTGTCAATAGTTCCTTGACAACAAATGGGCCTTCCCAGTTAGGAGCGAATTTTCCCTTAGACTGATCTTGGTTGTCAATGATCTTCTTCAAAACCAAGTCATGTTGTTTGAATTGCCATAGTCGGACTTTTCTGTTATATGATTGTGTGGTCCTTTGCTGATATAACTGACCATGGAAGATAGCTGCAGTTCGCCTTTCATCTATCAGAGACAATTGGTGATACCTGTCTTGTACCCATTGGTCTTCATCCAACTGAGCATCCATTAATACTCTGAGGGATTCCATTTCCACCTCTATGGGAGCACTGCTTCCATCCCATAGACTAGTGAGTAGGGGGTTGCCCCAGTGGAAGCACGCATTGAAGTTCTATATGCTAATAAAGTTAGGGGTAAGAGGTCAGGCTATCCTTTGTGGTTGGCGGACATTTTCTGCATGATCTTCTTGATGTTTTTATTAGCAGCTTCAACAGCACCATTCATCTTTGGTCGGTAGATGACGGACTTGAGATGTTTGATGTGGAATTTTTTACATAAATCCTCCATCATTTTGTTGTTGAGGTTCTTAGCATTGTCTGACACAATAACCTCTGGTTGCCCATATCGACAAACAACATTGTTTTTGATGAAAGCAATGATGACTTCTTTAGTAACCTTGGGGAAGGAAGCAGCTTCGACCCATTTGGTGAAGTAGTCGATCATGGTGAATATGAACCGATGTCCATTACTGGCTTTGGGCTCGATGGGCCCGATCACGTCCATTCCCCACATTGAGAAGGGTCATGGCGAACTCATATTGTGGAGTTCCCTTGGAGGGGCGTGGATAACATTCCCATGGATTTGACATTGATAGCATCTCTTGACGTGATCATCACAGCCAGCTTTGAGTGTCAGCCAATAATGTCCCGTTCTGAGAATTTTCTTAACAAGTAGGGATCCACTCATGTGAGGGCCGCATACTCCACCATGGATCTCATCCATGAGTCTCTGAGCTTGGTCTTTGTCCAGACATCTGAGGAGACCTAATCCTACATCTCTTTTGTAGAGTGCATCTCCGCTCAGGTAGAATTTCATAGCAAGTCGATGAATCCGCCTCTTCTCAGTTAGGCTCGCCTCGGCGGGTGTAGATCCATCTCGCAAATACTCCTTGATATGTTGATACCAAGGGTTATGGATGGGAGGTAGCTCATCCGATACTTCTCCAATGTAATTCCCATAGACTGGGGTCTTATGCATGGAAATCGTGATGTTTGGCATGTTTTTCTTGTCAGGTATTTAAACCAAGGAAGCCAACATTGCTAATGCATCTGCAAAGTCATTCCAGTTACGAGGAATGTGTAGAAAGGAGATTTCTTTGAACTCCAAAGCCATCTGTAGAACTTGCCGATGGTAAGGAAGTAAATGCAATTCTTTGGTGTGATAGATTCCTGTGGATTGCTTGATTACCAATTCGGAATCCCCAAAGATAGTTAAATTCCTGATACCCATTGAACGGGCAAGTTTGAGTCCCATAATGCAGCCTTCATACTCAGCTGTATTGTTGGTGTTGACAAACTGCAATTTGACGGCGACGGGATACTGCTCCCCCATACAAGATATTAAAACTGCTCCAGCTCCGGAGCCTTCTGAATTGGCAGCTCCATCAAAATATATTTTCCACAATCGGGATGTATCGTACTAATGTGTTAGCTAAATTTCCATTACCCCTTCATCGGGAAAATATGTTTCTAGGGGTTGGTAATCCCCTGCAGGTGCAGCGGCCAATTGATCTATAATTCCTTGACCTTGGACGGACTTTTGTGTCACGTAGACAATGTCAAATTGCTGGAGGATCAAGCGCCATCCGGACGGTAGACAATTCAAAGATGGGTTTCTTTGAACACATACTTAAGAGGATCCACGCGGGATATGAGATGGGTTGTGTGACCATGAAGATAGTGTTGTAATCTCATGGAGGCCCATGCCACAGCACAACAAGTTTTCTCGATCAGAGTGTACTTGTGTTCACTGATGCTGAATCTTTTCCTGAGGTAATAGATAGCTCGCTCTTAGCCTCTATTGTCTTTTTGCCCTAGCATATAGCCCATAGTATTGTCATTTGTGGACAGGTACATGAACAGGAGAACATCATCCCTGAGAGGTACCAAAATAGGAGCGTTAATTAGCTGTTCTTTAATTGTGAGGAAGGCTTTTTTGCACTCATCATTCCATTTCATGGAGGAGTTCTTCCTTAACAACTTGAAGATTGGCTCACAGGTTGCTGTGAGTTGAGAAATGAATCGGCTTATGAAGTTGATTCTTCCCAAAAATCCCCGTATTTCCTTTTCTGTCTGAGGAATGGGCATTTCTTTGATAGCCTGGACTTTAGCAGGGTCCAGTTCAATTCCTTTGTGGCTGACTAGGAAACCTAGTAACTTGCCTGACTTAACACCAAAGGCGCACTTGGCAGGATTCAACTTCAAGTTGTAATTACGCAACCTGTTGAACAGCTTTTTGAGATGGTCTAAATGGTCATCCTCTTTCCGGGATTTGATAATGATGTCATCCATATAGATCTCTATCTCCTTGTGCATTAGATCATGAAAAGAGCCATCATAGCTCATTGGTAAGTTGCCCCAGCATTAATGAGGCCAAATGACAACCGTCTGTAGCAAAAGGTTCCCCAAGGCATGATGAAAGCGCTTTTTTCACGATCCTCCTCGTAATTATAATTTGATGGTACCCATGAAAACAATCAAAAAGGAGTACATGCCATCATCGAAAAGATTATCAATGAGAATGTGGATAAATGGCATGGGAAAGCTATCTTTAAGGCAAGCTTTGTTCAAATACCGGTAATCCACGTAGACTCGCACCTTTCCCCCTGGTTTAGGTACGGGAACAATGTTGGATATCCACTCCGGATATGTAGACACCATGATGATGCCAGCTTGAAATTGTTTCACAATTTCTTCTTTAACCTTTAAACTCCACTCAGGTTTCAATCGCTTGAGCTTCTGCCTAACTAGCTTGAATCCGTCTTTAATGGGAAGGCGATGAAGAACAATGTCAGTGGATAAACCCACCATGTCTTCATGAGACCATGCAAACACATCTTGGAATTGGGTTAATAGTGCAATCATGTCATTCCGTTGAATTATGGTAAGGTCTGAACCAATTTGGATTAACTTAGGGTTGTCTAAGGTTCCAAGATTGAAAGGAGTTGTCTGATTGAGATTGGGTTTGGGTTTGTCAGTGACCCATTCCTTAATCTCTTGAGGTGTCTCAATGTATTCTTGGATGTCCATCAAGTTTGAGTCCAACTTTGCATCAAAGTTATAGTCCTTGTGGAGAGAAGGCACCTTATCAGCAATTATAGGCACATCTAAACTCAGAGTCCTGAAACAAAATATGCTTTCACTTAATATATGCAACTGTTTGAACATACAAAGTGTTAGCATGTACGTGATAAAATAAGTGCTAGTGCTGTAAAGGAAAGCAAGCAATTAAAAGTTATCTACAGGGTAGAGGGATTCTCTGCCCATTTTACCCTTTTCGACCAATGCATGGAGTACTGCTCCAATTGTCGAGGGCAAAATCCTGAAGGAATGCAGTGATAGAAGGATCGTCAGTGCCCTTCTCCTCCTGAATGATAACCATGACATCTGGGCAATCATCGTCTAGAGTGTATCTGTTTGTATGTTCATCATGAACAATGACGCGAATGCCTGCCATCATCAAGGCAAGGTCATGTTTACGTTTCCACTCCATTTCTTTCACTTCGGGATTAGGAGTCAGCACCTCTTTAACTTTAATTGGTACTGGTTTCGGAAATAGCATAACCATAGTCTGGGCTGGAACCTTTACTGGAGATTGCATCAACTCATGTGGTAAAGGTATCGAAGATCGCCGTACGGTGGAAGGTTGAGGAATTTGTTTATGCTTATGAGCATTCCTGTTCTTGGAATTTGCAAAATAGCCGAGCTCGGTTGTACCGATTTGACTGGACAGTTGTATAGGGTGTGTAATACCCTGCTGATCTTTGCCAAGCCCTTGTCAAGGTTGGTAACCCAATAACATCATTTCTTGAGTGGCAGACATAACCTCGTCAGAAATCTTGGGTACGGGAAGTGGTGCTCCAATAGAATGGTATTGTGTATTACTCACTTCCAGAGTGTGAAAACTAGCAGACTCAACCTCTGAATTGAAGCTGATAATTGGTAGAGCTCCTGGCCTAGGACCTTCCGTCTCAGCATTGACAGTGACTAGACTGTTGTTGATGATATATTTGAGTTGTTGATGTAAGGTGGAGGGAACAGCTCCAGCTATGTGTATCCATGGTCTCCACAATAACAGGTTGTATCCTGAATCTATCTTGAGGACTTGGAAGGATACGTTGAATGTATGGGGACCAATCTCAATTGGTAACTCAATCTTTCCAACAGAATTTTGCCGAGATCCATCAAAAGCTCTGATGATCGTATGACTACTTTGGATTCGATTGGGATTGATGTTCATCTTTACCAAGGTGGCATAAGGACAAATATTAGAGATGAACCTCCATCTATCAACACTCCTGCTAGCATATACCCAGAAGACAATACAGCAATGTGTAGTGGTTTGCAGTGACCGGTCCCTTCGGGAGGTATGTCATCATCAGTGAAGGATATCACATTGTTGTTGAAAATGTGATCAACCAAATGTTGAAATTTTTCCACATCTACTGATTTTGGTAAGTAGGCTGCTTCCAAAACCTTTAGCAAGACCTTCCGATGATATTTGGAAGAGAAAACCAAGTCCAGGATTGATATCTGGTGTGGAGCTTCACTCAATCTTTAAACTACTTTCGCTTCATTTTGGCCCATAGTATGGAGGAAGTTTTCAATCTTCTCCATGGACAATTTCCCATTTGCTTCGCAGGTAGGCTTGATAACCCGTTAAGGAAGGTATAGTGGATTCTCTTTCGTCACTGTAGCAGCAGTATGAGATGTGGATCCTTTAACTTCTCCATAGTTCAATGGCACTTTGTGTAAGCTGACAACAGGATGTTGTATTCTACAAGGCAAGAGAATTGGCTCTGGTGCGGCCACTTCCAAAGGATTATAAACTCCTTTGAGTTGGATTGGTTGTATGGGAAATGATTTAACAGTCTTGTCATCCACCTCGGAGATAACTCCGACTGGTCCCTTCCATTGAGTAGGATATGCATTTCCACTCTTAAGTTGCACAGTGTAATCGTCTGCCACTTGCAGAACACCGCTATCAATAAGATTATGAATGAGATGGTGGAGTGCCCAGCATTCTTCTGTGCTGTGACCGCGAGAATGTGAATGGTATTGACACATTTCATCAGGATTGAACCGCCCTGAGCGGGGATTAATTGGAGGGAGAAGGAATGTGATCCTTCATTCGTTGATCAATATTTGAAGTATCTCTTCTATAGATTGGCCCAAATAGATGAATTCTCTTTTATTGGCAAACTCCTGACGGGCTCTAGAAATTGCTCGCTTTACAACCTTATCCTCCATAGCTTCTCTTTCTGCAGGTGTTGAGGGAGCATTCACAACAAATGGAAGGAGATAGGCATGCTCCTGTCTGATTAATTGGCGTGTGACTTGATGTTGGTGGGTCACCAATTCTACCAATTGCTCAATCTGTTTGTGAAGAGCCTTCATCTTTCGTTCCATAGTGAACTGGAACTTTGCATAATCCCATTTGTCAATACCGTCTTTTGATAGGTTGGGATGATTCACCAGTAGAATTGGAACCATGTCCAGTGCTCCAACTGATCATGTGGACCTCTTCCTCTTTGTGATGAGGGAGAGGGTTGTCTTGTACGTGAGGTTGATCTAGTTTGGTGACCACGATCTCACCATTGTCGATCAAATCTTGGATCTTGTGCTTCAAGGCCCAACAATCTTGAGTATCATGTTTGGGTGCTCCAGCATGATATGCACATTTCCGATTAGCATTGAAACCCCTACCAGTAGGGTTGGCTAACGGAAGAAGATGTGTAATTTTCTTCTGAGTAGTCAGAAGAGCAAGAATATTTTCAAGCGAATCCCCTAAGGGTGTGAACGTTCGAAATCGCTTACTTCTCCACTTTAGGGCAATGGAGGGTTTGAAGGTTGTGCTGTAAAAGAGGAGTAGTTTTTCCTCTGCATAGGCATGTTTGGATTACCTTTTTGTCCTTTTAGTATCAAGGAAACATCCTCCTCTTTCTTTTTATGGACTCTCCGGGGGTTGTTTCCATAAGATTCGGACTGGATGTGCTCAGCAATAGCTTTAAGAGCAGCTAGGTCTTGAATTTTACGGACTTCAATCCCATTTCACCATCTCATCACGTGTTTGATCATTTTAGAGAATGGCTTGCCAATGCCAGCTAGGACTCTTTCATAGAAAGGGGCTTCTTGTACATCTATGAAGGTCATGACAATCTCTGATTCTATCATAGAAGGAATAACTTGAGCAGCAAGGCGCCTCCACCTCTGAGCATACTCTCTGAATGACTCGTTAGACTATTTCTTGACCTTGGTAATCTGCACCGGCCAGAGCCATCCGAGACCGAAAATCGTATTGAGTGAGGAAGGCGTGAGCCGACTCTTCCCAACTATGGATCTTAGAGTTGTCTAACTCGGTATACCATGAACCAAGCTTCTCAAAGGACTTTTCAAAAAATTTGATTCTCGAGCTTTTCATCCTCAGCATAAGATCCGAGTTCTCCAATGAACACCTTTAAATGTGTGTAAGGATCCCCTAATCCGTCATATTTCTCAAAATCAGGGGTTTTGAATTTCTCTGGATAATGCACACCAGGAAATATACAATGGTCTGTATATGAAACACTACCTTATGTTCCAATCCCTTTAAGAGCACGAATGGTTACCTCCATTTGAAGGACCTTCTTCCTGGTATCACCGATGTCTAGATCTGCTTTGAGAAGGTGTTTTCAGGGTCTTTAGTGGTGGTATCCAACTGATGCTCTGGAATTGTTTTTTCCAGATTTTGAACTCCCCCTTGTGCAGAGGATTCTGTATGTGTGGGTAATTTAGTACCCTGAGTAGACTGGTGTAATTCTTTCAGTAGAACAGCCAAATCTGTGATTTGTTTACTCAATCCGTCAAATTCTTCTCGGAAGACAGGATTAGACTGTTCAGAGGAAGACATGATTGGCTGTAGGCTTGAAGCCTTTTTAGACTTGGAATGGGTAACCGACCCAATTGCTTCCCTATAAAAAGACTTACGTAGTTTAGTCTTTAGAAAAATGTATGTTATCATAACATATCCGTTCTAGGAATTTGTCCTGCAAAACTGGTTTAGTTAGTTGATAACATGTTATGCACAGGTATTCTTCATATTTTCCATTACATATGGATGAACCTGGAATAAAATTACAAGTAAATGCTTTTACAGGTAATTTTTTAAAAAATGGAAAGCATGAAGAGACTTTCCGCCGCGTTTGGTTTATCAGAGGTTGACCTATCCTAGGGTTTCTCTCGCGGATTTTCGGCAATGAAGGTTCCCATATCATCGCAATCTACTCAACGGGAAGTTAATCCGGTTTTTGAACTGGAGCGAATCTGGGTGGTGCCTTTCCTGAGCCCCGGGGAATTATTTTTTCCCACGGGTCTAGTAATGAAACACCGACAGGATAGCCTCCTAACGGTGGGACCACACAACATACATTCACATACAATGTGTCTTACCGTTTATGAAAAATGATGACATGTACGAAGCACTAATATGTGCAAAGCACTAATATGTGCGAAGCCCTAATATATGCGAAGGACTAATATCACAGATAGATATTTAGTAGTGCAATAAGCAATATGCATTCGTACGCATTTATCAGAAATGTAAATGCAACAATCACACACAAGCATATAACAATTTTGAAAAGCTTGTAATAGCGGCTTAAGCCCTCTTACTAGAGTCCCCAGCGAAGTCGCCACCTGTCGACGTCGGGATTTTTAATTATCCCTTTTTGTTACTTGTTCTTTGGTGTTCTCATGTTAATGTGAGATTGTTTGAAAAAACAAGTATAAGAGGTCCGACATGTATAATGTCGATGATTTGACTTTAAGAGTCGCCAGTTGGTATTTTTAACTGGTTGCACCAACGCAACCGAAAAGGTTTGCACATTGACCCAGGGTTTTGACACTGCTAAACGGGTTTGTGAAACCAAGATTCATTAAGGGTTCGGGGGCTTGATTATGCAGAGGGAAGGTGTTAGGCACCCCCCGACATCCATGTTGCCACGGTGATCGCCACTCTTCAAAGAAACTGTTATATGAATGTGTGTGTGTGTGTGGATCAATGTGCAATTATATGAAAGTAGTGCTATGCCTCGTTCGCACCTATATACATAGTGTTTGAATTTATGGAAACATTCAGTTTTAAACAGAATATAGCAATGACGTTTTGTAAAAACAGGTTTTTCAAACCCTATGCTCAATAGTAATTGAGGCCTTTGATACTTCCATTTTATTATTAAATGTTCGATTTGTTTGATTTTATTCTTTCGAGATGCGAGGCATTCTCGAGAAAATAGTACACAGCAACGCCGAGCTCCTTATGGGTATGACAGCCATCCAAGGGAACTCAGATACTGTAAAATAAAATACAAGCTGCTTACAGCTGAAAAATGTCCATCACGGGAATCGAATCTAGATTCATTATTCTGAATCTATAAGATCACATGATTCCTAGGCTCACAAGATACTGCAATTGATATGTAAAACAGTAAGCAGTTATATATATATATAAGCTATAAATATATATATATATACTGACATGATCAGCCACCACGAATTATTCTCCATGGGGAATCAAGCAGCAGGCAGGTATATATATAAAAGCGATAAATATATATATATATACAGACATGATCAGCCACCACGAATTATTCTCCATGGGGGATCAGAAAAGTAAATAAAACTGTAAAAGCGATCGCCGCCACGAAGTGAACTCCAGGCAGGACAAAATGTAAATAAATCTGTAAAAGCGATGACCACCACGGAGTAAACTCCAGGCGAGACAAAAATATAAAGAAAGCTGTAAAGGGCCACGAAGTAAACTCCAGGCCGGACAGAAATTTATATATATATATATATATATATATATATACATTTATATATAAACGAAGAAAGCACGCTAGGATGTGAATCTGTGCTCATCGGATATGTCCGACAATGATTATATATATATATATATATATATATATATATATATATATATATATATATAAGCAATTAAACGCTCAGGATATAAAATCTGGGCTCATCGGATGTAGTCCGACCACGATTCATATATATATATATATATATATATATAAGCAAATAAACGCTCCAGACCGAAGTTTAGGCTCAATCAAGGCATAACTCGATAATGTTAGTCCATATATAAGAAATATATACATATTAGTATATATATATATATATATATACAGACATAAATGAAAACCACGGATAGAAGTCCGGGAAAACACACTCACACGACTCTCAATGTGTGCAACAGTGTGTAATAATAGAAGAAAGAAGCTTTCTAGAATATAAGAAGGCTTACAGTGGACTGCCAAAGTAGACTTCTTTGACTTTAAAGAGGTGAACACTCAGCTCCCACCGGATAAAAGTATCTATATATGAGATAACTGATGTTTAAAGAAGAAGAAACACTCAAAAGATGTGTATGCAGAGCTAAATGGGCAGGGCTTCCTCGCCTTTTTCCCTCTCTCTTTCTTCTCAAATGGCTGACCCCAAGCCTTGTATATATAGACTGATGCCTGCAGGTCTACCTGCAGCTGGTCATGGTGGGCCCGAGCTTTGTGGATCCCATTGTCTCGCAGTACGTGCACTCGCCTACTTTAATGTCCAATCGAACTTACAGAACTTCAATCCGAGCATCCAAACGAAGCGTATCTGTACTTCTTTGGATCGCTGGTGTCGAGAGTTACGTAATGACATGGATTAGAGGTTGTACAAAGTCATGAAGAGGTGTCCATGCCCATGGTCTTCAAGCTTCAAATTCTATCCAAAGTACTGCCACACGTAATAGTCACTCAGGATTGTCATTCCTCGGTTATTTGGGACATTGTTGTATGTATGTATGTCCTCACCGGGGTTATCGTCGGTTAAAGCAGAAAGCAGACGTTGCTTAGGGTTACAGCTGAGATTGGACTGCTTGTTTGTGTGCCTCACTGTCATCTGTGATTGAAGCTGATTGCATGTGGTTGAAACAAGCAATTTTGGAGTTATCGCCGAAACTGCGACGGCATCCCTTGGGGTTATCACCAAGGATGGGATTGCTACTCCCAGTGTTGTTTCTGGGACTGGAACTGAACGTCGCGGTGTTATCGCCGAGACAGGACTGTCCTCTCCGGTGTTGTTGCCGGTCTTTTGATCTGCATATCTCGGGGTTATCTCCGAGATTGGAAATGACATTCCCGGTGTGTGTTCCGGGTTTGGCACCAATGCTCCCGGTTTGTGTGCCGGTTTGGAGCGGAACTTCCGATAGTATCCGGAACTGTTGTAAGCTGTCTTTTAGGGTTATCTCCAAAAGACGAATCTACCCTCCTACAATGTTAGTAATAGGAGTGCAGAAAATTTCGAGTGTCTACAATCGCGCTCCAATAACTGAGCCATATTCACAACATCTGAATATAAACAAAATTTATGAGAAATGAGGTATTGAAGTATATCGGGTTTCAAATCTCTTAGAAACATTCGCGTCATTCTCTCCTCATTATCGACCAAATGGGATGCAACCCGGGATAACTCCACAAACTTAGCTTTGTACTGCGCCACAGTCATATTGTTTTGCTCCATTGCTTATCTTAACATATTCAAATGCCAGTTTCAAACACTGTCACAAAACAAGGGTTAATTGACATATCACATATTATCCCTATACTCTGACCAACCAATTAAATAACAATTAAACTTAGGTAGGTCATACTAGCAAATGAATTCCCCGTCTCTCCCCTCCTAGCTCTTATCTCACATCTCAGCCAGGGATCATATCCCTAAGCTTTGATACCAACTGTGACGCCCCCAAAATAGGTATAGATCACCTATTCTGAGTCACCAAATACATGGTACATAATATAAATTCAATCTTAATTATACAACAAGAGAGCTGTGAGTTTAAATACAAATACTGCCTTCTAGACAATATCCACTCTCAGAATAAGTCCTCATTACATTTATTGTCACACTATTTAATGTAATAGTGAGGACTACTACTAGCTAATACTATCATCGGACCATAACTCCTCCCCAACTCATCCCAAATTTACGTTTCTAATTTCACAAGAGAATAGTGAAAGAAAGGGTGAGCTCAATTAGCCCAAAGAAGAAATATTATGACTAAGATAATCTGTAATAAATTATCATAAGTTTTCAACAATGTTAAACCGATAAAATACAATAGACATAAAGTTTAAGCTGCAATGAACAAGCAATCCATTAAAAGAGTCAAGTAGAAAATAAAATCTACTATCTTTTATGATTTAAAAGGTTTTTCATCACTTTTATCATTTGAGACTCGACAATAAATAATCCACATCATCGAATCACCCCCGCACTATGGCCAAGGATATTCTTTAGTATCATGACCACAAATTATCCATGCACTACGGGCCAAGGACATTCGTGTATTCATCAATGGTCATGATCATGCCAACAACTGTCCATCAATGCACTACGGGCCAATGAGGACTTTTACCACATCATTTGTAACATTACGGTCATGATTATACCGAATAATCCCTAGTCATAATCATACCAAGTCGACCTATGCACTACAGGCCACAGATGATTTTCAGAAAATATAAACATGAGGATGATGACAATGATATAAGAATTCAATAAAACAAGTTCACGAATTAAATTTATCCAGGAACTAATAACGTCTAAATTGTCAACATGATACTTCTTTGTAGAGTAAAATTCAAGAATGCTCAGAAGAATATTTTCAAGAAAAAATACTGGATGAAGCACAAATATCAAGGATATTCTACTAATTTCATGGAGTATAGAAGTCAAAACTTTAACCAACTGAGTATAATAGAGAATGGAATAACAAAAGAAATCACTATACATGCGGTACTTCGCATAGACAAGTTATTCCAACATAATAATAAAGACGGAACCAGGTCCGGTGTAAAACAAATAGACATGATATTCCAACAGAATAATAAAGACAGAACTAGGTCCGGTGTAAAACACAAAGACAGGATATTCCAACAGAATAATAAAGACGAAACCAGGTCCGGTGTAAAATACACAGACAGGATATTCCAACAGAATAATAAAGACGGAACCAGGTCCGGTGTAAAACACACAGACATGATATTCACACAGAATAATAAAGAATGTAATAACATAAGGATTTCACCAAGTATAGGGGAGTCCGCGTATACAGGATATTCCAACAGAATAAATAAGAATGGAATAACATAAGGATTTCACCAAGTATAGGGGAGTCCGCGTATACAGGTTATTCCAACAGAATAAATAAGAATGGAATAACATAAGGATTTCACCAAGTATAGGGTATGCCGCGTATACAAGTTATGTATAAGGTATGCCGCGTATACAGGTTATTCCAACAGAATAAGAATGGAATAATAGATGTTCTCTTCATGAATAAGAAAGAATAACACCCCTTACGGGTACAACAAATAATATCCCTTAACGTAAAAGAAACTGGATATAGAAGTAGTGAAGTAGCAGAATACTTTTCTTTTTTCTCTCTATAATTTCTCTCTCTAGAGTTTCAGTGAATTCGTAAGAAATAATGAATGAATGAGCTTCTATTTATAGAAAAACTAAAAGTGGCTCTTGGTCTTAACGAAGGGTCTAAATGACTCTTGGTAATATTGAAGAGACAACTACTATTTGCGAAGGGGTAATTAACTCTTGGAACACCGAAGAGGCAAATAACTCTTGGTAATATTGAAGAGACAACTACTATTTTCGAAGGGGCAATTAACTCTTGGTAATATTAAAGGGACAAGTTACTATTAAGACTTTAAATCAACGATCCATATTGATTTACTATTATAATTTCATTCAACGGTCTGAAAAATTAGCACATCTCCTCATGGAATAATATTGTACCCAAATACCCGAATGCACAATACTAGAGTGAATAGTAACTCATGAATAGTAACTCGTGAATAGTAACCCGTGAATAGTAACTCATGAATAGCAACTCATGAATAGTAACTCGTGAATAGTAACTCCTGAATAGTAACTCATAAATAGTAACTCATGAATAGTAACTCATGAATAGTAACTCGTAAATAGTAATTCATGAATAGTAACTCATGAATAGTAACTCGTGAATAGTACTCCGACACGAAAAGTGCCCCGAATACCCTATTGAACAATATAACCTCCAGACATCAATTATCATCGGAATAGATGTCGATTTCTACTAACACAAATAATCCCAACACAATGAAACTATCAAATTCATCTTTAATCAACACGAACTTATCCATCATTAATATCATAACTCACAATATTTAACAACCAGGTTGTTCCCAGGAAAGTGGGGGCTTTCCGATAAGGATTTCTCCCTATTGGAGCACAATTAGATTATTTAACCTCTCCTTGACAGAACTTCTAGACATTATAAATATTACAATTTAATAATATGAATAACTTTGTCGTCTCAATTATTGATTTAATAAAATAGCATATTATGCACAAGATACTGTGACAATAATTGAATAAATAATGTGAGAGATATGATGCAACAATTACTGTAGCAATAATGCAATATAACTGAGTGACTTATCACTTAAGCATCAATAATCAATACCGTGTGCTACTATGCAACCACGCGTATTACTGTACTTTTACTACCGGGTAGTTCAACAGTATTAATGGTAAAACCTCCGCCGTTATTTTCATAAAATATCTTTATCGTTTTCTAACTACGACAGTGCTTCTGTTGTAGGTTCCACCAATGATTATGCCATCGTACGAATATTCCCCGACAAAAAGAATATTTCCCGGCCAAACGAATATTATATAACAACTTGCATACTTTACAAAATTTTTAAATACTACCCACAACTATAACAATATATCAAATCCACACCATAATATTAAAAAAAATATTTTGAGAAATTTAAATCTTTTATTTATAAAATCTAGGGTCTCACAACAAACATCTATGATTATTGGTTAAGTTCAATTTGGTACCTAAATGGTCATTAAAGGATAATGCTAGAGTGAATGATAAAATGACAAGGATGGATGGTAAAAGCTAAAGTTAGGCAAGAACCTAAGTCTGGGGTATGTTATGTGGGGGTATATAAGCTTTAATCTAAAAAAAAGGTATGAATAAACACCGTAGCGTGCTTGTCTAGTTTTGTAGCTTTTGTTACTTGAGCAAGTAAGCCCGAGGGGATTGTCTTTACACCTAGCGCCCTAAGGTCTTTGTAACGTCCCCAAAATTCATACAATTTAATTCTCGACTTCGGTCGTTAATAATACAATCAACCTCTAATTTTACATCATTAAACGGTAATACAACCATTAAAATTTGTGGAATAATTAAAATTTTTATACATTCCTTCCTTCTTTATTGCCCTAAATCGCAACCTTTATATTACATCTCTTCGATTCAAATTTATATCGTGAATCGTTACAACAAAATAACTATACAAAGTCTTACATCATAAATATGTATCCATATACATCGGATAACTTAACTTACAATTCAACAACATGTTCCATTCAAAATATTAAATACATTTCCCATAAAACATAAGCAATCTTCGTGAATATGGATCTCTATAGTTCACGTAGCACATATCCTTACCTTAAATCTTTAACCTGCAAAAGTGGTTATTTGCAAGGTTGAGCTCGACAGCCCAGCAAAATCTAATAGTTTTCATGCATCACGTAGCACATAATAACATGCTCAACATATATCTTATGAACATCGGACTATCATAACATACATGCTACAATTCATATAACAATTATAAAGATTGAGTTCCTTACTCAATCAACATGCTTTAGTCAAACAACATAGTCATAAATTGACTTTAACATTTCATACATTCAACATATATATACACCTCATACTATTTGCAACAAAAATTTAAAACAGTTAATCATCAAGCTCACATAGCGAATAGGAACTGAAAGACTTGCCTTGATCGTTGTTTACCAATAAACGTTTAACAGCTTATAGTTATCTGCACTTCACGTGCCCTACATAATTATATAATCATACACATCAATTATTAGTCACATAGCAACACATTGTAATGTAAACTCTACTCCACATCTCATAATCTTTCCTATTAGTTAGCACACAATGTTAAATTAGATTGTGTTAATTTTTTGACTTATGTAATATTCGAAATTAAATTAAGTGTTTAAATCTTGCTAGGTATCATTATTGGTTTTATATTAAACCCATTTCATCTTTTATAATATCTATTTCATTTGACTTAAAACACTTCTTACGTTCATTAACACATATCACCAAGCATTTAAGCGTTTTTATTAAATACACGCCGATTTGCCTCTCTTATGCAAGCTTACTATGCTTCTATAACTTATCTAATATATTATTATATTAATGTTAAGCATCATTATATTTCTTAAAATCCATGTTTTATAATTTAAAACAACATCTTTTATCGTTAAGAGCATTACACTAGCATACGTACATGCCCGACGCCCTCCAATTGCCTCCGATTGCATAACAGTCACAAAGAGGACTGTTTTGACCCTTCCTAACGACCTCAAATTGAAAAACTTAAAAAACAAAAGTTGCCGGTCTATTCATCCTCGTTTCGGACCAATTCTTTACTCAAATCATGCACCATAACCAATTAAAGAGAAAAAACTTTGATAAAATATAACTAAAAGCTAAGGCTATAATATTACCTTTTAATTTCTCCTTAAGCTTTCTTAGATGATGAGAATGGCTTGATTATCCTTACTCTCCCTTCTTTGATTCTCATAATAACCTCTTTTTCAATTTCTCAGAGAATATGTTTGTAAGACCCCAAATTATTAATAAATGAAATTTAATTTCCTCTATTTATTATTTTGAAATAGTAAGGGTTGATTTGATTAATGTGGTTAGTTATGGGTAAAATGCGCAAATATTTTAAATAAGCAAGTGGTTATAAAATATTCATTGTTGTCGGTGAATATTCGTTTGGTCGTGGAATATTCTTCTTTGTCGGGGAATATTAAATGTACTTGGCAAACAACCTTGTGTGGGCCCATAACGGAAAGCGATTGGATGAAGAAAACGATAAGTATAAGTTGTTTATAAATAACGGCGCAGTTGTTACCATTAATACTATTGGAATACCCGGTGGTTAAAACACAGTAATACGCATTGTTGAATAGTAGCACACGGTATTGCACCAATTATTGATTCTTACGTAAGAAGGCATTATTCAATAATTGTTACAGTAATTACTATTCAATATTTTATTTTATTGATTCAATAATTGCTGCGTTGATATTTTATATTACTGTTGTTTCAATAATTGTCACTACACAGTATTTTCCATTATCGGAGCAATAATTCATATTATTTGAATAATATTATTAGATAACATTATTGGCAATGTCTAGAAAGTTCTGTCTAAGGAGAGGTTTGGTCACCTAATTGCGCGCCAGTAAGGAGAAATCTTTATTGGAAAGCCCACTCTTTCCTAGGAACGGCCAGGTTGTCAGTACTGTGATTCTGTAATATTATTTGTGAATAATTAATTATTGATTTATATGATGAAGAAAATATTGATTTTATGTGGATATAGATGGAGAAAATTTTTAAAGTGACAATTGTTAAAATTTGATATTTTATCTTTTCTGATAAAATAATATTTTATTATATTATTATAATATAATAATGATGATATTTTTACAATGAATATGAGATATATGAATATATGAGCATGAAGAGTATTTTTGTTGCATTAAATGATTAACACATGTTTTGTGTGTCGGTGGACCCCATTTCTTGACTGAAATTTGATTAGCCTGTAAAATCGTCCATTTGTGGATTTCGGTCAATTTCTGTTTGGAATTTCAAAACACTTTCTTCTGCAAAGTTGTACAGAATTGAATTTCCTATAAAAACTCGTGAGATTCGAATTTTCTGATAAAAGGCTATTTATTGTGAATTATTGAAGTTTCGGTATATAGGGTGTGAATTGATTTTTGGAGTTTAAATTATTTTTTTTAGAAAAATGGTTTTTGTATTTTTTTGGACAACATTAACATGTGTGGCTGGTGTTTTTGACCAAAAGGTGGGCTAAGGAAAATTTGTATAATTATATTAAATTTTTTGCTTTGGTGTTCTAAGCATTTTCCTATAAATAGGGTGCTTAGGTTAGAATTGAAAATCACACCATAAACTAAAGATTTCTCTCTCTTTCTCTCTCTATAATATCGAGCGTATTTTGTGAGTATTTTAGTACTTTGAGTATTGCTATACGGTGCAAGTTCTTTCAGAACTATATCCAGTATTCCAGTCAGAAGTACTATTCTTTCTGAGGTAAGGAATGTTATTTTCTTCATAACCGATTTTATTTCTTCAATATCATTATGCCGAAATATTGGTTGGAACTTTTTATCAAATTTGGAACTTTTTCATGTCGGAGTTACTATTCATGAGTTACTATTCATGAGTTACTATTCACGAGTTACTATTCACGAGTACTATTCACGAAGCATGATGATGTTTTTTGTGAAATTTCTATCTTTTGGTGTCGGAGTTACTATTCATGTATATTGACACTATTCATCTCTGACCTTGACTATTCACGAATACGACACTATTCACAGAAAAATTAAATTTTCTTTTCTGTGTCCAAGATCGTGTGTTATGATTCCTATCTTTGATTCGATCTATGTTTTGATCATTCTTGAATTTTACTCCACTCTAGTTATTTATGAAGTATTTTCGAACTTGGGTTATTTAAAGTACGAATCCTTAATACTTGTTCTTTTGTTTCACTGGATTAGTTTCCTTTAAAATATTTTTCATCATCCTCAGTCCTAAATGATGATATAATGAATAACTTTGGCTTGTAGTGCAAAGATGAATGATTTCTTGATGAATATCTTTGGCCCGTAATGCAAAGATGAACAGGTGTTGAGATGAACATGACCAAAAGATGAATATCTTTGGCCTGTAGTGCAAAGATGAATATTTGATTTATGATGTATATTGATTGATGTTACAGGGATAAAATATCGATGATGGACTTTTAAATTCATAGATGATAGTAGATTTCATTCTCTACTTAACTCTTCTAATGAATTATTGTTTCCTCACTGCGATTGTTGATCTAAAACTTGTTGTCTATTGTATTCTATCAGATTTTTCCTTGTCGAAGACTAAGGATAATTTGGTGTACATTATCTTAGTCATAATATTCTTTACTGGGCTAGTTGAGCTCACCCTTTTCCTTTTTGTTCCATTTTTCTTCTCAGGAGACGAGAATATAGCGGGAACTAGTCGGGGTGAGGAGTAATGGTTCAAGACAGTTATTTTAGTAGTCCTCACCATTTTGTAAAATAGTGTATCAATAATTACAATGAGGACTTATTTGAGTGCGAATATTGTCTAGAAGACAATATTTGTATTTAAACTCACAGTTTATGTGTTGTCGTATTTTGCACGACAATTGTATTAGTGAAGTTGTAGTTGTTTCTGTACCATGTATTTGGCGACTCAGAATGGGTTGGATGGAATGGATCTATTTTTGGGGCGTCACAGTTGGTATCAGAGCTTAGGGATCTGGTCTCTGGTGGAGATCGGGGAATAGTACTCGGAGGGGAGAGACGAGTAATCCTTCACTAGTATGTCATACCTAAGCTTATTTGTTGGTCAGTCGAACTATATGATTAATATGTGATATGTTAATTTGTTTAATTAACCCTTGTTTTATGGTAGTATTTAAGAATGGCAGCTGAGAATATTAACGGTGGAGTTAATGAGGACCGTGGAAACACCTTTAATCACCACCTAGGGGAACGCATAATGCAGGGAAGGCAATATTCCTCCGTAAACAACACCACCGAAAGCGGGCGATGAGATGAACGACGGATGTTTAGGAGCTTTTTTGCAGTTCATGCAAAAACCGCACGAGGAGACTCGTGTCTGAATTACTGGTGGAAATGATAGTAACGCCGCGACATCACGACCAAGTAGTTCAAAGAGTTGGGACCGCCGAATTTAGGGAAAGCCGGATCTGATCATGGCGGAAACATGGGTCAAGCAAATTACCAAGATATTCGATGTCTTGGGATGCACGGAGGAACAGAAGGTTCCATTCGCCACCTTTATGTTCCGTGGTGAGGCAGATTACTGGTGGGAGTCTGTAAAACGTATCCAGCCTGCCGCACTCCGCATGTCTTGGGGAACTTTTCAGAAACTTTTCAATAAAAAATACTTTCCTGAAAGTATTCGCCATATGAAAGAGGTAGAGTTTATTAGACTAGAACAAAATAACATGATGGTGTCCCAATACGAGGCGAAGTTCGCAGAGTTATCTAGGTTTGCACCTCATTTAGTAGAGAATGAGGAACGAATGACGAGGATGTTTATGAGAGGTTTAAAACCCGAGATTCGGCAATATCTTATCTCTCATAAATTTTCTTTATATTCAGATGTTGTCAACATGGCTCAATTATTATTAGAGCGAGATAAGCGAAATACGTTCAACCAAAGAGACCGCAACTGAGGATCATAACGGTGGCAAAGATCCATCGAACAACGATAACCACGGAGAAGAAAAATACGGACAAGAGCGACAACCACTCTGGTGGTAATCGTGGCCATGAAAATAGAAAGAAGCGAGTCGGGGAGATTTTAAAAGAGGAGATTCAACAATGACATCTGCGAAGACATCAAAGATTTTGAAGAATGGTTTTAAGGGAGGAGAAACGACCCACCGGTCGTATGCTATAAATGTGGAAAAGAGGGACACATCAGCCCAAACTGTCCACAACAGTTCAAGGTATGCTATAATTATAGAAAGGAAGGACATATCGCTCGAGATTGTACGGTAGCGAAACCAAGCCTAGTGGGGATGGTGACTCAAAAGGTCATCTCGAGAAAAGTCAAAGTCAGCGGTTCTGGAAGAAGCGTTTGTCGTGACCGGTCGAGAAGTTTAGTAACCCTTAACGAAGTTAGCACGGGTTAGTTAATTATAAATTCTTACGAAGTTTATACCTTATTAGATACCAGTTCTACCCATTCATTTATCTCTCCTGCTTATACTCAACATTTAAACTTGACTTCGGAGAAATTAGACTTTGGCCTATCTGTGGAAACTCCGTTAGGAGAAACTTTCATCACATCCACTGTTTATAAATCTTGCTTGATTCAGGTTGGCACTATCACATTACCTGTTGACCTTATCTCTTTAAAGATACTTTTTTTTGATGTGATTTTAAGGTTAACTACTCATCACGCCAAAATTGATTGCTTTCGTAAGGTTGTTAGTTTTCATATTCCTAAGCAACCTGATATTCGAATTCAAGCAACCAAACCATTAAATTCAAACACTTTCATACCGTAAAGTCATTCGTTTATTGAAAAACGGATGTCAAGATTTCTTAGCCATGTTATGGACTTAAACAAAAATACGTCAGATTTGAATGATATTTCTATTGTTAGTAAATTTCCTGACGTATTTCCTGAAGAATTTCTTGGCTTACTCCCAAAGTGTGATATTGAATTTTGTATCGACTTTGAACCCCAGTACAAAACCCATTTCTAAAATCTCATGGCTCTATTGAACTTGTGGAGTTAAAAATTCAACTATAGAATTTGGTACCGAGCCTTTATCTGGTGACTTCCTTTATGGAATGCAAAAGCGAACTCTCCGTAGGGGCGCCATATTTGTGCGGTAATAAATCGATAGGTGTCATTGTGACGTGCTATCCAAGATTGGGATATGAGTCACAGTTGAGAGCAACCTAAGTCAGTAATCAAAATACGTAGCTTTTATGCTTAGGTTGGTTATTATCGAAGATTTTGTGGAAAGATTTTCTCGAATCGCTACTCGATTAACGGTGATTTGACGTGAGAGATACAAAATTCGAATGGAGCAAGGAATGTGGGAAGAGCTTCGAAGAACTCAATAGGAGACTCATTTCGGCACATGTTCTGACCATACCATCCTGGAAAAGGGAACGTGGTAGCTAACGTGTTGAGTAAAAGATCGTATACGAGTACGAATGCGATATTGTCAAAGACCCATTTCATATAACTTACAAATGATAGATATAGAGTTAAAGACTCTAAGGACTCACGTGATGATATACAAGTAGAACCGACTTTAATCGATAAAGTTAAAAATGTTCAAGCTACACCCCGGAGCTGATGAATATGAAGAAGGAGGTACAAGAAGTTGTTATTCCAAAAGCGAGAATTGGCGAGGTGAGGAAAGCTCAAACCTTCGATGTATTAGTCCATTTGAAATCCTAGATCGAATAGGAACTGTGGCCTATAGACTCGTTTTACCGCCAAGTATGACGCGTGTTCATAACATTTTTCGTGTATCAATGTTACGTAAATATGTGGATGAACCGAACCACATTATTGAGTTAGAACCAGACGAAATAGCAGAAGATTTAACGTACGTGGAGGTACCAGTCAAGATCTTGGAAAGGAAGGAGCATGTCCTACGAATGTCAATTTCGAGGACGAAATTTCATAAGGAGGGGAGGTTGTACGACCCCAAATTATTAATAAATGAAATTTAATTTCCTCTATTTATTATTTTGAAATAGTAAGGGTTGATTTGATTAATGTGGTTAGTTATGGGTAAAATGCGCAAATATTTTAAATAAGCAAGTGGTTATAAAATATTAATTGTTGTCGGTGAATATTCGTTTGGTCGTGGAATATTCTACTTTGTTGGGAATATTAAATGCGACTACGTTAACCTTGTGTGGGCCCATAACGGAAAGCGATTGGATGAAGAAAGCGATAAGTATAAGTTGTTTATAAATAATTGGTATGATTGTTACCATTAATATTGTTGGAATACGGTGGTTAAAACACGATGAATCGCATTGTTGAACAAAGAAGCTTTGCAGTATTGCACCAATTATTGATTCTTACGTGAAGGCAGGCATTATTCAATAATTGTTATAAGAATTTATTCAATATTTTATTTTATTGACTCAATAATTCTTTGCGTTGATATTTTTATATTATCGTTGTTTCAATAATTGTCACTACACGATTTTCCATTATCGAAGCAATAATTCATATTATCCGAATAATATTATTAGATAACATTATTGGCAATGTCTAGAAAGTTCATCTAAGGAGAGGTTTGGTCACCTAATTGCTTGCTTGAGAAGGAGAAATCTTTATTGGAAAGCCCACTCTTTCCTAGAACTACCAAAGTTATCGATCTTTGTGATTTTGTAATATTATTTGTGAATAATTAATTATTGATTTATATGATGAAGAAAATATTGATTTTATGTGGATATAGATGGAGAAAATTTTTAAAGTGACAATTGTTAAAATTTGATATTTTATCTTTTAAAGACTATTTATTGTGAATTATTTAAGTTTCGGTATATAGGGTATGAATTGATTTTTGGAGTTTAAATTATGTTTTTTAGAAAAACGTTTTTTGTATTTTTTTGGACATCATTAACATGTGTGGCTGGTGTTTTTGACCAAAAGGTGGGCTAAGGAAAATTTGTATAATTATATTAATATTATATTAAATTTTCTGCTTTGGTGTTCTAAGTATTTTCCTATAAATAGGGTGCTTAGGTTAGAATTGAAAATCACACCAGAAACTAAAGATTTCTCTCTCTTTCTCTCTCTATAATATCGAGCGTATTTTGTGAGTATTTTAGTACTTTGAGTATTGCTATATGGTGCAAGTTCTTTCAGAACTATATCCATTATTCTAGTCAGAAGTACTATTCTTTCTGAGGTAAGGGATGTTATTTTCTTCATAACTGATATTATTTCTTCAATATCATTATGCCGAAATATTGGTTGGAACTTTTTATCAAATTTGGAACTTTTTCATGTCGGGTTTACTATTCATGAGTTACTATTCACGAGTTACTATTCACAAGTACTATTCACGAAGCATGATAATGTTTTTTGTGAAATTTCTATCTTTTGGTGTCGGAGTAACTATTCACGTATACGGCACTATTCATGTATACGGCACTATTCACGAATACGACACTATTCATAGAAAAATTAAATTTTCTTTTATGTGTCCAAGATCGTCTGTTATGATTCCTATCTTTGATTGGATCTATGTTTTGATCATTCTTGAATTTTACTCCAAATTGGTTATTTATGAAGTATTTTCGAACTTGGGTTATTTAAAGTATGAATCCTTAATACTTGTTCTTTTGTTTCACTGGATTCGTTTCCTTTAAAATATTTTTCTTCATCCTCAGTCCTAAATGATGTTATAACTGAATATCTTTGGCCTGTAGTGCAAAGATGAATGATTTCTTGATGAATATCTTTGGCCCGTAGTGCAAAGATGAATAGGTGTTGAGATGAACATGACCAAAAGATGAATATCTTTGGCCTATATTGCAAAGATGGCTATTTGATTTATGATGTATATTGATTGATGTTACAGGGATAAAATATCGATGATGGACTTTTAAATTCATAGATGATAGTAGATTTTATTCTCTACTTAACTCTTCTAATGAATTATTGTTTCCGCTGCAGTTGTTGATCTAAAACTTGTTGTCTATTATATTCTATCAGATTTTTCCTTGTTGAAGACTAAGGATAATTTGTTGTACATTATCTTAGTCATAATATTCTCTACTGGGCTAGTTGAACTCACCCTTTTCTTTTTTGTTCCATTTTTCTTTTCAGGAGACGATAATATAGCGGGAACTAGTCGGGGTGAGGAGTAATGGTTCAAGACAGTTATTTTAGTAGTCCTCACCATTTTGTAAAATAGTGTATCAATAATTGCAATGAGGACTTATTTGAGTGTGAATATTGTCTAGAAGACAATATTTGTATTTAAACTCACAGTTTATGTGTTGTCGTATTTTGCACGACAATTGTATTAGTGAAGTTATAGTTGTTTATGTACCATGTATTTGGCGACTCAGAATGGGTTGAACGGAATGGACCTATTTTGGGGGCGTCACAATGTCTCTCTCAAACTTCTTTGTAACTCTCTCTTCTCTCTTCTTCTTAGGCTTAGGCCAAACCCTTTTTCACGTAAACTAAAACTGACGCTAACATAAAAATAAAACTGACGTATAATACAATAAGGCTACTAAATACTTATCAGTTTTTTTTTATTTTAAACATAAAAGCCATAAGGCCTTGTTTGGTAAAACCTATTAAAATAATGACTTAATCATTCCTTATGCCTTGTTTGGAAAAACAAGATTAAAATTAAAATTTCAAAAGCTCTAAGGCTTTGTTTGGTAAAACCAAATTAAAACTCCTTTAATTTATTTTCATAAGTCATTTATAATATAGTTTTTTGTCTCGCACTGTTTACTTGGATTTTTCATATCCAATCTTAATTAAATAAACTAATTACCACATACTAAATAAATTTCCCACTTAACAAAATCTCACAAAATTATAATTTCATTATAATTTTATTTAATAACTTAACATACCACCTTAAATTATTAAATTAAAACAACAATATAATATTTCATATTATATTACAACTCTCTAAATTATAAATTAATTTAATTTAGAATATTATCTAATGAATTTAGATTCATAAATATTTACTAGCAACCATTACATCAATAAAATATTTATCTCATCAATTTCAACAATAAACACATCAAATAAATATTTATATTTTCATAAATATTTAATATTATAATTTAAAATTCTGGATCGTTACATCCTTCCCTCCTTACAAGGATTCTGTCCCCAGAATCACAACTCAAATAATCAAATCGTCACATTCTTCACTCTTTTATCTTAATTAAGTTAATTTCTATAACTCATGGATTATTTACTTACTAATAAATAATTTAATAAATATCTACTAAACAACAAACACATTAATTAAAAATATTTACTTAATTCAATAAATATTTGAAATTATAAATAAAATTTTGGATTGTTACATTCTTCCCACCTTATAAGGATTTCGTCCTCGGAATCACCGAAACCCTACCTTCCTCAGGTTTCTTACCAAATCTATTCGTTGAATAACTTCAACACATTACCTTAATATAGGTTTTATATTTCCTACTCCCACCATTCTTCATAATAAATTCTTGTAAGTTTTATTTCATAACCTTTACTCAGACTCAATTATATTTGAGTATTATATATTCTTTAACCCATTCATTTCCTTTTCTAAGGATCGTTATCATAAACCCTCGGGATATTACAGTCTTAATGGTCTGAGAGTCGTTGGTCGAAAGCTCGTTAAGGTAGCATTGAAAAGCCTAAGGGAATAAGATACTGCATAGCTATGTGTAAAATGAATAAAACGGGAAATAAGAGAAAAAAGCCCCCGTAGATGAAAATAAAGCATAAGTACCCCGCGTGAACCCCTGAGATTTGTGATTGCTTGATTTTAGTTGGAACTATCTATTTTTGAAATTTTTAAGTTTGTACTGCATGTTTCTTTCTAAGAGACTGGTTATGTATTGAATTTGAGTCAGTATCGGTTATCATGGATGTTATTCAGACACACACACACTATACCAGTGATGATGGCTTGAGATTTAAGGATAAAAAAAATAGCTTATTTGTAGATTGGTTTTTGATGGTTGGTATTGTATAGTCGCTTATTTTCGCTGAGGCCGTTAAGATAATTTGATTATGCGATATTGTTGGACTTGAGAGCATATAAGTAAATTTGTATTCATATCATTGCATTGCATGTAGTTGACTTATGCTCGAGGACTAGCACGATTTAAATTTAGGGGATTTTGATAAGTGTATTTTATATACGCGATTTAATATCCAATTCATGCTTATTTGTTGCTAGTTTCTTGTGATCATGTTCAATTTCACTTGTTTTATGTCATTTCATGTGTAGATTGATGGTTGTGGCATTCAACGCATAATTGGTGATATTCGGTGCGATTAGAATCAATTGGAGTATATTTGGAAGCAATGAAGCATAGAAGACATAGTCGATTAACGAGAAGGTACCCCCATGGAAATGTATGCAAGTTTATAAACCCATTGGGACTGGGGTCTTGCAAGTCGATTAAGCAGGAACATAACTGTGGGGAGGGCATTCTTTAACAACATACCCCTGCCGGGGCGGGGTTCCTTATTCGAGCAAAATAGAAGGCGAGTCTCGCGTCTGTATGCATTCATAATATCTGAGACCCCTTGCGATGGGTGGAAAATTCTGAGTGACCTATTATGATTATAATTCCTTTTATGCATGAAATTTAGCTATTTGGATGACAATATAACTCTATTGGATAGGGACTTCGGCTGGAGTTTTTGGCTTGATATCTATTATCCTATCAAAGAGAAGGAGGGAGATTAGAGAGAGGAGAATCACGAAGATCCAGGGTAGTTTTTGATAGCAAATGTGGAGGAGTATTTCGAGGAGTTTTTCAAGACGATTGCAAATCTAGTCTTCGTGAAGGGTGTTTTCCAATATTCTTCGTGTTAGATTATTTATTGTAATTGGAAGAATGATTTCCATGATTTATTCAGTGTTTATTTCGTTTATTATGAACTAATTCACTCTTTAGGGTTGTGATGGATCCTTAAGTGAATCGATGGTTTTGTAAACTTTGATTTTCCAATTTAATAAGTTATCTCCAGTTTATCTTTATTAATTTATGCTTGAATCTATGAATTGCCTGATCAACAATTCTTTGTGGAGTTGGATGGAAACGAGAGAGGATATTCAAATCTAGACCTAGTTGATATAGCATATGTTCAGGATTTTTTTAGTAGCTTAAACTTGATTCGTGTTAAGGTAGAGATATGCTTGACGCCGCATGTAATCAGATAGAGAACTTGTTCTTCAACCTTCTTCAATTGTAATTCGCATAGAGATATAGTGGGTTAGTTGATTAAGGTGTTTAACGAATTTCTATCTTAATTGTGGATTGACGTTAATAGGGTATTAGTGCATCGAGAGGTGTTTAATACTACGTTCGTGTTCTTGATTAATAATTTGGGATAGTGCGTTAAATTGGGATAAAGGTGTTAAAATCAAAGTGAAGCTTAGGGTGAAATCATAAGCCTAATTCTCCATTAATTGTTTGAAATTTCAAATTTTGGTATTCGTGGTTGTTTTCTGTTAGTTTAATTATTATAAATTTTAGTTTGGTTAATATAAATTATTGATTTTTGGTTTGTTTAATAAAATTAGGGTTAATAGAAGATTGATAATTGTAAGTTAAGGTTATTATTAATTAATCTCCGTGGGAACGATACTCTACTCATCACTTTATTACTTGTTGACCACGTATACTTGTGTGTTGTGCGTATATAGATTTTACCCAACAGTACTGATGTCTTTAAATTGTCGTTGTTGTACCTTCTCTTTTTAAAATCTCCTCCCGACTCGCTTCTTCTATTATCATGGCCACGTTAACCACCAGAGTGATTACCTCTTTTGTTTGTATTCCTTCCTCCCTGCTGGTTATCATTGCTCCGATGACTGCTGTCACCGGTCTGACCCTGGTTGTTGTCCCTCGGTTGAACGTACTCATTATCTCGCTTTAATAATTGAGCCCTGTTGACAACATCTGAATATAGAGAAAATTTATGAGAAATGAGATATTGACGTATATTGGGTTTCAGACCTCTCAGAAACATCCGTGTCATACGTTTCTCATTCTCCACCAAATGAGGTGCAAACACGATAACTCTCGCGAGCATTTCGTCTTTGGGACAACATCATGTTATTTTGTTCTAGTCTAATAAACTCCACTTCTTTTATATGACGAATACTTTCAGGAAAGTACTTGTCATTGAATAGTTTCTAAAATGTCTCCCATGACATGATGAGTGCAGCTAAATGGGTATATTTCACGGACTCCCACAAGTAATCTGCCTCATTACGGAACATAAAAGTGGGGAATGTAACCTTCTCCTCCTCCGTGCATCCCAAGACATCGAATATCTTGGTAATTTGCTTAACCCATGTCTCCACCTTAATCGGATCCGGCTTTCCCCAGAATTCTGGTAGTCCCAGCTCTTTGAACTGCTTGGTTGTGATAGACCGCGTGTTGCTATCACTTCTACCCATATTTTGTACACGAGTCTCCCTAGTCTGATTTTTCATGAACTGCAAAAAGCTCTTAAACATTCTATCATTCATCGTTTGCTCGGTAGTGTTATTTACAGGAGGAATATTGCCTTCCTGTTGCACGTTCTCCTGGTTTGTGACTAAAGGGTTTTCCGCAGTCTCATACACTCCATTGTTAACGTTCTCAGCAGCCATTCTTAAATACTGCCATAAAATAAGGGTTAATTAAACAAGTTAACATGTCACATAATATTCCTATATTATGACCAACCAACAATTAAGCTTAGGTAGGACACACTAGTAAAGGATTTACCCATCTCTCCGCTCCTAGTTCTAGTCTCACATCTCAGCCAGGGATCATATCCCTAAGCTTTGATACCAACTGTGACGCCCCCAAAATAGGTATACAACACATATTCTGAGTCGCCAAATACATGGTATAGATAGCAAACTATAACTTCAATAATACAATTGTCGTTCAAAATACAACAACACATACTGTGAGTTTAAATACAAATATTGTCTTCTAGACAATATCCACACTCAAATAAGTCCTCATTACAGTTATTCATACACTATTTTACAAAAATAGTGAGGACTGCTAAAACATATTTCTACAACCATCACTCCATACCCCGACTAGATATTGCTATATTCTCACCTCCTGAGATGAAAAATGGAACAAAAAGGAAAACGGTGAGCTCAACTAGCCCAGTAAAGAATATTATGACTAAGATAATATATAACAAATTATCATTAGTCTTCAACGGGGAAAAATCTGACAGAATATAATAGACAACAAGTTTTAGATCAACAACTACAGCGGAAACATCAATCCATTAGAAGAGTCAAGTAGAGAATCAGTTCTACTATCTTCTAAGATTTAAAAGTCCATCATCAATATTTTATCCCTATAACAACAATTAATATATATCTTTAATCAAATATTCATCTTTGCACTACAGGCCAAAGATATTCATTTGTATCACCAGTCGGTCATGTTCATCTCAACACATGTTCATCTTTGCACTACGGGCCAAAGACATTCATCAGTTTAATTATTCATCTTTGCACTATAGGCCAAAGATATTCAGTAACATTATCATTTAAGAGTGAGGATGATGAAAAATATTTTAAAGAAAACGAATCCAATGAGACAGAATGACAAATATTAAGGATTCGTATAATAGTTTATCCAAGATCAATAAACATCCCTTACCTCAAAATGATAGTACTTCTGTTCGGAATATCGGATATAAAGCCGAATGAAACTTACACTGAATAGCAACTCTCAAAGTATCTAAATACTCACTAAAATACGGTTGACAATATAGAGAGAAAGAAAACTTGTTTCTAGTGTGATTTTCAATTATAACCTAAGCGTCTATTTATAGGAAAATGCTAGAATGCCATTGGAGACTAAAATAATATAATAATATTATTTATTCATTTTTCTTCTATGCCAACTTTGTTGAATAACAAGCTAGCCATCTTGAACACAAATTTTCAGCCCAAATGTTTTCAAACAAAAGTGGGTCCCGCCCAAATTTAATAAAAATCATTTTATTTTTTGAAACTTTAACAATTCATAGAAAATAGCCCGTTTATCAGAAAAATATGAATTTTATGTCCAATACACACGAAATCGAATTCTCTACAACTTTGTAGCTTCAAAGTTTTCCAAATTCCAAACTGAAAATATTCAAAATCCAAAAACGGATGATTTTTAATACCTCATAAAATTAATAACAAATCATACGTTAATTTTTAACGGTTCAAAATTTGTGGACATATACTCAACTTATATATGTGCAACATATCCAAAAATCACAACGATCCAACGGTCGGATTAAAATTATAACTCATGTAATAGAGCTTTAAGAACACCAAAATACCTCCAATCCGACAAAATACTGATAAAATACCTCAACATTAATTCCTTCATTTATAACCACATAAATAAATTATTCATTTATATCCACATCAAATAAATATTCCTTATCATATAAATCAATAATTAATTATTCACAAATAATATTACAGAATCACAATAATGACAACCAGGCAGTTCCCAGGAAAGAGGGGGCTTTCCAATAAGGATTTCTCCTTACTGGCGCGCAATTAGGTGACCAAACCTCTCCTTGACAGAACTTTCTGGACATTGCCAATAATGCTATCTAATAATATTATTCAAATAATATGAATTGTTGATCTGATAATGGGAAATACTATGTAGTGACAATTATTGAAACAACAATAATATAAAATATCAACGCGGCAATTATTGAATCAATAAAATAAGATATTGAACAGTAACTAATGTAACAATTATTGAGTAGTGCCTTCTTATATAAGGATCAATAATTCAAAAATACTGTGCAATACCGTGTGTTACTATGCCACCACGCGTATTACTGAATTTTAACCACCGGGTATTCCAACAGTGTTAACGGTAATAATTACGCCTTTATTTATAAAAACTCATACTTTGTCATTTTCATTCAACCGTTTTCCGTTATGGGGCCCACAAATGGCTGCGACGTCGTACGGATATTCCCCGACAACAAGAATATTCCACGACCAAACGAATATTCCCCGACAGAAATGAATATTTTATAACCACTTACTTATTTTGTAAAATTTGCACATTTCACCCAAAACCAAAACATTATATCAAATTAACACCTTATTATTCACAATAATAATTAGAGGAAATTTGATTTTATTTATAAAAAGTTGGGGTCTTACAATTATGAACAGGAACTGTGATTTGGTATAACCATGATCTTTGATGTTTCAAGTAAAGACAGGTGATAAAAATTATCTTTGTCCTGGATGAGAAAAGGAATTTGGAACCACAAATATGATTATGAGTTATTCATATGATTGTGGATAGGAACTGATGATTGATGTTACAGGGATAAAATATTGTTGGTGGACTTTTAACATAGAGAAGATAATAGACATTATGGTCTATTTGACTCTTCTAATGGGTTGCTCGCTCTGCTGAAACTATGGTTGAAAAGTTTTATCATCTACCATATGTTCTAAATCTCTGATTTATTACTGATGAATGCTATTGATAATTTAATTATCTTTAGTCATGATATTCTTTACTAGGCTAGTTGTGCTCACCCTTTTGCTTCACAATTCGTTTCAGGTAATAAGAGTGTTGCCGGGTCGAGCGAGGATAACAGGGGAATAAAACAGTGTTTTATAGCTATTGAGGTTCTCCCTAAATTGTATGAAATTTTTTTATTGAGAACTTTAGATAAGTGTGTCGTATTGTATACGTCATTTGATATTTAATTTTGGTGAACCGAATAGGGTGAGGTGAACCCAACTTTTGAAGGGTGTTTTGCCACTATCATACAAGATGTCTAATGACCTACGAGTTATCATAAAACAGGGTTGTGCACATCCACTTGCTGAGTATATCTACGAGCACTACCTATATGATCTTGGAGTTTGGTTGAAATATAATTCTCAATTGTAGACAGTGAAGATAGTTATATATCAAGAGAAGACTCACCATTGGAAGGAACATGATAGTAATCTTCTCATTTTTCTTTGGGGTCTATTGGGTCAACCAAGGATAATTCTCCAGTCATATGATATCTATCATAACCTAGACGCATGGCCTCCCATGTACGAAGGTTTCCTTGAGCACTTCCCAAAGATTTTAATTTCTAAAACAGTTATTGAGGTTACCTTTATGAAAGGTATCACTATGAGGTGTTGTCCACGGTTGGGACATGAGTCACAGTTGGTAAATATTTGTATCAAGACTCACAACATATGTGTTGTTATATTTTGCACGACAATTGTGGTAATAAAGTTGAAGTTATTTTCTGTACCATGTATTTGGCGACTCAGAATGGGTTGGTTGGAATGGACCTATTTTGGGGGACATTACATTTGGTATTAGAGCTTAGGGATATGGTCTCTGGTGGAGATCCGGGATTAGAACTAGGAAGGGAGAGATGAGTAATATCCTTCGCTAGTGTGTGTCCTACCTAAGCTGAATTTTCTTACTTAAGTTGACAAATTATGATATGTCAATTAACCTTTGTTTTGAAGCTGTATTCTAGGATGATATCTGAAATACAAGAGATGAGCAATTGAGAAATCATGATGACAAAGAATATGGAATCGAAATGAAAGCAAAGGTATTCTCAACTCTTTGAAATACAGTGCACGTAAATTTTGGGACGAAATTTCATAAGGAGGGAGATTGTAAGACCCGAATTTTATGAAATAAAAGTATTCAATTTTTCTTATAATTATTATTCAGTAAATGGTTAAATTGATAGAAAGTAAAGTTAGGGTGTTATATATAAAATTTTCAAAATACGCAAGTGGTTATAAAATACTCATTTTTGTTGGGGAATATTCGTTTGGTCATGGAATATTATTGTTATCGGGGAATATTCATACGACGGCACAACCATTTGTGGGCCCCATAACAAAATAACTGTCGGATGAAGAAAACGACAAGTTTGAGCTTTTATAAATAACGGCGTAATTGTTACCGAATTAATCATTGTTGGAATACGGTGGTTAAAAAAAAAAAGATGTCTGGCGTTGTTGCATAGTAGCACATGGTATTGCACAATATTTTTGAATTATTGATTCTTACGTAAGAAGGCACTACTCAATAATTGTTACAGTAATTACTGTTCAATATTTTATTTTATTGATTCAATAATTGTTGTGTTGATATTTTATATTATTGTTGTTTCAATAATTGTCATTGCACAATATTTTCCATTATCAGATCAATAATTCATATTATTTGGATAATATTATTAGATAGCATTATTGGCAATGTCTTGAAAGTTTTGTCAAGGAGAGATTTGGTCACATAATAGTGCACCAATAAGGAGAAATCCTTATCGGAAAGCCCTCTCTTTCCTGAGAACGGCCTGGTTGTCATTATTGTGATTTTGTAATATTATTTATGAATAATTATTTATTGATTTATAAGATAAGGAAATATTTATTGTGGATATAAATTATGGATATATTTTATGTGGTTATAAATGAAAGAATTAATGCTGAGGTGTTTTATTAGTATTTTGTCGAAATGAAAAACGAAATATGGGATATTCAGAAAAATTAGTTCATTACTTGATTTTGTAAAATCCACAACTCTTTGTATATAATGAGTTAGGAGATGAGTCATATATCAAAAGAAAGCTCAGGAAGTAAGCTAAACGTAGAAATTTGAATCACCCAAAAATCTTTTGTAGATTTATCGTGGTGAATTTTTGAATGAAACTAGTCCGAAGGACTCATAATCCAAAAAATCAGTGTTCTTGAGATATATTGCGTGAGTTATAATTTTTAATCCGACCGTTGGATCATTGTGATTTTTGGATATATTATACATATATAAGTTCAGTATATGTCCACAAATTTTGAACCGTTAAAAATAAACGTATGATTTGTTATGAATTTTAAGAGGTGAATGATTCAGAAATTGTTTTTCTAAATGATTTTGGTGGAGATTTATAGAAGGCGGGCCCCACTTTTTGGTTGGTGTTGAATGCATGTGCTGAATTGGATTTTCAAATGTGATGGGCTGCCATTTTTTCAAATTGGCATGCGTATAAAATTTTAATTAATTTTTATTAATTTAGCCTCCTTTGTCGTTCTAGCATTTTCCTATAAATAGGCGCTTAAGTTAGAATTGAAAATCACACCAGAAACAAGTTTTCTTTCTCTATATTGTTGAGCGTATTTTTGTGAGTATTTAGATACTTGCAGAGTTGCTATTCAGTGCAAGTTTATTTCAGCTTTTTATCCGATATTCCAGTCCGAAGTACTTCTATTTTGAGGTATGGGATTTTAAGGGTTATTATTTTTTTAGTTTCGTAATTTTTCTGAACCTTTAAAAATTCTGAAAAAATTTGAAATGATAATTTGATGAGTTTTCTAGATTGTGTCCAAAAATAGCTATTTTTGGATGTATATATTAGGAGTTATGAATTTTATGGAAAAAAACTATTTTAAAAGTAAACCCTTATAACTCCTTGTGGTTAACTCCAAAATTGGTGAAATTTTTATTGGGAGTACATGTATATAACAAAAGTATACTTTGTAAATTTCAGAATTTTTGGACAAAAGTATAATTTATGATAAATGTCTAAATATTCGGTAGTTTTGGCCATATGAAAAATAGTAAATGAATTTTGAAAATTTTGAGAAAAATATATGTTTAATATGGAACTATATTCTGCTAAATTCCAGAAAAGAAAATTTGTTTGTACTGATTTAGTATTTTTTATGAAAATGGACTAGTTATTAGTAAATGAATTAAATATGTTATGTGAAGTAACAAAATTGGAAAATAGGATTTTATGGCTTGGAAATCCTATATAAGGTATATGCAGATTTTTGATGAGGGTTTTGTTTATTGGTGATGAAATCTTATGAGTTTAGCATTTTAAGATGATTAAATGCATTAATTAGTAAAGTGTAAACAATTAAAATAAATTATTTATAAATTTAAGAAATGATTAAAATATTGTGGTAATATTAATAATATTAGATTATGAGATTATTAAGTGATTTATAACATTTGGATTAAGGTGTTATGAAATCATTGATTTATGAATCTTACTCTTGAGATTAAATCTATATGTTGATCATATTATTTTTATTATCATATAAAACATTTTTATAAACTTAATGATGATATTTCTCTTTGACTTGAGTGTAAAGATGGGCAGATTATTGGTATGATCGTGACTATTGAATTTATTATTGAATATCTTAAGCTTAAAGTGCAAAGGTGAATTGATCAACATGGTTATAATTATTGTTTATATAAATTCTGAAATGATTATATATATCTTTTAGATATGAATATCTTTGGCCGTGAGTGCAAAGATTTTGTTGTTGAATATCTTTGGCCGTGAGTGCAAAGATGATCGATTGTTGAATAACTTTGGCTTGTAGTGCAAATATGAACTGTTGATGAATATCTTTAGCCCGTAGTGCAAGGATGAATTTATTAGTATGATTATGAATAAGAACTGTGATTTGGTATAACCATGATCTTTGACGTTTCAGGTAAAGACATGTGATAAAAATTATCTTCATCTTGGATGAAAAGAGGAATTTGGAACCACAAATATGATTATGAGTTAATCATGTGATTGTGGATAGGAACTGTTGATTGATATTACATGGATAAAACATTGTTGGTGGACTTTTAACATAGAGACGATAATAGACATTATGGTCTATTTGACTCTTCTAATGGATTACTCGTTCCGTTGCAACTATGGGTGAAAAGTTCTAAATCTCTTATTTATTACTGATGAAGGCTATTAATAATTTAATTATCTTTAGTCATGATATTCTTAACTGGGCTAGTTGTGCTCACCCTTTTGCTTCACAATTCTTTTCAGGTAATAAGAGTGTTGCCGGGTTGAGCGGGGATAACAGTGGAATAGAACGGTGGTCTATAGCTGTTGAGGTTCTCCCTAAATAGTATGGAAAACATTTTATTGAGAATTTTAGATAAGTGTGTCGTATGGTATACGTCATTTGATATTTAATTTTAGTGAACCGAATAGGGTGAGGTGAACCCAACTTTGGAAGGGTGTTTTGCCACTATCATACAAGATATCTAATGACCTACGAGTTATCATAAGATGTGGTTGTAGACATCTCTGTGACAACTTAGAAAAATCTGATTGTCCAGGAATTTAAGTTTAAAGAATTAGTTATTAATAAAATGAATTTTTTTATTAATATTATACATCTTTGTGTTTATTAATCGTTCTATAACCTAGGATGATTATTAATCCGGAGGATTCTAGCTACGAGCTAGACTGAATGAGTAAGAATTTTCAAGACGAAAATAAAAAAATTTCGGGAACAAAAATATTTCTGGGGAAAAAGACGAAATATGTACTATTCACCCAACGAAATCCTAAGGGTTAGGGTTTGAATAACCTAAGCTGTTTTGAGAGTTCGGTATATAGAAATGACATTCCATCGAAAGATTTGACAATAATATATCGTGAAAAGTTAAGTAAGCCGATAAAAGTTTTTCTCGAAAAACGTGCAGAAATCGGATAAAATAAAAATGACGAAAAGTACTGTTATGTACTTTTCATTTGTTTAGCTACGTTAGGGTAAAACGTGAAGGAAAATGCTTAATGTCAAAAAGTGTTTTTTAGTTTTTCAGAAATCCGAAGAATACGTAAAAGTTAATTGGTAAAGGAAAGACGAAATATCTAAAAATATTTGGATTCCGAGAATCATGATTTTCAAAGTCCATCGACTAATTCAAGAAGATGAATACACGAAGCTTCCAAGGGAAGCTACGTAAGGAGGTGGGGTGGCCACTTGGCCACCAAGTAAAGTGCTTACTTGGTGGCTAAGCTTTGAATAGTAAGGAGGTTAGGGGCAAAATGACCAAATTGCCCTAAGCCTTGTTTTTCTATAAATAGAAAGATCACTTCATTGTTTTGGAATTTTGAAAAATCCTACAACTTTGAGAGAGAGAGAGAGAGAGAGAGTTCGGATGGGGGAAGAAATGAAAAGGAAGAGGAAAAGCTTGCCCGAGTGTACGCTTTGTCCGACGGAAGGAAATTAAAGAAGAAAGCTAATCGAAACCCTAGTTTCTTCTAATTTTCTTTAAGTTTATTATGTTGAAGAACATAACTTAATGAAGATCAGTAGTAGATGAAGTTAAGAATGAATTCATATGGTTGAAATCATGAGAAAACGAAGAAATAAGAATTATGAATTTAGTTTATAAATTTCTTAAGGAAGTGTAAGATTCGTAAGGATTTTGAGCGATCCGAATGAATCTTATGAATGAGTAGGTGGATTAAGTAAGGAATGATATTCTTTAACATCAAATTACACGAAAAGTAAAATCGTAATCCAAAATATCGATTAAAAACGAAGAACACGCGAAGAACGCGAAGAACACGCGAAGAACGCGAAGAATGTTGTTGATGGACAAATTTGAAACCATAGTAGGATAATTGTTGTTGATGGCCAAGTTTAAAACCATCGCGTATAAGTTAGTTTCTTATTTCTTGGTTAGGAACGTTAAAAACGTTCATGGAGAACGGATTAAAATTGAGCTATAACAAAGTTATGACGAAAATTCATAAAAGATTAACGAGAAATAGAAAGTATATAAATGAACCCGATCATGTAGGGTTTCATAAGAATGTAAGAGAACGTAGAAAACATGAGTCGTGGACTCAAGAATGAACGAGTTTCGAGTTCGGATGAACGAATTACGGACGAACAAACGAAGAACGTTAAATAACGTAAATCGAACGAAGAGGGAAGATTAAGCTAATCGAAAGGCACGTTAATGGCTTTGGAACAAAGTTCTGACTGACGGTAATCGAAGTTCATAAGATAAGGGGAAAATGTCTTTGGAACGACCTTGTGCCGAGTTATAACGAAGAAGTTATGAGATTGCAAAGTAAGCGTCTCAAAATACAGTCAACACTTAGAAAAAAATTTCGAGAAGAAGGGCTTGGCGCCGCGGTGCCAGATATGCCTAGAAAGGTGGCGTTGCGGCGCTGGAACGGGAGAGCCAGACATCGCTAACTAACTTTCGTGCCGCAGTATGAAGTCTTAGTGAAAGGAGAGGCGCCCAGGCCTTGACCTCGGAAATTTGACACTGCAGAGTGGCGCTGCAGCGCGAGGGAAACAAAGGGGACCTGTGTCTTGCAATACGGCCGGTGCGAAGCGATGCCGAAATTAGATTTTTATTGCTCAATTACTGGGGGATGTGCAAAAAAAAAATATGAACATGTAGTCCAATTAATGTAACACTTAATCAAGTGTATTAAACCTTTAATGAAGGTTGAACAAAGAGATTAATCGAGATTAAAAGACTGTAAATGCGGGTTACAGAGCCGATATCCGGGGGCCGTAGTCACAATGAATCGAACGTGAGGGATTGCTATGATGGTAATTCCTTAGACATTGATGGACGATAGTAATGTATAACATTTTGTTGTTATGACATGGTAAAGATAGATGAATGTAAAGCATATAAACGCTATGAAAGCAACGCTGTTGCGATGAGCGTTCGGTCTTAGCATACAATGAATCATATGGCTTCGACATTAAGAAAGAAACCAAAACCTTGGGTAAAGGTTGAATAAGAGATTAAGGGATGAGCAACATAAACGTTTAATACGTAAACGATTCTCGTGAATCGTATTCGCGTCGAGCGAACGTTCTAAGTATACATTGGTTGTATAACTTACACGTTGATAAAAGTAGTAAGTAAGATATGAATTATCAAGAAAGTCGTAGTGAACGGTAATAAGATTAATGAAAGCCGATCATAAGTCGGATGAGAATGTTAGAATGAAATGTAAGCGTTGAACACTTTAAATTAAACCTATGAACCTATAAACGGTGAATAAGTCGAGCGAACGTTCTAAGTATACATTGGTTTGACCATAGGATAATGAAGACCAATGATTAAACCTATGAACGGTGAATAAGTTAAATTAAAGACAAGTACGTATAATATAAAAGAAGCAGAGTTAATATGTATAACTTGGATGACGTTCCGAGTCGAATGAACCGGACATTGTAAGATAAGAATAAGGTAACGTAAAATGCTTAACGCTCTAAATGCTTAGAATAAATATTGAATGATCGTTCTGAGCATACAAAAGACTGTATGACTTAGACGATGATGAATAAATCCTGAGGTATGGCATTTAGTTTCTAGAAAGCCATAAGGAATAAGATATTGACTTAACGAACATTATAGTTTAATAGTTCGGGTAAGTTAAGATGAATTTAGGTTATAGTAAAATCGTAACCTTTTATGGTTGACATATGGGAGCTGGGCTAAACAATTCCTTCAAAGAGCGAAGGTATATACAAAACTGGTAACCGATCTAACTCACTGTTATGGGCAGTTGAGATGAGACGGGAACTTGTTTGTTGGTTATTTGTGGGAAACCACTCAGAGTACCATATGGACTACTAACAAAGACACGAGGTGTGCTAAGTCCTAGGAAAGTATAAGAAGATAAGAATGTAAATCATCAAAGATGATAAACGTTTTGAGTAAGACATCTCCGTATGTCATAAAGCCATTAACCGGTAAAGAAAGTTAGTTTCGTAAACTTAATTTGTAAGAACGGAAACCTTAAGAAATGAAGTTAAGTAAACCAATGCGTAAGTCAAGTATATGACTAATTGGTGTATGTGTTATTTCCTTATGTGGTACATAGGAACTGGAATGAGCAGTTCAGCGTAAACTATAAGCTGTAGCTGTGCGTAAGGCAAGTTTCCTAACTTCATTAATATTTTAAATGAATGCTAGTTTCTAAAACTTCTCATATGTTGAACTTGAGAAGTTCTGTCTATGTGCAAATGTGTGATATTTGTGCAAGGTGGTAGAATGTATGAGGCATTGTGCCACAATTTGAACACTTCGGTATTTCTATGAGATAAATTGTTCTGTGATTGATCTGTTTAATATGAGCATGTTTTGTTTATGCATGAACCGTTATTGTTAAGTCTGTGTTATTGATTCTAGCCAGACAGAATGTGTATGAAAGAGAGTAAAGAATGAATGTATTTCAAAGTAAATGAGACTAATGTTTTAAAATGATAGGAATCGAGATTATTCCTATTATTCAAGCTGCTTCATAACCTTTTTTCGGTTATTTAAGTCTTAAAAGAATGCTTGAATTCTTAAAGTTGTTTATTCAACTGTTATGACTTGCTAGGCAATTGAATGCTCACACTTACTTTAAATAAAAACATTTTTAGCGAACTATGTTAGAAGAACTTAAGGATCCCGTAAAGATCAAGCTGATCAGTATCCAGAAGAAGTGTCATTCATTATATGAATGAGCGTGAAGCGCAAGCGAAGACTTGTAATATAGAATATTAGAATTAAACTATAAGAATAGTTTAATGAACGTTTATGTATCCTTGGTGGCGGATAATATAATTATCATTATTTGTAATGAAAGAGGTTTCAAGGTTTTAGAACCTGGGATTTGAGGATGTATGTTGTTATATTTAGCTATATAATGATGTATGTTTGGAAGAAGATGGGATCGTAATGTACAAAATCCGAATGTGAAAATAGACCAGATTTTGGGGCGTTACAACATCCACTTGCTAAGTATATCTACGAGCACTACCTATATGATCTTGGAGTTTAGTTGAAATGTAATTCTCAATTGCAGACAGTGAAGATAGTTATATGTCAAGAGAAGACTCACCATTGGAAGGAACATGATAGTAATCTTCTCGTTTTTCTTTGGGGTCTATTGGGTCAACCAAGGATAATTCTCCAGTCATATGATATCTATCATAACCTAGACGCATGGCCTCCCATGTACAAAGGTTTCCTTGAGCACTTTTCAAAGATTTTAAATTTTAAAACAGTTATTGACTGTACCTTTATGTAAGATATCACTGTGAGGTGTTGTCCACGGTTGGGACATGAGTCACAGTTGGTATATATTTATATCAAGACACACAACATATGTGTTGTTGTATTTTTCATGACAATTGTAGTAATAAAGTTGTAGTTATTTTCTGAACCATGTATTTGGCGACTCAGAATGGGTTGGTTGGAATGTACCTATTTTGGGGGCGTTACAACTGTCGTGTAATATACGAAAAAACATAGCTGAGAGTTTAAACATGAATATTGCCTTCTAGACAATATCCACTATCAAATAGAGTCATCATTACATTTATTATCACACTATTTTATAGAATAGTGAGGACTACTATAACACCATCTCGGACCATCACTCCGTTCCCCGACTAGTCCTGACTACGTTCTCATTTCCTGAAGAGAACAATGAGAGCAAAAGGGTGAGCTCACCTAGCCCAGTAAGAAATATTATGACTAAGATAATGCAGAATAAATTATCCTTAGCCCTCAACAGTATAACAACTGATAGAATATAATAGACAACAAGTTTTAGATTAACAACTGCAGCGGAATAAATAATCCATTAGAAGAGTCAAGTAGAGCATAAAATCTACTATATTCTATGATTTAAAAAGTTTTTTTTATCAAATTTATCATTGAGACTCAGTTTAATAAATAAGATCGAATCATCCCTACATCACGACCAAGGATATTCGTGTAATCATCAATGGTCATGATTATACAGAATAATCCATGGTCATAATCATACCAACAACTGTCCACCAATGAACTACAGGCCAATAAGGACTTTCACCACATCATTCATCACATTACGTTCATGATTATACCGAATAATCCCTAGTCATAATCATACCAAGTCCATCTATGCACGTAAGCCAAAGATGACTTTCATCACAATATAAGCGCGAGGATGATGACAATGACTTAATAATTCAATAAAACAAGTTCAAAGATAAATTTTAAAGTTTATAATTTAATTTATCTAGAAATCAATAACGTCCAAATTGTCAACATGATACTGCTTTGTGCAGTAAAATTCAAGAATGCTCAGAAGAATATTTTCATGAAAAGATACTGGATGAAGCGTAAATATCCAGGATATTCTACTAATTTCATGGAGTATAGAAGCCAAAACTTTAACCAACTGAGTATAATAGAATATATGAAACTGCAAATGGATTTTCGTCCGCCATGCGGTAATCCACGTAGACAGGTCATTTCCATAATTTAATAAGGAATGAATATGAAGGACCATTCACCATATGTGACGCCCCTAAAATAGGTATACATCACCTATTATGAGTCGCCAAATACATGGTACAGAATATAAATACAATCTTAAATATACAACATGAGCTATGAGTTTTAATACAAGTATTGTCTTCTAGACAGTATTCAAACTCAAAATAAGTCCTCAATACATTTATTATCACACTATTTCATAGAATAATGAGGACTACTAATGCTATCATTTGAACCGCCACTCCGTTCCCCGACTAGTCCCTGCTACGTTCTCATTTCCTCAAGAGAACAATAAAAGCAAAAAGGGTGAGCTCAACTAGCCCAGTAAGAAATATTATGACTAAGATAATGCAGAATAATTTATCATTAGTCTTCAACAGTGTTAAACTGATAAAATAAAATAGACATCAAGTTTAACTGCAGCGGAACAAACAATCCATTAGAAGAGTCAAGTAGAGAATAAAATCTACTATCTTCTATGATTTAAAAGGTTTTTCATCACTTTTATCGCTGAGACTCAGCTTAATAAATAATCCACATCATCCCTATACTACGACCAAGGATATTCATTAGTATCACAACCACAAATTATCCATGCACTACGAGCTAAGGATATTCGTGTTTTCATTAATGGTCATGATCATGCCAACAACTGTCCATTAATGCACTACGTGCCAATGAGGACTTTTACCACATCATTTGTAACATTACGGTAATGATTATACCGAATAATCCCTAGTCGTAATCATACCAAGTCCATCTATGCACTGCAGGCCACACATGACTTTCAACATAATATAAACATGAGGATGATGACAATGACATAATAATTCAATAAAACAAGTTCAAGAATTAATTTATCCAGGAACCAACAATGTGACACCCCAAAAATAGGTATACATCACCCATTCTGAGTTGTCATATACATGGTACAGAAACAACTACAACTTTATTAATACAATATAAAAACTGTGAGTTTAAATACAAATATTGTCCACTAGACAATATCCACAACCAAATAAGTCCTCATTACAATTATTGAAACTTTATTTTACAAAAATGGTGAGGACTACTAAGACAACTTTCTAGAACCATCATTCCACACCTCGACTCGTACTCGCTACATTCTCGCCTCCTGAGAAGAAAAATGGAACAACAAGGAAAAGGGTGAGCTCAACTAGCCCAGTAAAGAATGTTATGACTAAGATAATATAGAACAAATTATCGTTAGTCCTCAACAGGGAAAAATCTGATAGAATACAATAGACAACAAATTTCAGATCAATATTCGCAGCGAAAAATAATAATACATAGAATAGTTACGTAGAGAATGAAATCTACTAGTATCTATGAATTTAAAAGTCCATCATCAATATTTTATCCCTATAACATCAATCAATATACATCTTAAATCAAATATTCATCTTTGCACTACAGGCCAAAGATATTCATCAGTTGGTCATGTTCATCTCAACACCTGTTCATCTTTGCACTATGGGCCACATATATTCATAAGAAAATCAACCATCTTTGCACTATAGGCCAAAGATATTCAGTAACATCATCATTTAAGGACTGAGGATGATGAAAAATATTTTTAAAGAATCGAATCTAGTGAAACAAAAAACAAGGATTAAGGATTAAGGATTCGTAATTCGGTTTATCCATGTCCAAAAATACCTCAACAATAATCACAGTGGAGTAAAATTCAAGAATGATCAAAACATGGATACAATCAAAGCTAGTATCCATAATAGATATTTTGGACAAAAATAAAATTTTAATTTTTCTGTGGATAGTGTCGTATTCGCGAATAGTGCCGTATACGTGAATAGTGCCGTATACGTGAATAGTAATCCCGACACCAAAAGTTCCAAATTTGATAAAAAGTTCAACTAATATTTTGCCATAATGATATTGAAGAAATAATATCATTTACAAAAAAAAAATAACATCCCTTACCTCGAAAAGACGGTACTTCTGACTGGAATATAGAGTATAGTGTTGAAGGGATCTTGCACCGTATAACAACACTCAAAGTCTTAAAATACTCACAAGAATACGCTCAATAATATAGAGAGAGAAAACAACCGTTTCTGGTGTAATTTTCAATTCTAACATAAGCACCCTAATTATAGGAAAATGCTTAGAACACCAAAGCAGAAAATTTAATTTAATAATATTATTATTTTTTCCACAACTTTCTACGCACCAAGAATCTGAATTCAGCCCATTCCACACACATGTGAAACACATAATAATAAAAAAAAACGTTTTTGTTATTTAAAATATTTTAAACTTCCAAAAATTAATTATTTCGGAGCTTCAGAACTTCAATAATTCATAATAAATTGCCCTTTTGTCAGAAAAATTCGAAAATCGTGCCTTTTCCATAGAAAATCCCAATATCTACAACTTTGCAGAAGAAAGTTTTTCTAAATTCCAAACAGAAATTGACCGAAATCCACAAACGGGCAATTTTACAGGCTATAATCAAATTTCAGTCAAGCAATGGGGTCCACAGACATGAAAAACAAGTTTTAAATATTTTTGATAACAAAAATACTCCTCCGCCTCATATACTCATATATCCCACATTCATTGTAAAAATATCACCATTATTATATTATTAAAATATAATAATATATTTAAATGAATTATTTTATTAGAAAAAGATAAAATATTATTTTTCAACAATTGTCACATTAAAAAAATTTCTCCATCTATATCCACATAAAATAAATATTTTCCTCATCATAAAAATCAATAATTAATTATTCACAAATAATATTACAGAATCACATTATCGACAACCGTGCGGTTCCAGAAAGAGGGGCTTTCAATAAGGATTTCTCCTTACTGACGCGCAATTAGATGACCTAACCTCTCTTTGATAGAACTTTCTAGACATTGCCAATAATGTTATCTAATAATATTATTCAAATAATATGAATTATTGCTCAGATAATAGAAAAAATCGTGCGGTGACAATTATTAAAACAATAGTAATATAAAATATCAACGCAAACAATTATTGAATCAATAAAATAAAATATTGAATAAAGAACTCATGTAACAATTATTGAGTAGTGCCTTCTTACGTAAGGATCAATAATTCAAAATATTGTGCAATACTGGTAAGCATGCGATAATAACGCGTAGACATCGTATTTTAACCACCCGGTAATCCAACAGTGTTAACGGTAACAACTACGCCGTTATTTATAAACAACTTATATTTGTCGTTTTCTTCATCCAATCGCTTTCTGTTATGGGGCCCACACAAGGCTGTGCCGTCATACGAATATTCCCCGACAACAAGAATATTCTACGACCAAACGAATATTCCCCGACAACAGTAATATTTTATAACCACTTGCGCATTTCACCCATAATTAACCACATTGATCAAATTAACCCTTACTATTTCAAATAATAAATATAGGAAATTTCATTTTATTAATAAAAAGTCAGGGTCTTACAACCTCCCCTCCTTATGAAATTTCATCCTCGAAATTGTCGTACATACCTGGTGTTTCGAAAAGGTGAGGGTACCTCTCTTTCATATCCGTTTCCAACTCCCAGGTTATTTCCTCTATAGCATGGTTCCTCCACAAAACTTTAACTTGTGGTATGACCTTCGTCGTAGGACATGCTCCTTCCTATCCATGATCTTGACAGGTACCTCCTCGTACGTTAAGTCTTCGGCTATCTCGTCCGGTTCTAACTCAATGACGTGATTTGGTTTTTTCACATATTTACGAAGCACAGATATATGAAAAACATTATGAACACGAGACATGCTTGAAGGTAACGCTAGTCTATAGGCCATATTTCCTACTCGGTCAAGAATCTGAAATGGACCAATAAATCGTGGATTGAGCTTTTCTCTCTTCCCAAACCTTGTAATTCCCTTCCATGGAGCAACATGCAACAATACATGATCCCCAATACTAAATTCCACGTCCTTTCGATGAAGATCCACATAACTCTTTTGTCGATCCTGTGCCGTTTGTATACGTTGTCGAATCATTTGAATCTTTTTCATGGTTATACGTACCAACTCGGGTCCCAACAATGTTGCTTCACCCACCGCATCCCAACATATTGGAGAGTGACACTTTCGTCCATATAATGCTTCAAATGGAGCCACACCTATACTTGCCTGATAACTGTTGTTGTAAGAGAATTCTACCAATGGTAAATGCTTATCCCAACTCCCTTTGAAGTCTAGGACACAGAGTCTTAATAGATCTTCAAGAGTTTGAATAGTCCTCTCTGATTGTCCGTCCGTTTAAGGATGGTATGCCGAACTAAATCGTAAATCCGTGCCCATAGCTTTTTGCAAGCTAACCCAAAATCTTGAAGTGAATCTTGGGTCACGATCCGAAACTATGGATACTGGCATGCCATACAACCTCACAATCTCATTCACATACATACTAGCAAGACGTTCAAGGGAATAAGTCTCCCGTATCAGCAAGAAATGAGCAGATTTGGTTAATCTATCAACAATAACCCAAATAGCATTGATGCCTTGAGAAACCGTAGGAAGACCCATAACGAAATCCATGGTAATGTGTTCCCACTTCCATTTTGGAATCTCAAGTGGTTGCAATGGACCCTTTGGCACTTGATGCTCCGCCTTTACACATTGACAAGTTAAACACGTTGAGATAAACTTTGCAATCTCTCTCTTCATATTGTTCCACCAAAATGTATGTCGAAGATCACGATACATTTTGGTACTTCCAAGATGGATCGCAAATGGTGTATTGCGTGCTTCCATCATGATCTTGTACTTCAAATCAGAATCGTTAGGAACACAAAGTCTGGAGTGGACTCGAAGTATTCCTTCTTCACCGATTCTTACATCTGGGATAACACCGTTTTGTACTTTCTTCTTCATACGCATCAGCTTCGGGTCTGTAGCTTGAGCAACTTTAACTTTTTTGATTAAAGTTGGTTCTATACGTATACTTGACATCATTGCATGGGTCCCCGGAGTCTTGAATTCTATCTTCATCTTTTGTAAATCACACAAAATGGGCCTTTGTGTTGACAACATCGCACTCGTTCCCGCATATGATCTTCTACTTAATGCGTTAGCTACAACGTTCGCTTTTCTAAGATGGTATTGAATAGTGTGGTCGTAATCTTTCAACAACTAGAGCCAACGTCGTTGCCGCATGTTGAGTTCCTTTTGAGTGAAGAAATATTTGAGGCTTTTATGGTCCGAATATATCTCCACCTTCTCCCCATATAGATAGTGCCTCCAAATCTTTAAGTTGAAACATCACGCCAACTCTAGATCATGAGTAGTATAATTCCTCTCATATTCTTTAAGTTGTCGCGAGGCATAGGCTATGACTTTCCCATGTTGCATGAGAACACATCCTAACCCTTTGCCCGAAGCATCGCTGTAAATAACAAATCCATCTGAACCAGACGGTATTGTCAGAACAGGTGCCGAAATGAGTCTCCTCTTAAGCTCTTGGAAACTCTTCTCGCATTCTTCGCTCCAAACGAATTTTGTATCCTTCCGAGTTAGCTGAGTTAATGGAGTAGCGATTCGAGAAAACCCTTCCACGAATCACCGATAATAACCAGATAAGCCCAAAAATCTACGTACTTCGGTCACCGTCTTCGGTTGCTCCCAACTTTGCATTGCTTCAATCTTTGTCGAATCAACAGATACTCCATGTTTTGACACCACGTGCCCAAGGAATGCTACTTCCTCAAGCCAAAATTCGCATTTCTTCAACTTGGCATAAAGCTTGTTTTCACGAAGCCTTCGGAGACCAGCTTCAAATGGTGCTCGTGATCTTCATGGCTTTTGGAATATATGAGGATGTCATCAATAAAGACAACAAAGAACTGATCCAAATAATCCTTGAATACTCGGTTCATCATATCCACGAAAGCCGCAGGAGCATTAGTCAATCCGAAAGACATGACTAAGAATTCATAATGCCCGTACCGAGTTCTGAAGGAAGTCTTTGGAATATCCTCAGTTCTAATCTTCAGCTGATGATATCCAGAACGAAGATCGATCTTTGAAAAGAATTTTGCTCCTTGCAACTGGTCAAACAGGTCATCAATACGAGGTAGCGAATACCTATTCTTGATAGTGACATGATTCAATTCCCGATAGTCAATACAAAGTCTCATACTCCCGTCTTTCTTCTTTACAAATAAAACAGGAGCACCCCAAGGAGATGTACTAGGACGAATGAAACCGATGTCCAACAACTCCTGTAGTTAGACCTTTAACTCCTGAAGTTCAATAGGAGCCATTCGATATGGGGTTTTAGAAATGGACTTTATATCAGGTTCAAGATCAATAAAGAATTCAACTTCACGTTCCGGGGGTAGACCGGGAAGTTCTTCAGGAAATACGTTAGGAAAGTCAATAACAACAGGAATATTATTCAATTTTGACATGTCTTTATTCAAATCCATAACATGGGCTAAGAAAGATTGACATCCGTTTTTCAATAAACAAATAGCTTTATGATTAGATATGATAGTGTTTTATTTTAATGGTTTAGTTGCTTGAATTCGTACAACAGGTTGGTTAGGAATATGAAAACTAACAACCTTACGAAAACAATCAATTTTGGCATGATGAGTAGTTAACCAATCAATCTCTAAAATCACATCAAAAGCAAGTATCTTTAAAGAGATAAGGTCAACAGGTAAGGTGATGGTGCCAACTTGGATCAAACAAGATTTATAAACAGTGGATGTGATGAAAGTTTCTCTTAACGGAGTCTCCACGGATAAATCAAAGTCTAATTTCTCCGAGTCAAGTTTAGGCGTTGAGCACAAGCGAGAGAGAGATAAATGAATGGGTAGTACCTAGGTATCTAGTAAGGTATAAACTTCACAAGAATTTATGATTAGCTTACCCGTGATCACCTCGTTTGGGTTCCTCGCATTTTGACCGACCACGACAAACGCTCTTCCAGAGGCTGTTGACTTTGACTTTTTGGGATGACCTTTTGAGTAACCGTCCCTCATTGAACTTGGTTTCGCTTATCGTATAATCTCGAGCGATATGTCCTTCCTTTCCACAATTATAGCATACCATGAACTATTCAGGCGATTAGGACCGATATGTCCTTCTTTCCGCATTTGTAGCATATGACCAGGTGGTGGTCGTTCTCCTCCCTTGGAACCGATTCTTTCTTGGGCTGACCGGCGTCTTCACATGGTCGTTGTTGAATCTCCTCTTTTTAAAATCTCCTCCCGACTCGCTTCTTCTATTCTCATGGCCATGACTACCACCAGAGTGGTTACCATTTTTTTCTGTCTTTTTCTTTCTCTGCTGGTTATCGCTATTATGTTGACTGCTATCTCCAATATGATCCTGGTTGTGATCCCTCGGTTGACCGTACTTGTTATCTCGCTCTAACAATTGAGCCCTGTTGACAACATCTGAATAGAGAGAAAATTTATGAGAAATGAGATATTAACGTATGTCGGGTTTCAAACCTCTTAGAAACATCCGCGTCATACGTTCCTCATTCTCCACCAAATGAGGTGCAAACCTGGATAACTCTACAAACTTTTCCTCGTACTGGGACATTGTCATGTTGTTTTGTTCCAGTCTAATAACCCCACTTCCTTTATATGACGAATACTTTCAGGAAAGTACTTGTCATTGAAAAGTTTCTGAAAAGTCTCCCAAGACATGCTGAACACGGCTGGGTGGGTACGCTTCACAGATTCCCACCAGTAATCAGCCTCATTACGGAACATAAAAGTAGCGAATGGAACTTTCTGTTCCTCCGTGCATCCCAAGACATCGAATATCTTGGTAATTTGTTTGACCCATGTCTCCGCCTTAATCGGATCCGGTATTCCCCAGAATTCTGGTGGTCCTAACTCTTTGAACTGCTTGGCCGTGACAAGTCGTGCGTTGTTATCATTTCCAACTTTATTTTGTGCACGTGTCTCCCTCGTCTAATTTTGCATGAACCGCAAGAAGCTTCTAAACATCCCGTCATTCATCATCTGCTCAGTGGCGTTGTTCACAGGAGGAACATTGCCAGCCTATTGCACACTCTCCTCGTTGGTAAGTACATGCATCTCCACGGTCTCATTTACTCCACTGTTAACATTCTTGATCGACATTCTAAAATACTGCCATAAAACAAGGGTTAATTAAATAAATTAACATACCACATAATATCCCTATACTCTAACTAACTAACAAATAAGCTTAGGTAGGACACACTAGCGAAGGATTTACTTATCTCTCCCCTCCTAGTTCTATTCCCCGATCTCCGCCATAGATCATATCTCTAAGCTCTGATACCAACTGTGACGCCCCCAAAATAGGTATACATCACCCATTCTAAGTTGTCAAATACATGGTACAGAAACAACTACAACTTTATTAATACAATATAAAAACTATGAGTATAAATACAAATATTGTCTTCTAGACAATATCCACAACAAAATAAGTCCTCATTACAATTATTGAAACTTTATTTTACAAAAATGGTGAGGACTACTAAGACAACTTTCTAGAACCATCATTCCACACCCCAGGCTGTACTCACTTTACATTCTCGCCTCACGAGAAGAAAAAATGGAACAACAAGGAAAAGGATGAGCTCAACTAGCCCAGTAAAGAATGTTATGACTAAGATAATATAGAACAAATTATCGTTAGTCCTCAACAGGGAAAAATCTGATAGAATACAATAGACAACAAATTTCAGATCAATATTCGCAGCGAAAAATAATAATTCATAGAATAGTTACGTAGAGAATGAAATCTACTAGTATCTATGAATTTAAAAGTCCATCATCAATATTTTATCCCTGTAACATCAATCAATATACATCTTAAATCAAATATTCATCTTTGCACTACAGGCCAAAGATATTCATCAGTTGGTCATGTTCATCTCAACACCTATTCATCTTTGCACTATGGGCCACAGATATTCATAAGAAAATCAACCATCTTTGCACTACATGCTAAAGATATTCAGTAACATCATCATTTAGGACTGAGGATGATGAAAAATATTTTTAAAGAAACGAATCCAGTGAAACAAAAGACAAGGATTAAGGATTAAGGATTCGTAATTCGATTTATCCATGTCCAAAAATACCTCAACAATAATCATAGTGGAGTAAAATTCAAGAATGATCAAAACATGGATACAATCAAAGCTAGTATCCATAATAGATATTTTGGACAAAAACAAAAATTTAATTTTTCTGTGGATAGTGCCGTATTTGTGAATAGTGTCGTATACGTGAATAGTAATCTCGACACCAAAAGTTCCAAATTTGATAAAAAGTTCAACTAATATTTTGCCATAATGATATTGAAGAAATAATATCATTTACAAAAAAAAATAACATTCCTTACCTCGAAAAGACGGTACTTCTGACTGGAATACTGAGTATAGTGCTGAAGGGAACTTGCACCGTATAGCAACACTCAAAGTCTTAAAATACTCACAAGAATACGCTCGATAATATAGAGAGAGAAAGAGAGAGAAAACTTCCATTTCTGGTGTGATTTTCAATTTTAACCTAAGCACCCTATTTATAGGAAAATACTTAGAACACCAAAGCAGAAAATTTAATTTAATAATATTATTATTTTTTCCACAACTTCCTACGCACCAAGAATCTGAATTCAGCCCATTCCACACACATGTGAAACACATCATAATAAAAAAACGTTTTTGTTATTTAAAATATTTTAAACTTCCAAAAATTAATTATTTCGGAGCTTCAGAACTTCAATAATTCATAATAAATAGCCCTTTTGTCAGAAAAATTCAAAACTCGTGCCTTTTCCATAGGAAATCCCATTATCTACAACTTTACAGAAGAAAGCTTTTCCAAATTCCAAACAGAAATTGACCGAAATCCACAAACGGACGATTTTACAGGCTATAATCAAATTTCAGTCAAGAAATGGGGTCCACGGACATGAAAAACATGTTTTAAATATTATTGGTAACAAAAATACTCCTCCTCCTCATATACTCATATATCCCACATTCATTGTAAAAATATCACTATTATTATATTATTAAAATATAATAATATATTTAAATGAATTATTTTATCAGAAAAAGATAAAATATTAATTTTCAACAATTGTCACATTAAATTTTTTTTTCCATCTATATCAACATAAAATCAATATTTTCCTCATCATAAAAATCAATAATTAATTATTCACAAATAATATTACAGAATCACATTACTGACAACGAGGCAGTTCCCAGGAAAGAGGAGGCATTCCAATAAGGATTTCTCCTTACTGACGCGCAATTAGATGACCTAACCTCTCCTTGACAAAACTTTCTAGACATTGCCAATAATGTTATCTAATAATATTATTCAAATAATATGAATTATTGCTCCGATAATAGAAAATACTGTGCAGTAACAATTATTAAAACAACAATAATATAAAATATCAACGCAGTAATTATTGAATCAATAAAATAAAATATTGAACAGTAACTACTGTAACAATTATTGAGTAGTGCCTTCGTACGTAAGGATCAATAATTCAAAATATTGTGCAATACCTGGTAGTGTCTTCTTGTGCAACAACACGTACGACATCGTATTTTAACCACCGGTAATCCAACAATGTTAAGCAGAATAACAACTACTGTAGTTATTTATAAACAACTTATATTTGTCATTTTCTTCATCCAATCACTTTCCGTTATGGGGCCCACACAAGGCTGCGCCGTCGTATGAATATTCCCCGACAACAGTAATATTTTATAACCACTTGCGCATTTCACCCATAATTAACCACATTAATCAAATTAACCCTTACTATTGCAAATAATAAATAGAGGAAATTTCATTCTATTAATAAAAAGTCGGGGTCTTACAAACAACGTCCAAATTGTCAACATGATACTGCTTTGTGGACAAAAATTCAAGAATACTCAGAAGAATATTTCCATGAAAAGATACTGGATGAAGCGTAATTATCCAAGATATTCTACTAATTTCATGGAGTATAGAAGCCAAAACTTTAATCAACTAAGTATAATAGAATATATGAAACTGCAAATGAATTTTTGCCCGCCATATGGTAATCCACGTAGACAGATCATTTCCACAATTTAATAAGGAATGAATACAAAGGATCATTCACCATGCATATGGTAATCCACATAGACAGGTTATTCCAACAGAATAATAAAGAATGGAATAACAGAAGAATTCACCATGCATGCGATAAACCGCACAGACAGGTTATTTCCAACAGAATAATAAAGAATGGAACCAGGTCATGCGTAATCCGCACAAACAGGATATTCCGATAGAATAATAAAGAATGGAACCAGGTCATGCGTAATCCGCACAGATATAGGATATTACGACATAATAATAAAGAATGGAACTAGGTCATGCGTAATACGCACAGACAGGATATTCCAACAGAATAATAAATAATGGAACCAGGTCATGCGTAATCCGCACATACAAGATATTCCAACAGAATTCACCAAGCATGTGATAGACCACACAGACAGGTTATTCCAATAGAATAATAAAGAATGAAATAACAGAAGAATTTCACCATGTATGCGGTACTTTACATAGACAGGTTATTCCAACATAATAATAAAGAATGGAATAACAGAAGAATTTCACCATGTATGCGGTACTTCGCATAGACATGTTATTCCAACATAATAATAAAGAATGGAATAACCCTTATGAGTATTGAAAGAAAATAACTCTCTTCATGAATACGAAAGAATAATACCCCTTACCTTAGAAGAAACTGGATATTGGAATAGTGAGGTAGCAGACTTCTCTTCTTCTTTCTCTTTATAATTTCTCTCTATAATAAATGCTCTATAGCTTTAGTGAATTAGTGAGAAATGAAGGAAGAATGAGCTTCTATTTATAGGAAAATATAGTTTTAATAATTGCATATTTTGGGGCTAGAAATATTACAGTACAATACCTCAAACTTTTCTTTCAATTTTTATTTAGTCCTCAAGTATTATCAAACTTGCACCACATCCCCTAATAGTAAATAATGTGAATTAATAGTACACACATGTGAATAAATAGTTATATAAGCATGTGAATTAGTAGCAATTAATTTCTCATTTATCCGATAAATTACCCGATTTATCAATATAACCCCCAAACATCAAATATCATCGGAATAGATGTCAATTTCCACTAACATTATTAATTCCAACATAATGAAACTATCGAATTCATCTTTAAATTAACACGAACGTATTCATCATTAATATTATAACTCATAATATTTAACAACTAAGTCGTTCCCAGGAAAGAGGGAGCTTTCTGATAAAGATTTCTCCATATTGGCGCGCAATTAGGTGACCAAATCTCTCCTTGACAGAACTTCTAGACATTGTAAATATTGTAATTTAATAATATGAATAACTTTGTTGTCTCAATTATTGATTTAATAATATAACATATTATACAAATGATACTGTGACAATAATTGAATCAATAATATGAGAGATATGATGCAATAATTGCTATAACAATAATTGATTATAGCTGAGTGACTTCTCACGTAATCATCAATAATCAATACCGTGTGCTACTATGCAACCACGCGTATTACTATACTTTTACTACCGGGTAGTTCAACAGCGGTTTCACGGTAACACTTCCGTAGTTATTTTTATAAAAGATAATTACATCATTTTCTTACTACGACAATACTTTCGTTGTGGGTTCCACCAATGATTGTGCCGTCGTTTGAATATTCTCTGTTAAAACGAATATTCCCCGACCAATCGAATATTATATAACCACTTGCTTACTTTGCAAAATTTGTAAATATTATCCACAACTATAACATTATATCAAATCCACACCATAATATTCAAAAAATTTAAATATTTATTCATAAAATTTGGGGTCTCACAATCTCCCCTCCTTATGAAATTTCGCCCTTAAAATTTACGTATATACCTGGTATGCCGAAGAGATGAGGATACCTTGACTTCATTTCAGATTCTAACTCTTGAGGTATAACCTTTGAGTGTCGAATAGGATCCTTCTTATCCAAGATTTTAACATGTATCTCCTCATACATTAAATCTTCTGCTATCTCATCTAGTTCCAATTCAATAATGTGGTTCGGGTCGTCCACATATTTATGTAACATCGATACGTGAAAAACATTATGAACACGCGACATACTTGGCGGTAAAACGAGTCTATAGGCCACAGTTCCTACTCGATCGAGGATTTCAAATGGGCCAATTAAATCGAGGGTTGAGATTTCATCTCTTCATCGATTATTGCTTCTAGAATAACGCCCTTTTGAACCTTCTTCGTCACATTCATCAGCTCTTAGTATGTATCTTGCACGACTTTAACTTTATCGATTAAAGTCGATTCTACTCGTATATTTGATATCACCATGTGGGTCCTTTAGAGTCTTAAACTCTATCTTCATCATTTGTAAGTTATACGAAATGGGTTTTTGTGTTAACAACATCGCACTCGTAAATGCATATGATCTTCTACTCAATGTGTTAGCTACCACGTTCTCTCTTCCACAATGATATTGAATGGTATGATCGTAATCTTCAACTGCTCGAGCCAACGTCTTTGGTGTATGTTACGTTCATTTTAGTTGAAGAAATATTTAAGCGTTTTAGAAATGGGTTTTGTACTGGGGTCAATATAAAATTCAATTTCACGCTTTGGGGGTAGGTCAGGAAGTCTTCAAGAATACATCAGGAAATTTATTAACGATAGAAATATCATTCAAAACTGTGACTCTCATCCAAGACTTGGATAGTACGTCACATTGATACCTATCAACTTGCCACCGTCATTAACAGCGTCGCCTACAGAAAGTCTGGCTTCGGTACATTGCACACAAGGAAGTCACCAGATAAAGGCTCGAGACTCTTTACTTATGGCTTGATATGATAGTGATTGACTTTAGTGGTTTGGTTGCTTGAATTCGCATAATAGGTTGGTTAGGAATATAAAAGCTAACAACCTTACGAAAAGCATGATGCAAGAACCCAAATTATTATAAATAAAATCGAATTTCCTCTAATTATTATTTTGAAATAATAAGGAGTTAATTTGATATAATGCTTTGGTAATGGGTGAAATGTGCAAATTTTGCAAAATAAGCAAGTGGTTATAAAATATTCATTTTTGTTGGGGAATATTCGTTTAGTCGTGGAGTATTCTTGTTGTCGGGGAATATTCCTACGACGGCATAGCCATTCGTGAGCCTTATAACAGAATAACTGTCGGATGAAGAAAATGACCAGTTTGAGTTTTTATAAATAACGACGTAGTTGTTACCGTTAACACTGTTGGATTACCTGGTGGTTAAAATACAGTAATACACGTGGTTATACAGTAGCACACGGTATTGCATAGTATTTTTGAATTATTGATTCTTACGTAAGAAGGCACTACTTAATAATTATTACAGTAATTACTGTTTAATATTTTATTTTATTGATTCAATAATTGCTGCATTGATATTTTATATTATTGTTGTTTTAATAATTGTCACTGCACAGTGTTTCTCATTATCATATCAATAATTCATATTATTTGAATAATATTATTAGTTAGCATTATTTGAAATGTTTAGAAAGTTCTGTCTAAGGAGAGTTTCGGTCACCTAATTGCGCGCCAGTAATGAGAAATCCTTATTAGAAAGACCCCTCTTTTTCTGGGAACTGCCTGATTGTCATTATTGTGATTCTGTAATATTATTTGTGAATAATTAATTATTGATAAGAAAATATTTATTTGATGCGGATATAAATGATGGATTTATTTATTAAATGAAGGAGTTATTGTTGATGTGTTTTATCAGTATTTTGTCAGAATGGAGGTATTAAAAATCGAAGCAGTATTCTTGAGATATATTGTGTGAGTTATGATTTTTAATCCGACCGTTGAATTGTTATGATTTTTGGATATGTTATACATATATAAGTTGAGTATATGTCCAAAAATTTTGAACCGTTAAAAATGAACGAATGATTTGTTATGAATTTTAAGAGGTGACTGATTTAGAAATTATGTTTATAAATGATTTTTGGTGAAAAATTCTACAATTGAGTGGCCCCCACCTTTGGTTGGTGGGAAATGTGCTAGAATTCTATTTCAAATGTGGTGGGTGGGAATAGTAGCAGGTAAAGCCATCAGGTAGCAGGTCAAGTCTGCTTCGGCGTGCTAACATTTTCCTATAAATAAGGGCTAAGTTAGAATTAAAAATCACACCAGAAACATAAGCTTTCTCTCTTTCTCTCTCTCTATATTATCGAGCGTATTTTGTGAGTATTTTGATACTTTGAGAGTTGCTATTCAGTACAAGTTTCATTCAACATCATATTCGACATTTCATTCCAAAGTACTGTTTCTTTGATGTAAGGGATGTTATTTTTTTTCGTAATGATGTTATTCTTTCAATATCATTATACCAAAATATTGGTATGGATTTTATTATGGAATTTCTACCTTTTTATGTCGGAGTTACTATTCACGTATACGACACTATTCACGTATACGACACTATTCACGAATACGACACTATTCATCAAAAAATGAAATTTTCTCTTTTTTGTCTCAGATGTCTAGTATGGTTACTATCTTTGATTGTATCCATGTTTTGAGCTTTATTTTTGAATTCTACTTCACAATTGGTTATTATGGAGTATTATTGCACTTGGATAAACTGTTATACGAATCCCTAATATTTGTCCTTCTGTCTCATTGGATTCGTTTTCTTTAAGATATTTTTAATTATACTCAGTCCCAAATGATGATACTACTGAACATCTTTGGCCTATAGTGCAAAGATGAATGATTAACAGATGAATATATGTGGCCCGTAGTGCAAAGATGAACAAGTGTTGAGATGAATTTGACCCACTGGTGATACAAATGAATATCTCTGGCCTGTAGTGCAAAGATGAATATTTGATTAAAGATGTATATTGATTGTTGTTATAGGGATAAAATATTGATGATGGACTTTTAAATCTTAGAAGATAGTAGAACTCATTCTCTACTTGACTCTTCTAATGGATTGTTGTTTCCGCTGCAGTTGTTGATCTAAAACTTGTTATCTATTGTATTCTATCAGATTTTTCCCTGTTGAAGACTAAGGATAATTTGTTGTATATTATCTTAGTCATAATATTCTTTACTGGCTAGTTGAGTTCACCCTTTTCCTTCTTGTTCCATTTTTCTTCTCAAGAAGCGAGAACATATCGGGAAGTAGTCGGGGTGTGGAGTGATGATTCTAGAAAGTTGTTGTAGCAGTCCTCACTATTTTTGTAAAATAGTGTATCAATAATTGTAATGAGGACTTATTTGAGTGTGGATATTGTCTAGAGGACAATATTTGTATTTAAACTCATAGTATTTATGTTGTCGTATTTTGCACGACAATTGTATTAATGATGTTGTAGTTATTTTTGTACCATGTATTTGGCGACTCAGGATAGGTTGGGTGGATTGGACCTATTTGTGGGGCATAACTGTTGGTATCAAAGCTTAGGAATATGATCCCTGGCTGAGATGTGAGACTAGAACTAGGAGGGGAGAGACGGGTAAATCTTTCGCTAGTGTGTCCTACCTAAGCTTAGTGATGGTCGGTCATAATATAGGGATATTATGTGATATGTTAATTTGTTTAATTAACCCTTGTTTTATGACAGTTTTTAAGAATGGCAGCTGAGAATGTTAACAATGGAGTGAATGAGACCGTGGAGACACTTCTAATCACCAACCAGGATAATGTGATGTCAGGCAAAGAAGGAATTAGAGATATTCTTGTAGTGAGGGAAGAATTAATAATTACACCCGAACTAGTCGCAGAGGTAGTAGCTGAGAGTGAGGAAGAAGAGGAACCCGAGGAGAATTTATTAGAGGTTTTTTATGATCAAAACGTGGAATTACAAAATCGTATTCATGAGTTAGAAGAAGAGAAATTTGAAGAATGGCAAAGTGATCATGGAGCAAAAGTATGCAACGATTCAAGCTTGTGTTACCCGATATGTGATGCTTGAACAGAAGCACTCTTTGGCAGAGTATAATATGATAAAGCTAGAATCTGAGCTGAAAGAAGAAACAACTGAATGCGTGAGAATGAGTGATGCATGGGTAAAAGCCGCACGACACGTTGATATTGTGGAAAGAGATGTCCGATCTAAGAAGGCTAAAATAGGTGATATGTATTTCTCTTTTTGGACAGCAATTGAGAGAACCCAACATCGAGTTTTAAATTACTCTGTACATTGCGGTCAACCCCAATTCGATATGGTTCGAAGATTAATGATTCAGATCATCAAACAGGAGTACGATGAAGCAGTTACGGGTGGAATATGCCATATAGTGAAAGACAATTCTAGCGGTAATGATGACACCAAAGGCTATCCCAGACAAGTCAAAATCGATTGGTTCAAGTGAGGCGCCTTTTCGTAAAAGTGAGGAACCAAATGAAGTTATCACAGGTTAGTTAATCATAAATTTTTTTTGAAGTCTATACTTCGTTAGATACCGGTTATACCCATTCTTTTATCTCTCCTACTTGTGCTCAACGTTTAAACTTGACTCTGGAGAAATTGGAATTTAACTTATATGTGGAAACTCCGTTAGGAGAAACTTTTATCATATCCATTGTTTATAAATATTGTTCAATCCAAGTGGGCACAATCACATTACCTGTTGATCTTATCTCTTAAAGATAATTGCTTTTGATGTGATTTTAGGAATTGATTGGTTAACCACTCATCATGCCAAAATTGATTGCTTTCGTAAGGTTGTTAGTTTTCATATTCCTAAGCAACCTGTTATTCGAATTCAAGCAACCAAAACATTGAAGTCAAACACTTTCATATTAAGCCATTAAGCTATTCGTTTATTGAAAAATGGATGTCAAGCTTTCTTAACCCATTTCATGGATTTAAACAAAAATACGTTAGATTTGAATGATATTTTTGTTGTTAGTGAATTTCCTGACGTATTTCTTGATGAATTTCCTGGCATACCCCCAGAGCGTGATATTGAATTTGTATCGACTTTGAACCCGGTACAAAACCCATTTCTAAAATCTCATATCGAATGGCTGCTATTGAACTTCAAGAGTTAAAAATTGAAGTATAAGAGTTGGTACTCAAGCCTCTATCTAGTGACTTCCTTTGTGGAATGCACCAAAGCTAGACTCTCTGTAGGGTACTCTATATTTGTGTGGTGGTAAAACGATAGGTGCCATTGTGACATGCTATCCAAGATTGGGATATGAGTCAAAGTTGAGAGCAACCTAAGTTAGTAATCGAAATATCTAGCTTTCTAGGCTTAGCTGGTTATTATCGGATATTCGTGGAAGGATTTTTTGAATCGATACTCCATTAACTTAGCTGACTCGGAAAGATACAAATTCGTATGGAGCGAGGAATACGAGAAGATTTTCCAAGAACTCAAGAGGCGACTCATTTCGGTACCTGTTCTGACCACACCATCCTGGAAAAACGAACGTGGTAGCTGACGCGTTGAGTAGAAGATTGTACGCGAGTACGAGTGCGATATTGGTGAACACAAAGACCTATTTTGTATAATTTACAAATGATAAAGATAGAGTTAAAGACTCTAGGGATCCACGTTATGATGTTAAATATACGAGTAGAATCGACTTTAATTGATAAAGTTAAAACCACTTAAGCTACACACAGGAGCTGATGAATATAAAGAAGAAGGCGTTATTCTAGAAGTAAGAGTCAATGAAGAGAAGAAAGCTCAAACCTTCGATTTATTTGAAATCCTCGATCGAGTAGGAACTGTGGCCTATAGACTCACCTTAACGCTAAGTATGTTGCGTGTTCATAACATATTTTACGTATTGATATTACGTAAATATATGGATGACCCAAACCACATTATTGCGTTAGAACCAGACGAGATAGTCGAGGATTTAATGTACGAGGAGGTACCTGTCAAGATCTTGGATACGGAAGAGCATGTCCTACGCACAAAGGTTATACCACAAGTTAAGGTTTTGTGGAGGAACCATGCTATTGAAGAAATGATCTGGGAGTTAGAATGAGAAATAAAAGCGAGGTATCCTCATCTTTTTGAAACACCAGGTACGTACGTCAATTTCGAGGATGAAATTTCATAGGGAGGGGAGGTTGTAAGACCCTAACTTATTATAAAAAAATTAAATTTCCTCTAATTATTATTTTGAAATAATAAGGAGTTAATTTGATATAATGCTTTGGTTATTGGTGAAATGTGTAAATTTTGCAAAATAAGCAAGTGGTTATAAAATATTTATTTTTGTCAGGGAATATTCGTTTGGCCGTGGAATATTCTTGTTGTTGGGGAATATTAAATGACGATGGCGGTATGACCCGTTCGTGGGCCTCATAATGAGAATAAGCGCTTCGGATGAAGAAAACGACTAGTTTGAGTTTTTATAAATAACGACGTAGTTGTTACCGTTAACACTGTTGGATTACCTAGTGGTTAATGTAAAATCCCAAATTTTACGAATAAAGATTTAATTTTCTCGAAATATTATTTTTAATATTATGGTGTGGATTTGAGATAATGTTATAGTTGCGGGTAATATTTATAAATTTTGCAAAGTACGCAAGTTGTTATATAATATTCGATTGGTCGGGGAATATTCGTTTTAACAGGAAATATTTGTACGACGACACAATCATTGGTGGACCCCACAACGGAATTATTGTCGGATTGAGAAAATGACAAAAAAAAATTTATGAAAATAACGGTGGAAGTTTTACCATTAAAACTGTTGAACTACTCGGTAGTAAAAGTATAGTAATACGCATGGTTGCATAGTAGCATACGGTATTGATTATTGATGCTTACGTGAGAAGTCACTCAGTTTTGTTCAATTATTGCTACAGTAGTTGCTGCATAGTATCTAACATTATTTGATTCAATTATTATTAATTGTTATATATATATATATATATATATATGTATATATACTATATACTATATATAAATTTTGTTTTATTATTATTATTAATGTAATAAAAGCAGAATACTTTTACAAAGGTATTTGTTTTATTAGATAATAATTAGAATATATTATATTCTATTATGCTTAGTGTTTTGCATAGTAAAATATTTTTATATAAAACATAATACTTTTATAAAGTTATTTGTTTTATTAGACAATAATTAGAATATAGTATATTCTATTATGCATAGTGTTTTGCATAGTAAAAATCTTTTATATAAAATAGAATACTTTTATAAAGTTATTTGTTTTATTAGACAATAATTAGAATATATAATATTCTATTATGCATAGTATTTTGTATAGTAAATTTTTTTTATAAAAAATAGAATACTTTTATAAAGTTATTTGTTTTATTAGACAATAATTAGAATATATTATATTTTATTATGCATAGTATTGCATAGTGCCTGCATAGTGTTCTGCATAGTAAATCGATATGGACCGTCCATTTAAAAGTAATTCAATCTGGACCGTTCATGAATTCGTTACTATTCAGTCCATTCTCCTATAAATAGAAGCTCATTCCTTAATTATTTCTTACGAATTCACTAAAGCTCTAGAGAGAGAAAGAAGAAAAGTATTCTGCTACTTCACTACTCATATATCCAGTTTCTTCAAAGGTAAGGGATATTATTTGTTGTACTCATAAGGGGTATTATTTCTTTCGTATTCATGAAGAGAACTTCTGTTATTCCATTCTCTATTATTATGTTGGAATAACCTGTCTATGCGAAGTACCGCATTCATGGTGAAATTCTTCTATTATTCCATTCTTTATTATTCTGTCGGAATATCTTGTTTGTGCGTTTACGCATGACCTGGTTCTATTCTTTATTATTCTGTCAGAATATCCTTTCTGTGCGTTTACGCATGACCTGGTTCTATTATTTATTACTCTGTTGGAATACCATGTCTGTGTATTTACGCATGACTTGATGTCTATTATATTTTATCAGTTTAACATTGGTGAAGGCTAATGATAATTTATTCTGCATTATCTTAGTCATAATATTTCTTACTAGGCTAGTTGAGCTCACCCTTTTCCTTTCATTGTTCTCTTCAGGAAATGAGAATGTAGCCGGGATTAGTCGGGGAACGGAGTGATGGTCCGAGATGGTGTCATAGTTGTCCTCACTATTCTATAAAATAGTGTGATAATAAATGTAATAAGGACTCCATTGAGTGTGGATATTGTCTAGATGACAATATTTGTATTAACACTCACAACATATGTTTTGTCGTATTATACACGACAGTTGTATAATTAAGTTTTTTTTTGTATTTTGTACCATGTATTTGGCGACTCAAGATGGGTGATGTATACCTATTTTGGGGGCGTCACAGTTGGTATCAAAGCTTAGGGATATGATCCCTGGCTGAGATGTGAGACAAGAACTAGGTAGGGAGAGACGGGGAATTCCTTCGCTAGTATGACCTACCTAAGTTATTTTGTATTTAATTGGTCGGTCAGAGTATAGATATAGTATGTGATATATCAATTAACCCTTATTTTATGTTAGTGTTTGAAAATGACATCTGAGAATGTTGAGGTAAGCAATGGAGCACATGAGACCGTTGAGTCACCGCTGATCAATAGTCAGGATAATGTGCATCAGGAAGGCGATAATCCTCCTGTAAACAACAACACTGATCAAATGACGAACGATGGTACGTTTAGGAGCTTTTTAGAATTTATGCAACACCAAATGAGAGAGACTCTTGTTCATATTGCAGGTGGAAACAATGGCAACCCACTGTTGGTCACCGCTTAGCAGTTCAAGGAGCTGGGACCACCGGAGTTTTTGGGAAAGCCAGAACCACTTAAGGCAAAGACATGGATAAAGCAGATCACCAAGATATTTGATGTCTTGGAATGCTCAAAGGAGCAAAAGGTTCCATTCGCCACCTTTATATTGCGTGTAGAAGCAGATCATTGGTGGGAATCTGTAAAATGTACCCAGCCTGACGCACTCAAGATGTTTTGGGAGATGTGTCAATAATTGTTCAACAACAAGTACTTTCCTGAAAGTATTCGTCACATGAAAGAGGTGGAATTCATCAAGCTGGAGTAAAACAATATGACTATATCGCAGTACGAGGCTAAGTTTGCGGAGTTATCCTGGTTTGCATCCCATTTGGTCAATAATGAGGAGCTAATGACGTGAACGTTTCTGCGAGGTTTGAAACCCGATATACGTCAATACCTCATTTCTCACAAACTTTGTTTATATTTAGATGTTGTGAATAGGGCTCAGTTATTGGAGCGCGATAATGAGTCAGTACAACCAAAAGGCAACAACCAATAACACGATAATAATCGTACCGGTGGCAACGACCATCGAAACAATGATAACCATCGTGGGGGAAATTATCCTGCCAAGAATGGTAACCACTTCGGTGGTAATCATGACCAAGATAATAGAAGTGGAAATTTCAAGAAGAGAAGGTTCAATAATGATGGAAAGAAAGCAGCATAAGCACCCGTTTCAAAGGAAGATGAACGACCACCGGTCGTATGTTTTAAATGCGGACAGGAGGGACATATCCATCCAAACTGTACGCAGAAATCCAAAGCGTGTTTCAATTGCTGAAGATAAGGTCACCTAGCTCGATTTTGTCGTGTAGTGAAGTCAAGTCTCAGACAAGTCAAAGTCGGTAGTTTAAGTAAGAGCATTTTGTCGAGAAACCCGAACGAAGTTATCACGGGTAAGTTAATCATAAACGTTTACGAAGTCTGTACCTTATTTGATATCGGTGCTACCTATTCTTTTATCTCTCTTGCTTGTGCTCAACGTTTAAATTTGACCCCAGAGAAGTTAAACTTTGACTTATTGGTTGAAACTTTGTTAGTAGAAATCTTCGTAACATCCACTGTTTATAAATCTTATTTGATTCAAATCGACACTTTCACGTTACCTGTCGATCTTATTTCTTTGAAAATACTTGCCTTTGATATGATTTTAGGAATCGATTGGTTAACTACTCATACTTTTGTAAGGTTGTTAACTTTTATATTCTTAACCAACCTGTTATACGAATTCAAGCAACCAAACCACTAAAGTTAATTATTGTCATATTAAGCCATAAGTAAAGAGTCTCGATCCTTTCGTTGTTAACTTCCTTGTGTGGAATGCACCGAAGCCAGACTTTCTATAGGCGACGTCATGAATAACAATGGCAAGTTGATAGGTATCAATGTGACGTGCTATCCAAGTCTTGGATGAGGGTCACAGTTTTGAATGATATTTCTATCGTTAATAAATTTCTTTACGTATTTCTGAAGACTTCTTGGCTTTGCCTTGAGGCGTGAAATCGATTTTTTATCGAATTTGACCCGGTACAAAACCTCATTTCTAAAACCCTTAAATATTTCTGCAACTAAATTGAACGTAACATGTGCCAAAGACGTTGGCTCGAGCTATTGAAGATTACGACTATACCATTCAATATAATCGTGAAAGAAAGAACGTGGTAGCTGATGCGTTGAGTAGAAGATCGTATGCTTTTATGAGTGCGATGTTGTTAACACAAAAACCCATTTCGTATAACTTATAAATGATGAACATAGAGTTAAAGACTCTAGAGACCCACGTGAATATAACGAATATACGAGTAGAATCGACTTTAATAGATAAAGTTAAAGCCGCTCAAGCTACATACTCAGAGCTGATGAATGTGAAGAAGAAGGCTCAAGATGGAGTTATTCTAGAAGCAAGAGTTGCTGAAGAGAGAAAACCTCAACACTCGATTTAATTGGCCCATTTTTAATCCTCGATCGAGTAGGAATTGTGGCTTATAGACTCGTTTTACTGCTAAGTATATCGTGTGTTCATAACGTTTTTAACGTATCGATGTTACGTAAATATGTTGATGACCCGAACCACATTATTGATTTATAACTGGACGAGATAGCGGATCTTGGCGCGGTAACACCACCTGTTGTCTTTGGATCTTGGCCTTGGTGATGGGTAAGTAGTGCTCCTACACTGGGACATGGCACGCTATGACTGAGGTTTTGATTACGGAGTTGGCGTCGCAGCGCGAAACTCCAGATTTTGATTCTCAGTTCGCGAAGAACACATAGTTCAACTAATTAAATACTATATGGCCATTAAATTCACCAAATCAAATATACCCACATGCTAGAATTTATACATAATCATTACCCAACATTTATAGAGTGATTTAACCCATTATAACACATAATTGCAGAATTAAATTATGCAAGTTGTACTGTTCTTGATATTCTTGAACAAAAATATAGAATTTAATACTACGGATTCATTATAAGGCCGAATCCAACCATTCAAATTTCGTTTTGTTCATTTTATCATGCATAATCATATAAGTGTGTGAATTTTATAGAACAATTTATGGCTGACATATTAAAATTACGTATAAGGGCCATATGCCCATATAACATACTCTATAATCACGTATTGTGAATTTTTATAAAACTGATGATATGGAATCATATAAAATATATATTAAATATGCTACCATGACATAAAATCACATATATAGCCATATAGTCAATACAATTTCCAACCATATAGAATTTTACAGAAATTGGAGAGACATATTTTATAAAACTAAATGACGTAAGAAGGAATTAGGTTGAAGAATTTACCCAAAGCGTAGATGAATAAGGATGACAATTTCTCTCTACTTCAATCACAATACTCACAATCTCTCTCAAAAAAATTTCAAATTCTCTCTGTATTTCTCTCTGTTACGCTTGTCAGACTTAGAAAATAATAATAAGAAAAGAAAAGAAGGCGTGTCGACGTCGGGAATTTTATTGTCCCTTTTCGTTACTTGTTTTTTTGTGTTCTCATGTTAATATGAGATTTGTTTAAAAAAACAAGTGAAAAAGGTCCGACATGTGTAATGTCGACGATTTGACTTTAAGAGTCGCCAGTTGGTGTTTTTAATTGGTTGCACCAACGCAACCGAAAAGGTTTGCACATTGACCTAGTGATTTGGCACTGCTAAACGGGTTGGTGAAACCAAGATTCATTAAGGGTTCAGGGGCTTGATTATGCCGAGGGAAGGTGTTAGGCATCCCCCGACATCCGTGTTGCCACGGTGACCGCCACTCTTCAAAGAAACTGTTATATGAATGTGTGTGTGTGTGGATCAATGTGTAATTTATTTGAAAGTAGTGCTATACCTCGTTTGCACCCATGTACATAGGGTTTGAATTTTATAGAAAAATTCAGTTTTAAACAGGATATACAGTGATATTTTGTAAAAACCGGTTTTTTAAACCCTATGCTCAATAGCAATTGAGGCCTTTGATACTTCCATTTTATTACTAAGTGTTCGGCTTGTTTGCTTTTATTTTTGAGATGCGAAGCATCCATGAAAAACAATGTACAACAATCTTGCGAATTCCTCACGGATGCATAATGACCATCCAAGGAAACTCGAGATACTATAAAATAACATACAAGTCGCGCTACAATTTGAAAAACGTCCATAATGAGGAACCGAATCTAGATTCATTAGCTTTGAATCAGTAAGATCACATGATTCCTAGGCTCACATGATCATTGTAGTTGATATGGAAAGCGATAGCGCTTATATATATATATATAAGTTGTAATATATATATATATATATATATATATATATATATATATATATATATATATATTCGATATGATAGCCACCACTTAATTATTCTCCATAGGGAATCACGCAATGAGCAAATATATATATAAAAGCGGTATATATATATATATTGACATGATCACCACCACGTAATTATTCTCCATGGGGATGGGGGAAAGTAAATAAAGCGATAAATGCTATCACACCGCACGAAGTGAACTCCAAGCGGGACGAAAATGTAAAGAAAGTTGTAAAAGCGATCAACGCTAATGAAGTAAACTCTGGCGGGATGAAATGTAAAGAAAGTCTGTAAAAGGCGATCACCACCATGAAGTAAACTCCGGTGTGGGACGAAATGTAAATATATATATATATATATATATATATATATATATATATATATATATAAAAGCAATAAAATGCCTTTGGATGTGAATCCGGGCTCATCGGATATGTCCCAAACAACAGATTTATATATATATATGTATGTATATATATATATATATATATATATATATATAAAAGCAATTAAAGCGCTCAGGATGTAAAATCTAGGCTCATCGAATAGTTCGACCACGTTCATATATATAAGTATATATATACGAAAGCAAGTAAAGCGCTCGCATCAAGTTCAGGCTCATCGATGTGAGTCTAACCATAGTTCATATATATATATATATATATATATATATATATATATATATATATCTAAAGCAAATAAACGCCTCGGGCATCAAGTCAGGCTCAATAGAGGCATAACTCGATAATGTTAGTCCATATATAAGAAATATATATATATATTAGTATATATATACAGAGACAAGAATGAAAACCACGGATATAAGTCCGGGAAAACACACTCACACGACTCTGAATGTGTGCAACAGTGTGTAATAATGAAAGAATGAAGCTTTATAGACACAAGAAAGCTTACAGTGGACTGCCAAGGTAGACTGCTTGGACTTCAAGTGGATGAACACTCGGCTCCCGCCGGACTAAAAGTAGTTATATATGAGCTAACTAGTGTTTAAAAAGAAGAAAGCACTCAAAAGATGTGTATGTAGAGCCAAATGGACAGGGCTTCCTTGCCTTTTTCTCTCTCCCTCTTCTATCAAATGGCTGACCCCCCCCCTCTATATTTATAGACGGATGGCCGCAGGTCTACTTGCGGCAGTCGCAGGTCTACCTGTGGCTGGTCGTGGTGGTCCTGGGCCTCGCGGGTCCCATCGTCTCGTAGTACGTGCACTCGTGTACTGTAATGTCCAATCGAACTTTCAGAACTTCAATCCTAGCATCCAAACGAAGCGTGTCTATACTTCTTCGGACCGCTGATGTCGAGAGTTACGTAATGACATGGATTAGAGGTTGTACGAAGTCAGGAAATGGGGTCTATGCCCATGGTCTTCAAGCTTTAAATTCTATCCAAAGTACTGTCACACATAATAGTCACTCGGGATTGTCCTTCCTCGGTTATTCGGGACATTATTGTATGTATGTATGTCTGAAAGGTTAAGACAACGTGCCATTTGTTGGACGAACAAGATGATGTCTGACTCTTTGCCAGAGTTATCGTCGGGTTGAGCTGAAAGTAGACGTTGCTCAGGGTTACAGCTGAGATTGGACTACTTGTTGGTATGCTGCTATATCATCTTGTTGACGTTGTGAGATGACGTTGGTGACTCCTCACCGGGGTTATCGCTGGTTTGAGCGAGAAGCAGACATTGCTCAAGGTTATAGCTGAGATTGGACTGCTGGTTTGTGTGCCTCACTGTCATCTATGCCTGAAGCTAATTGCATGTGGTCGAAACAAGCAATTCCGGAGTTATCGCCGGAACTGCGATGATCATATCTTAGGGTTATCACCAAGGATGGGATTGCTATTCGAGTCTTGTCTCGGGGGACCAGGCCCGAAATCGCGGTGTTATCGTAGAGACAGGGGTATCCTCTCTGGTGTTGTTCTTGGGTCTTTTGATACGCTTATCTGGGGTTATCTCGAGATTGAAATGACATTCCCCGGTGCGTGTTCGGGGTTTGGCACCAATGCTCTGGTTTGTGTCTTTGATGCGGAGCGAGAACTTAGGTAGTATCCTAAGATTGTTGTAAGCTATCTTTCAGGGTTATCTCCAAAAGACAAATCTACCCTCCTGCAATGTTAGTAATAGGAGTGCAGAAAATTTTGAGTGTCTACAGATGCCCCTCTTTATCATATTCATGCAATGCAATGCATGGATAGGATAAAGAATCCTAGACACTTGAAATTTAGACAAGATTATCATGACGCAATGTACAACAACATGATGCAAATGTATGCATGAATGCATGAATGATTATCATGAACTCCTGCTGGGATGACAATCAATGATGGCTTGGACACGCGATCCAAGTCTTCGGGGATGCTGACGTTGGGACTAACACCAAAGTCTTAAATCCTAGACAACGGTTTATACTCCATATAGGTACCTCTCATGTGTAAGAGATCTGTGGGGATAAAACTGTGCTTGTTTTTGAGGATGTTTATAACATGTTCCCTCGTACTGCCGGAGTTACTGCCAATAGTTGGTTGTTATCAGGGTTGGCTGATCTTCGCCGATGTGTGTATCAATGGTTGCATTGTGTCGTCAACCTTGTTGAAGAAGATTGCTTCAATGGGTTTACTTGGCATTGGTTGACACGATGTCAAGGTTGCTTGACCTTCATTAATGTGTGTATCAATGGTTGCACTGCGTGGTGAACCCCCGCCGGGGATATTCAGATGATTCATGGTCTTGCATTGTAACCCTCGCTGGGGATTTGTTTTGCATTGTAACCCCCGCCGGGGATACTCAGCTGACTCATGGTTTTGCGTTGTAACCCCCGCCGGGGATTGTCAGACGTAACCATGCAGATAACGACATCGGACCGTTGTGGGGTATTGCCGAGCACAGTTGATGAAAGCTGAGCCTGATGGCATAGTATACCCTTTGTTTGGGCGAATGCTACTGAGATGCCGGGAGTTTAACTCTGACCGACAGAAAACCAGAATTTCAGGGTGTTTCGCTCAATCGCGTAGCGTTTTTACTCCTGATTTACTGAAGATATACGAGTTTTATGTTTCAAGCATGTTGTTTATTAGAATTGTAGTACTTGCTGAGCTAGTCATGCTCACTCTTGCTTGAACCATATGAACACAGCCAAGATTGCGTGGACTGAAGGCTCAGGCAAAGATAAGGGCAAGGCGAAGACGAACCCTTAGCTCATTATGTAATAGAATAGTTCAAATGTTGTATTATATTGAATACTATGACAAGAACAAACGAATGGGTTATAGAGAACTTGGGAAATATAATATTATTTTGAATATATAGAAGTTATATTGGTCCTTTTTAGACTATGTCATGGAATGAATGAATGAATGGTAGTACCGTGTAGCACCATCTGTCGGGTTGGAAGATACCCGAATTTTGGGGCGTCACAGTAACTAATTTATGAACGGTCCAGATTGATTTACTTTTAAACGGACGGTCCATATTGATTTACTATGCGATGAGAACACTATCACGAGGCACTATGCAACACTATGCATAATAAAATATAATATATTCTAATTATTGTCTAATAAAACAAATAACTTAATAAAAGTATTTTGTTTTTATATAAAAAGATTTTACTATGCAAAACACAATGTATAATAGAATATAATATATTTTAATTATTGTCTAATAAAACAAATAATTTATAAAAGTATTCTATTTTATATAAAAAGATTTTACTATGCAAAATACTATGCATAATAGAATATAATATATTCTAATTATTGTCTAATAAAATAAATAACTTTATAAAAGTATTATGTTTTATATAAAAAGCTTTTCTGTTTTATTACATTAATAATAATAATAAAACAAAATTTTTATATTAACAATCGACAATAATTGAATCAAATAACGTGAGATGCTATGCAACAATTACTGAAGCAATAATTGAAAAAAACTGAGTAACTTCTCACGTAAGCATCAATAATCAATACCGTATGCTACTATGCAACAACACGTATTCCTGTACTTTTAACACCGGGTGTTTCAACAATTAACGGTAAAACTTCCGCCGTTATTTTCATAAAAATATTTTTGTCATTTTCTCAATCTGACAATAATTCCGTTGTGGGGTCCACCAATGATTGTGCCGTCGTACGAATATTCCCTGATAAAATGAATATTCCCCGACCAATCAAATATTATATAACAACTTGCGTACTTTGCAAAATTTATAAATACCACCCACAACTGTAATATTATCTCAAATCCACACCATAATATTTAAAAAAAAATATTTCGAGCAAATTAAATCTTTATTCGTAAAATTTGAGATTTTACAACGGTCATGATTAAATCCCTGGTCATTTGTGCACTACAGGCCACAGATGACTTTAAACATAATATAAACATGTGGATGATGACAATGACATAATAATTCAATAAAACAAGTTCAAGAATTAATTTATCCAGGAACCAAAAACATCCAAATTGTCAACATGATACTGCTTTGTGGAGAAAAAATCAAGAATGCTCAGAAGAATATTTCCATGAAAAGATACTGGATGAAGCGCAAATATCCAGGATATTCTACTAATTTCATGGAGTATAGAAGCCAAAACTTTAATCAACTGAGTATAATAGAATATATAAAACTGCAAATGGATTTTTGCCCGCTATGCGGTAATCCACGTAGACAGATCATTTCCATAATTTAATAAGGAATGAATACAAAGGATCATTCACCATGCATGTCGTAATCCACATAGACAGGTTATTCCAACAGAATAATAAAGAATGGAATAATGAGAAAAATTCACCATGCATGCGATAAACCGCATGCAGACGAGTTATTCCCAATGAGAATAATAAAGAATGGAACTGGTCATGCGTAATCAGACAAACAAGATATTCCGAAGCGAATAATAAAGAATGGAACCGGTCATGCGTAATCGCACATGACGCAGGATATTCCGACAGAATAATAAAGAATGGAAACAGGTCATGCGTAATTCGCACAGACAAGATATTCCCACAGAATAATAAAGAATGAAATAACAACAGAATTCACTAGGCATGCGATAGACCGCACAGACAGGTTATTCCAGCAGAATAATAAAGAATGAAATAATAGAAAAATTTCATCATGTATGTGGTACTTCGTATACACAGGTTATTCCAACATAATAATAAAGAATGAAATAACAGAAGAATTTCACCATGTATGCGGTACTTTGCATATACAGGTTATTCCAACATAATAATAGAGAATGGAATAACAACCTTTACGAGTATTGAAAGAAAATAACGAGTATGAATACGAAAGAATAATACCCCTTACCTTAGAAGAAACTGGATATTGGAATAGTGATGTAGCAGACTTCTCTTCTTCTTTCTCTCTATAATTTCTCTCTATAATAAATGCTCTATAGCTTTAGTGAATTGGTGAGAAATAAAGGAAGAATGCGCTTCTATTTATAGGAAAATATAGTTTTGATAATTCCACATTTTGGGGCTCGAAATATTACAGTACAATACCTCCGACTTTTCTTTTATTTTTAATTTAGTCTTGCAAGTATTATCAAACTTGCACCACCTCCCCTAATAGTAAATAATATGAATTAATAGTACACACATTTGAACAAATATTTATATAAGCATGTGAATTAGTACAATTAATTACTCATTTATCCGATAAATTACCCGATTTATCAATATAACCCCTATACATCAAATATCGCCGGAATAGATGTCGATTTCCACTAACACTAATAATCCCAACACAATGGAACTATCAAATTCATCTTTAATTAACACGAACTTATTCATCATTAATATTATAACTCACAATATTTAACAACCAGGTCGTTCCCAAGAAAGAGGGGACTTTTCGATAAGGATTTCTCCTTATTGGCGCGCAATTAGGTGACCAAACCTATCATTGACAGAACTTCTAGACATTGTAAATATTGCAATTTAATAATATGAATAACTTTGTCGTCTCAATTATTAATTTAATAATATCACATATTATCACGAGATGATCTTTGTGACAATATTCGAATCAATAATATGAGAGATATGATGCAACAATTACTATAGCAATAATTGAGTATAACTGAGTGACTTCTCACGTAAGCATCAATAATCAATACCGTGTGCTACTATGCAACCACGCATATTACTGTACTTTTACTACCGGGTAGTTCAACAGTTTTAACAGTAACACTTCCACCGTTATTTTTATAAAAAGATAATTCTGTCGTTTTTTTACTACGATAATACTTCCGTTGTGGGGTCCACCAATGATTATGCTATCGTACGAATATTCCCTTCTAAAACGAATATTCCCCGACCAATCGAATATTATATAACCACTTGCTTACTTTGACAAATTTGTAAATATTACCCACAACTATAACTTATATCAAATCCACACCATAATATTCAAAAAAAATATTTCAAGAAATTTAAATCTTTATTCATAAAATTTGGGGTCTCACACCATGTATGCGGTAATCCATATAGACAGGTTATTCCAACAGAATAATAAAGAATGGAATAAAAGAAGAATTCACCAGGCATGCGATAGACCGCACAGATAGGTTATTCCAACAGAATAATAAAGAATGGAATAACAGAAGAATTCACCAGGCATGCGATAGATCGCACAGATAGGTTATTCCAACAGAATAATAAAGAATGGAATAACAGAAGAATTCACTAGGCATGCGATAGACCGCACTGACAGGTTATTCCAGTAGAATAATAAAGAATATAATAACAAAAGAATTCACCAGGCATGCGATAAACCACACAGACATGTTATTCCAACAGAATAATAAAGAATGGTATAACAACCCTTACGAATATTGAAAGAAATAACTCTCTTCATGAAAATGAAAGAAATAATACCCCTTACCTTTGAAGAAAACTGGATACTGGAATAGTGAGGTAGCAGACTTCTCTTCTTCTTTCTCTCTATAATAATTGCTCTATAGCTTTAGTTAATTGGTGAGAAATGAATGAAGAATGAGCTTCTATTTATAGGAAAATATTGTTTCGATAATTGCACGTTTTGGGGCTCAAAATATTACAGTATAATACCTTCCTCTTTTTCTTCATTTTTAATTTAGTCCTGCAAGTTTTATCAAACTTGCACCACCTCCCCTAATAGTAAATTATGTGAATTAATAGTTCATTCGTGTGACTCAATAGTATAATCATGTGAAAAAACTAATTACAGTATAGTACTTTCAACTATACCTCCATTTCTAATTTTGTCATGCAAGTATTATCAATCTTGCAACAACTCCCCTAATAGTAAAATCATGTGAATCAATAGTACACACATGTGAACACATAGTTATAAGCATGTGAATTAATAGCAATTAATTACTCATTTATCTGGTTAATTACCCGGTTGGTCAATATAACCTCCAGACATCAATTATTATCAAAATAAATGTCGATTTTCACTAACACTAATAATTCCAACACAATGGAACTATCAATTTTATCTTTAATCAATACGAACTTATTCATCATTAATATTATAATTCATAATATTTAACAACCAGTTCGTTCCCAGGAAAGAGGGCGCTTTCCGATAAGGATTTTTCCTTATTGGCGCACAATTAAGTGACCAAACCACTCTTTGACAGAACTTCTAGACATTGTCAATATTGCAAATAATAATATGAATAACTTTATCGTCTCAATTATTGATTTAATAATATATATTATGCAGATGTTACTGTGACAATAATTGAATCAATAATATGAGAGATTTGATGAAGCAATTACTGTAGAAATAATTGAGTATAACTGAGTGACTTCTCACATAAGAATCAAAAATCAATACCGTGTGCTACTATGCAACCACGCGTATTACTGTACTTTTACTACCGGGTAGTTCAACAGTTTTAACGGTAATACTTTCGTTGTTATTTTTATAAAAAGATAATTATGTTGTTTTCTAACTACGAAAATACTTACGTTGTGGGGTCCACCAATGATTGTGCCGTCGTACGAATATTCCCTATTAAAAACGAATATTCCCTGACCAATCGAATATTTTATAGCAACTTGCTTACTTTGAAAAATTTATAAATATTACCTACAACTATAACATTATATCAAATTCACACCATAATATTAAAAAATATATTTTGAGAAAATTATTCTTGATTCATAAAAGTTGGGGTCCTACAACCTTCCCTTCTTATGAAATTTTGTCCTCGAAATTAGGGTACGTACCTGGTATATCGAAGAGGTGAGGATATGTTAACTTCATCTCAGATTCTAACTCCCAAGTTATTTCTTCCACATCGTGGTTTCTCCACAAAACTTTAACTTGAGGTATAACCTTGAAGCGTAGAATATTATTCTTCTTATCCAAGATTTTAACAGGTAACACTTCATACGTTAAATCTTCCTCTATCTGGTCTGGTTCTAATTCAATAATGTGGTTTGGGTCTTTCACATATTTATGTAACATAGATATGTGAAAAACGTTATGAACACTAGACATACTTGGCGATAAGGCTAGTCTATAGGCCACAGTTCCTACTTGATTGAGGATTATAGATGGGCCAATGAATCGACGATTGAGCTTTCCTCTCTTTCCAAATCTCGTAACTCCTTTCCATGGAGCAACACGTAACAACACATGATCTCCAATATTGAATTCTACGTCCTTTCGATGAAGATCAACATAACTCTTTTGTCGATCTTGTGAGGTTTTTATACATTGTCGGATCATTTGAATCTTTTTCGTAGTCATACATACCAACTCTAGTCCTAACAACGTTGCTTCACCAACCTCATCCCAGCATACTAGAGAACGACTTTCTTCCATACAACGCCTCAAATGGAGCCATGCCAATACTTGCTTGATAACTATTGTTGTAGGAAAACTCCACCAATGGTAAGAACTTGTCCCAACTTCCCTTGAAGTCAAGGACACAGAGTCTTAATAAATCTTCAAGAGTTTGAATAGTCCTTTCCAACTGCCCATCCGTTTGAGGATGATATGCCAAACTAAATCGTAAATTCGTGCCCATAGCTTTTTGCAAACCGAGATTTGGTAATTTAATTTTAATATTTATTGAATTGAATAAATATCTTTCGTTGAATTAATTATTAGAGTAAATAATTAATTGATGAAGTTGTGGTAGATTAATTTAATTATATGTGTTATATTTATTAAATTAATGTGGAGAATTTTTATTATTCAAAGTATGTCATTATGTGAGCTTATTGTATTTAAATAAATATTTAATAAGCCTGATAGTATTTTAATTAATTTATTAATTAGAGATTTAATAATTTGATATTATTATTAATGAGAAATTATTATATTTTATTTAAAGTAAATTAAATAAGATATTGGATTTATTTTATAAATGGGTGTGACATTATTTAAACTATATTATAAAGGTTTTATTAAATTAAATAGTTTTTGAAACCTATTCTAGCTAGCCAAACAAGGCCCTACAGGGGAGTTCAAAGGCGATTAACCCATATGATCGGGTAATCAATGACCACTAATGCGTCAGTTCCTTTTTTATTTATTTCATACGTCTTCTTTTTCATTTTTTATTATTATTATATGCTAAGTCTGGTAAACAGAGAGGGAAAAGAGAGTGAGTTTTAGAATTCAGAGAGTTTTTAAGAGGTTTGTGAGAGTTAGGAAAGAATCAGAAGGAATTCATCTCCTATTATTTTATCTACGCTTGACATCCGTTTTTCAATAAATAAATAGCTTTATAACTTGATTTGACAGTGATTGACTTTAGTGGTTTGCTTGATTGAATTCGTATAATAGGTTGGTTAGGAATATGAAATCTAACAACCTTACAAAAACAATCAATTTTAGCATGATGAGTAGTTAACCAATCAATCCTTAAAATCACATCAAATGCAAGTATTTTCAAAGAAATAAGATGGATAAGTAACGTGCGGTTACCGATTTGAATCAAACAAGACTTATAAACAGTGGATGTAATGAAGGTTTCTCCCAACGGAGTTTCAATAGATAAGTTAAAGTGTAATTTCTCCGGAGTCAAATTTAAACGTTGAGCGCGAGTAGGAGAAATAAAAGAATGGGTAGAACCAGTATCAAATATGGTATATACTTCACTAGAGTTTATTATTAGCTTACCCGTGATCACCTCGTTCGGATTCCTCACTTTTTGGGAGGTTATGACAAACGCTCTTCCTTGAACTACCGATTTTTTCTTGTCTGGGACACCCTTTGATGCCTCCATTCCAAGCTGGACTTGAATTTGGTGCACGAAAAAATTGGGCTAGGTGACCTTCTTTTTAACAGTTGTAACATGCTTTGGACTGCATCGCGCAGTTTGGACTGATGTGTCCTTCCCCTCCACATTTATAACATACGACCGACAGTCGTTCTCCTTCCTTAACAACAGGTGCTGGTGCTAACGTCTTTCCGTAATTGTTAAATCTCCTCTTCTTGAAATGTCCACTCTTATTGTCATGGCCATGATTACCACCGAAGTGATTACCATTTCTGACATGTTAATTCACTCCACAGTTGTTGTCACCGCTTCGATGACTGCTACCACTGGTATTATCGACTTGTTGGCTGCTCTCTTTTGGTTGAGTTGACTCATTATCGTGCTCCAATAACTAAGCCCTATTCACAACATCCGAATACAAACACATTTTGTATTAAATTAGGTATTTACGTATCTCAAGTTTCAAACCTCTTAGAAACATCCGCATCATTCTCTCCTCATTATCAACCAAGTGGGACGCAAGCCGAGATAACTCTGCAAACTTAGCTTCGTACTGCGCCACGATCATATTTGTTTGCTCAAGCTTGATGAATTCTACCTCCTTCATGTGATGAATACTTTCAGGAAAGTACTTGTAGTTGAACAGTTCTTGGAACTTCTCTCAAGATATCTTCAGTACGGCAGGTTGAGTACGCTTTACAGATTCCCACTAGTAATCGCCCGCCGCATAACATGAAGGTGGCAAAGGGAATCTTTTGCTCTCTGAGCATCCCAAAACATCAAATATCTTGTTGATCTGGTTTATCCACGCCTCGCCTTTAACTGGTTTTGGCTCTCCAAAAAACATTGGTGGTCCCAACTCCTTCAACTGCTTAGTGGTGACCGTCCGAGAGTTGTCAGTGTGTCCACCTACATTTTGGACCGGAGCTACCTTCGCCTGATGTTGCATGAATTGCATAAAACCTCTGAACATCCCATCGTTCATCATTTGATCGTTGTTGTTTGTAACGACCCAGAAATTTGGATTTTTCCAGAATTTAAGTTTAAAGAATTAGTTATTAATAAAATAAATTTTTATTAATAATATTATGTGTTATGTGTTTATTAATCGTTGTAGAACCTAGGATGATTATACGTCAGGAGGATTCTGGCTACGAGCTAGACTGAACGAGTAATAATTTTTAAGACAAAAATAAAAAAAATTTGGGAACAAAATATTTCTGGGAAAAAAGACGAAATAGGCATTATTCATGTGACGAAACTTAAGGGTTAGGGTTTGAATACCCTAAGCATTTTCGAGAGTTCGGTATGTTGAAATGATATTCCGTCGAAAGATTTGACGATAATATGCCGTGAAAAGTTAAGTAAGCCGATAAAAGTTTTTCTCGAAAAACGTGTAAAAATCAGACAAAATAAAAATGACGAAAAATACTACTGTGTACTTTTCACTCGTTTAACTACATTAGGGTAAAACGTGAAGGAAAACGCTTACCGCCAAAAAATGTTTTTCAGTTTTTCAGAAATCCAAATAATACGTAAAAGTTAATCGGTAAAGGAAAGATGAAATATCCAAAAATATTTGGATTCCGAGAATCGCAGTTTTTAAAACTATCGGACGAAAATCCGAAAGACGGAACCACATAACATAAAGGCTAAGTAGACTTAAGGGCTAAGTTAACTTAATACTTAAGTCATGAATAGTAAGGAGGTGTGAATAGTAAGGAGGTTAGGGGTGAAATGACTATTTTGCCCTAGCTTTGGAAAATCTATAAATAAGAAGCTTATTTCATTTAAATGGGATTTTGAAAATCCTACACTAGAGAGAGAGAGAGAGAGAGAGAGACAATTCGGATGGAGAGGGAGAAGGAAGAGCATGAGCATGATTGATCGGATCAAAAATGTTCGTGAAATAGAAAAGCTAACAAATCACCGATTTTGTCTAGCGGAAGAAAAATAAAGAGGAAAGGTATTAAAACCTAACTTCTATGTTAGATTTTCTTTAAGTTTTATATGTTTAAAATATAAATTAATGAGAATAAGAAGTAGATGATGTTAGGAATGATTTCATATGGTTGAAATCGTAAGAAAATGAAGAAATAAGAATTAAAAGTTTAGTTTATAAATTTCTTAAGGAAGTATAAGATTCGTAATAAATTAGAATGATCCGAGTGGATTATATAAATAAGTAGATGAAATAAGTAATGAATGATGATCTATAACATCAAATTCCAATAAAAAGTGAAATCGTAATCCAAAATATCCATTAAAATGAAGAACAAACGAAGAACATGCAAAGAACACGAAGAACGTTGTTGTTGATGGACAAGTTTAAAACCATCGCGTATAAGTTAGATGCATATTGCTTAGTTAGGAACGGTAGAAATGTTCATGAATAACAGATTAAAACTTAGCTATAACGAAGTTATTGCGAAAATTTCGTAAAAGACAAACGAGAATTAGAAAGTTAGTAAATGAACCTGAACATGTAGGGTTTCATAAGAATGTAAGAGAACATAGAAAACGTGAGTCGTGGACTCAAGAACGAACGAATTCCGAGTTCGGATGACTAAATTATGGACGAGCGAACGAAGAACGTTAAAAACATAAAATAAACGAAGGGTAAAGATTAAGCTAATTGAATGGCATGTTAATAGATTAAGAACCAAGTTCTGTCTAGCAGGTATTAAAGTACGTAAGATGAAGAAGAGAATGGCTTTGGAACGATCTCATTCCGAGTTATAACAAATAAGTAAAGAAAGTGGGAAGTAACCGTCTCAAATTGAATTTAACACTTAGAGAATTTTTTTAGGGTTATGGCTTGGCGCCGTGGTGCCAACAATGCCTTATAAGGTGGTGCTACAGCGTCAGATCAGGAAGCCGACTACTGCAAACTCACACCGCGGTGCGAGAGATAAAGAAGAGAGTGGCACCGCAGCGCCAGTGTAGGGAAAAAGCCAGAGAAGAGCTTTTAACTGCTCAACTCTTGGGGGAAACGTACAGGAAGATAAAGAACATAATGTTCAACTAATGTAACCCTTAATCTAATAAATTAAACCTTTAATGAAGGTTGAACGAAAAGATTAATTGAGAGTAAAAGATAAAGAATGTAAATGCGGATTACAAAATCGATATCTGGGGATCGTAGTTACGATAAACGAACGTGGATGCTTGTTATGGTTGTGATTCCTTAGACGTTGAGAGACGAGGGTAATGAATAACCTTTTGATGTTATTTCATGATAGTGAGAGATAAGTGTAAAGCGTATAGACGCTGCAAACATAACACATTTGCGATAAATGATCGGTCGTAGCATACAATGAACAGTGTGATTTTGACATTAATAAAGAATAATGAACATGGAGTTCATGGGATGGATAACGATCAAAAGTGATTAAAACCTTGAGTAAAGGTTGAATGAGAGATTAAAAGACGAGCAACGTGAACGTTGAATACGTAAATGATCCTCGTGAATCGTATTCGCATCGGACGAACGTTCTAAGTATACCCTGGTTGTATAACCTAGACGTTGATAAAGGTAGTAAGTAAAACATGAATTATCGAGGAAGCCGTAATGAACGGTAATAAGAGTAATGAAAGCCGAAGGTGAGTCGTATAAAAATGAATCCTAAGGTATGGCATTTAATTGCCAAAAAGCCGTAAGAAATAAGAAATTAACTTAACAAACGTTATAGTTAATGGTTAAGATAAGTTACGATAAGTTTAGGTTGTGGTACAATCGTAACCTTTGATGGTTGACATATGGGAGCTGAGCTAAACAATTCCTTCAGAGAGCGAAGGTATATACAAAACTGGTAACCGATCTAACTCACTATTATGGGTAGTGTAGATGAGACGGGAACTTGTTTGTTGTTTGTGGGAAATCACTCAGAGTACCATATGGACTACTAGCAGAGAAACGATGTGTGTTGAGTCCTAGAGAAGTAATAAGAATATGATAAGATGTAAAATATCAAATATGATGAACATAAAAGTGATACATCTCCGTATGTCATGAAGCCGTAGAACGGTAATGAAAGTGGTCGCGTAAACTTAGGTTACAAGAACGCAAACCGTAAGAAGTAAAGTTAAGCAAACTAATGCATAAGTCAAATATACATGACTAATTAGTGTATGTGTTATTTTTCTTATGTGCTACATAGGAACTGGAATGAAGCAGTTCGCGTAGAAGTCGTAATGCCGCACGTAAGGCAAGTTTTCTAACTTCATTCATATTTCAAATGATCTGCTAGTTTTTTAAACTTCTCGGATGTTGAACTTGAGAAGTTACGTAATACATGTCTAATGTGCGATATTTGTGCAAGGTGGTAAAACATATGAGGCCTTGTGCCACAATGTGAACACTTTAGTGTTTCTATGAGATGAATTATTATGTGATTTAACTGTTCAATAAGAGAATGCTCTGTTCATACATGATATGTAACGCCCGAGAAAATCAAATGTTTATGGCAATTAAATTTTTATTTGATTATGTGAATTAAATGAATTTAATTGATTTATTTTGTGAGTAGGCTATGTGAAGGTCGTTCTATGAACTAGAATGTGTTTACATGGTTAGTAATCTGGCTACATGCTAGAATTAATTGTTTAGAATTTCCAAGACAAAAATAAATGTTTTTGAGAAATTTCCGTAAAAACACTATTCATCCGTTTCTGTTAGGGGAATTATTTTGAGAGAAACGCGTAATGATAGAATATCAAGATAAGATGGAATATATGATAATATTTCATTTATGGCAAACGCAGTTTTTGCCTGCGGACTTAAAACCTAAGGGTTAAGTATATTGATTTCCGAGAAGGAAATGAAATGCATAGAGGGAATTGCATTAGGGTTAAAGAGAGTGTTATACAATTATGATACTATTTAGTATCTATGTATAATACGACGAGTAAATACGAAGTACAATACAATTATTATACTAGTAGTATACGGAGAGAATATGTGAATTATACGTATAGAATATGATTCGTATTATAGAATTAAGTTAAGACTAAATGTTAATTCATTTGAGTTGGATTATAATTAGTCCAATTATTTGAATGAGCAAGCCCAAGGGATTAATGGGTTAAGCCCAAGTCAAGGCTCAATGTTAAATTAGTTAAGCCCAATTCATAAAAACCGAACCGTGGATCCAACTGGTGGGTCACCGATTGGGTAAAACCCATGGGGCAACCCATGGGATAACCCATGGGCAAGTGTGGGCCGGCCACCTTGGTGTGCAAGCCAAGAATAAGGCTTGGTCACCAAGCATTTTACTTGGTGACCAAGTGTGAATAGTAAGGAGGTGTGTGTGTAATGCCTATTATGCCCTTCATTCTATTTTCCTATAAATAGAAAGGCTAGGTTGACCATTTAAGAGTTTTTTAAATGCCTAACTTAGATTATTTGAGAGAGAAAGAGAGCTAGACTACATAAAATATATATTTTGGAAGCTTTGACTTAGAGTTTTCAAGAGATTTCATAAGAGTTCTTGAGGTAATATCGCTTATCTTTCATTTCCATCTCTTTTGATTTTCTTTTATCTTGGAGAATCATAAAATGGGTGGTATATGTCTTGTATAGTGGATTAAAGATAACTTACCATAGATTCAATCTCTATAAGTCATGAGATGATAAGAATCATAAGGTTTGATATAGTTTCAAACCATGAAAATATTAATTATTGAGATCGATTGTTTATAAACAATTGAACTCCATCAATATGTTAATATATACATCTTGTTTGGTTAGGATGTAGATATGAAATCCATAGATTATTCCATGTGATTCGGCCTAGAGGACGTTAATAACGAAGTTATGGCGAATTTCACGGAAATAGACGTTAAACGTCGAAAACGTTGAAATTCCGGATTGGAGGTCAAAATTTGTTGTGAGACTTGAAAATGATGTTTTTCAATGTCAACACGTGAGATAGGGTAATTAAGAGTTATGGGTACAAGAATCGTTGGATTCTGACTTAGAACAAAGAAAACGAGCATTAAACGCTCATTAACGTTTACGAACGCTTAGAAAATGAACTCAATAGTGAATTTTGAGTTATCGGATTCGAAAGTGTCGAATTCTTATATGAACGCGTAGATTATGTCATTTATGACGTGTATGCTTTTGAACGGACCAAATCGGGCTTATAACGAAGAAGTTATGGCCCCGGGAATTTCACAAAATTTTTTAAAAACTATTGAAATTTGCATCGATGTCATGGCGCCAGACGTAGTGTAAATGTTTGTACTGCAATGGCAAGACGCGATAACATTGGCCACTGTTAAATGGCATCGTAGCACCACTGCTAGAGTTAAGTCTCATACTGCAGTATGAGACCGGAACTCAGAACCTTGCTAGCTGGCAGCCGCACATCATCAGCCTAATATTAAGAAAGCCGTGTGCATGTCATGAAAGTGCAAGGTTGTTGATAGTGACTTAGGTTTTGAACTTCAATTGTTTATGGACCTATATGGGTAATGTTTGTACACTTCATAAGTGTATTAAAGGTATTCTTATACTACCTATACTAAGGTATATGGTATTAAACTTAGGAATAGAATGCATGTTAACAAGTTATGAATGGTGAACAAAGTTGGCACTTTATCAACGATGTTTGAGTCCAGTTAATAAGGTCAGTTGAGTAATGAGTCGAGATGAAGGGTAATGAGTCAAGTTGACTTTATTATTAATATTAAGTTAACTAAGACATAGAAAAGAAAGAAGTTGGTAAAACAATGTGAACATTTATTTGTTAGCTAATTATAGTGTGCTATTTGAATATATCATGTAGATTCTGTAAAGGCTGTTGTCAGTCGAGTATGTTATTTGAAGACGCTGAAAGGCAAGTTTTCTTAACGCTTGTCTAACTTTTAAGTTAGCCAAGTTTTATGTGATTCATTGAACTGAATTGCACGACTGGTTTTAAGGAAAAGGTCGATGCCAGATTTTAACTCGGATAGACTATTCATAATATATGGATTGATTATTATTCATATCTTTTTATATAGAAATTTTAACGCTATCATATGCCAAGTGATTGGTACGGATGTGAAGGTAAGGTTTATCTATGAACAAACAAAAGTATTTTTCATCGATTATTCGATGGGCACGCGAGTTTGCCAAAAATATTAAACGTAAATACGTTTAATGAATGAGTGTTGATCAACATAGAGCACTATAGGCCGATCACCTAGAAGTGCTCGTAAGTAATGCGGATGTACAACCTTAGTGCTGTGATATCCTTTTCAAGTATGAAAACTGAAAGCTACTGTACATGGTCTATCCACCGGTTCAGAATTCCTAATCTATTCTATACCTTGGGAATTGATGTTATGAACTGTTAAAGTATTGTTATTTCATGATACTTCATAACTATTGTTCAGTTATGTATGAATTGTTATATAATTCACGAATGTGGTATTACTGTTATCCTTTGTTAAACTTGCTGAGCTGTTATGCTCTCTTCTTGTGTGAATTATATAACTGCAGTTAAGGATGAACGTACTGAGAATGCCAAAAGAGATAAGGGCAAAGCTAAGATGGATGTTTATGCATTGTGTAATAGGTTAGTAAGTTTGTATATATTATACATTATGAACAACGAACGATGTAACCAGTTTATGAACTTGGGAAGGATTATACTTTGATTGTAATAAGAAGATAGTAATTACATTCATTTTTTTATATTTCAATGGAATGATTGTATGGATATTAGTACAGTGGAGCACCATATGTCGGGTTGGAAGATACCCGAATTTGGGGGCGTCACAGGTTGGTATCAAAGCTTTAGGTTATAAAACTTAAGGGGGAAAACCTTAGGCTAATAACCTCGTAAGGAAGGTAAAAGTCCGAAGAATGAAATTCAAGTCCATTGAATTATTAAGATATTGAGATAACTCAGTATCGAAAGAATTAAAAGATGGAAATTAATCTTAAATAAATTAAATGTGATTTCTATTTATACTATTGTGTATTATGTACTAATCAACGTGTTATGTGTTGTAGATGTCAACCGATAGCTTGATGTTTAGAAACGTGGAGATGATAAGTGAGGACTCTGTTAACCAAGTTGAAATTGTACCAATGCCAGTGGCGGAGGTACCGTTAGTTGTACTAGAAGACTCAGACATTGAGGAGTACATCTCTGAGGAGGAATACTCTGAGGAGATGATGGGTTTAACATCATACCTGAATGAGATGTTAGACATGGAGGAAGAAATAGAGGTGACATCGTTTAACACGGTGGTGCCTACTCAGGAGCCAACACCTCCGGATGCAATGAGATCATTGTATCTGGCCGTGTTGGATAGAAATGTGCAACTGCGCACTGTAGTGCAGACACAGAATGAAGAGATAACCGCCCTATATGAGGCGAAGGAATCTACAGAGGCAGATTTTGAGTCAGAGCACGACGAGAAAATGCTTATGACCGATAAGGCACAGGACTATAAGGATGAGGTCCTAGAGCTTCAAAAGAAACTAGTTGAAAAAGACTAGAAGGTAGCTAGGATGTCATACATCCACGAGTGCGCTCATGAGGATTTCAAGCTAAAAATTGCTTATTATTCCATTGAGTCCGGACAGACTCGACATACCATAAGTCGAGATATAGTGTCAATTCTGGTTAATCAGAAATATGAGACTGTCGTTTGACGGTGTTAGTAGATCATTAGATCTTTTTGTATGTAGTAGTGACGTAAAACCCTCTTTTGTATAATTTAAGGGTAGTCTTTTTGTAAATCCCAATTTTTGTAGAAGGCAATCGCGAGATAGTATGTAATAGCTTTTTGGCTAAGGGAACATGATGTAAATAGTTTTGACTATGAAAGCATATTTATATAATGAAGTTTTTATTTAATGTGCTTGTTGTGGTATGAGTGGTTGTTGCTGATTGAGAATGATAACCAAGTAGTTAAATAGATAATAACGAAGCTTTATTTATTTAATCAGAATTATGCCGCCAAGAAGGAGACAACGTAACCAAGAGGCCGAGTCTCATAATGAGAATCAGGGGGTCCTAATAACCCTATGCAAGAGTTATTTAATTTATTAACGACTGAATTTAACCAAGTGGGGGGTGGGATTCTTGTAGCTCCTGGGGTAGTAAGAACAACTACCTTCAAGGAATTTAAAAATGTGGGTCCTCCCGAGTTCCGAGGAACGACGGATCCATTACAAGCCCAGACATGGGTGAGAGAGATTAAAAAGGCATTTGTGATAACAAACGTAGGTGAGGCACAAAAGACTTCTTTTGTGACTTACATGATGAAGGGGGAAGCCAACTACTGGTGTGAGGCTCACCAGGGTGGGGCTAGGACAGAAGCTGTTACGTGGGAATAGTTTAAGAAGGTCTTCTTCGAGAACTATTTCCCTACTAGCATGTAGGGTATGATGGAAATTAAGTTCCTAGAACTTAAGTAGGGGCATATGATAGTTCCCCAGTATACTGCCAAGTTCAATGAATTGGCGAGATTTTCTCCACACCAGGTGGATACAGAGGAGAGAAAGGGGCGCAAATTTGAGCAGGGCTTAAAACCCTGGCTCTATAGTAGAATATCTGTTTTTTACAGTGCTTCCTATGGGACCATTCTGGAGAAGGCGATTATAGCTGAAGGTGTTGGTGAGGCATTGTCTTAGTACCACAAAGAGTGAAAGAACAAGAGCAAGTTAGAGGGAGTGAGTAAGGCTGAAGTTGCTAGCGGAAGCGGCAACTTGCCAAAGAGGAAGAGTTTTAACCTTGGGAATATTGGGGTAAAGCAGGGAGAGCCCAAGCGAAGGACAAAAGCATGTAAGACATGCGGGAAGACTCATATGGGATTCTGCTTCAAGGGGAAAGTAGTCTGCTACAACTGTGGGCAGGAGGGGCATTTGTCACCCAACTGTCCTAACCCTAAGAAGAACCAGGGGTGTTTTGTCTGTGGGTCATTGGACCACATGGAAAGAAACTGCCTGAAGAAGGGTTTAGAGGGAATAAGAGTTACGGTAGTGGTAAATTAGCCATTCTTTCGGTAGACACCATTAGTGGGTAGACCCTCGACAAATGCGTTTAATATATTTATTCAAGATGCGGTTGCATCAATGGATGTGGTAGCAGAAATCATTCTGGTCAATGAGATAAATGCTTATGTGCTATTTAACTTGGGTGATACTTGTTCTTTTATAGCATGTGAATTTGCTAAGCTATTAGGTTTAATCCCTGAGAAGTTACCAATACCTTTAGACGTTAAGGTATCAAATAAAGAGATAATCCCCATTGAACATATTCATAAGGGTTGTTGCGTAGATATTAGAGGGAATAAGTTATCGGTAGATTTTGTACCGATAAGGTTAAAAGAATTCAATGTAATTCTTGGTATGGATTGGTTGGTTAACCATAAGGCGATAATAGATTGCCATAGGAAAAGTGTAAACCTTTAGCTTTCTAAGAAAACTAAGGTGGTGTTCTTCGGTAGTAAATAACCGAGACGCTCTTGTTGTATGTAGATGACACAAGCTAGGAAGATGTTGAGAAAAGTGTGTATAGGTTATCTATGCCATATTGTGGATACCCAAAGAGTGGGAACATGCTTGGACCAGATACCTATAGTACAAGAGTTCGCAGATGTATTTTCGGAGGAGTTACCAGGTATTCCACCGGACAGGGAAGTTGAGTTTGTAATTCATCTGTTATTGGTACATTCAACCGAGTGTGTCTCCTTGGGGAGCACCAGTATTATTTATAAAGAAGAAGGATGGGTCGTTAAGACTTTGTATCGACTATTGAGAGTTGAACAAGTTAACGATTAAGAATAAATACCCATTGCCCAGGATCGATGATCTATTTGATCAGTTGAAAGGGGCAAAGTATTTTTCTAAAATAGATTTGCGCACGGGGTATCATTAGTTAAAGGTGAGGAAGGAGGATGTACCTAAGACGACGTTCAAAACTCGATATGGTTATTACGAGTTTCTGGTAATGTCGTTTGGGTTGACTAATGCACCAGCCGCATTTGTGGATATGATGAACAGAGTGTTCAAACAATATTTGGACAAGTTTGTCGTAGTGTTCATTGATGATATTCTAGTCTATTCAAAGATGCCAAAAGATCATGCAAAACATTTAAGAATAGTGTTGGAAACACTAAGGAAGGAGAAGTTGTGTGCGAAATTCACGAAGTGTGAATTTTGGCGTGAGCGAGTGCAGTTTCTAGGACATGTTATTGATAAGGATGGAATTTTTGTAGATTCGACAAAAGTAGAAGCAGTTAATGAGAGGGAGCAACCAAAAACGCCAACTGAGGTTTGGAGTTTTCTGGGGTTAGCGGGATACTATAGAAGGTTCATTCCGGACTTTTTTAAAATAGCTACTCCATTGACAAATCTGACAAGAAAGTCGGTGAAGTATGTGTGGACTGAAAAATATGAAAACAATTTTCAGGAGTTGAAAAAGAGAATAAGTGAGGCACCTGTATTGTCCTTACTTGACGATACAAGGAACTTTGAAGTGTATAGCGATGCTTCACATAAAGGACTGGGTTGCGTGCTTATGCAGCATGACAAAGTCATTGCGTATGCGTCACATCAATTAAAGGATTATGAGAAGGTCTATCCTACTCACGATCTGGAATTGGCAGTTGTAGTTTTTTCCTTGAAGATATGGAGGCATTATCTATATGGTGAGAAGTGTGAGATATGCACTTACCACAAAAGTCTGAAATACATCTTCACATAGAAGGAGTTGAATATGAGACAGAGAAGGTGGTTAGAGTTAATCAAAGATTATGACTGTGATATTTTATATCATTCGGGAAAGCAAATGTAGTAGCCGATGCGCTAAGTAGGAAGGGTAGAGAGAAACTGTCAATGTTAATAACTCAGAATGAGTTGATAACAACGATGGAAAGTATGGAGCTAGAAGTTAGGTTATCAGAGGAAGCAGTTGAAATGTTATTTTCCATGGAAACCCAACCGACCGTAGCAGAATGGGTTAGGGGAGTACAATTGAGTAACGAGGAATGCAAGTAGATACAGAAGAGGATAGAAGATGAAGAGAAGACTAAGTATAACCTCAATAAGGAGGGATTACTTCGTTTTGAAGGAAGAATTTGGGTTCCAAATAATCCCGAATTAAAGGGAGAAATAATGATGGAGGCTCATAGTTGTAGGTACTCGATACATCCCGGTAGTACGAAGATGTATCAAGACCTTCGTCAGAACTTTTGGTGGCCGAACATGAAGAGGGAGATAGTAGAATACATTAGTAGGTGCTTAACTTGTAAAAAAGTTAAGGCTGAACACCAATGACCTAGCGGGTTGTTGCAACCATTAGAAACTCCAGAGTGGAAGTGGGAGCACATCACAATGTATTTTGTGGTGGGACTTCCAACAACAAGAAAATGATACAATGCTATTTGGGTGGTAGTGGATCGAATAATGAAATCGGCTCATTTTTTACCAATAGGAGTTAAGTATAACTTAGATCAGTTAGCTAAGTTGTATGTCAAGGAAATTATTTCCAGACATGGAGTACATGTTTCGATCGTGTCAGATCGTGATCGATGATTCACATCGAACTTTTGGAGGAGTTTGCAAGAGCAAATGGGAACTCAGTTAAGGTTGAGTACGGCGTATTATCCTCAGACGGATGGTCAGAATGAAAGGACAATTCAAACGCTAGAAGATATGTTAAGATCTTGCGTTATGGATTTCAAAGGGAGTTGGAACGAATATCTACAGTTGGTGGTGTCGACGTTGGGATTTTTTTATGTCCCTTTTCGTTACTTGTTCTTTGGTGTTCTCATGTTAATGTGAGATTTGTTTGAAAAAACAAGTGAAAAAGGTCCGACATGTGTAATGTTGACGATTGGACTTTAAGAGTCGCCAGTTGGTGTATTTAACTGGTTGAACCAACACAACTGAAAAGCTTTGCACATTAACCCAGTAATGTGACACTGCTAAACGGGTCTGTGAAATCGAGATTCATTAAGGGTTCGTGGGGTTGATTATGCGGAGGGAAGGTGTTAGGCACCCCCCGACATCCGTGTTGCCACGGTGACCGCCACTTCTCAAAGAAACTATTATATGAATGTGTGTGTGTGTGTGGATCAATGTGCAATTATTTGGAAAGTAGTGCGAGGCCTCGTTCGCACCTATATACATCGGGTTTGAATTTATAGAAAAATTCAATTTTAAACAGGATATAACAATGAAGTTTTATAAAAAGAGGTGTTCAAACCCTGTGCTCAATAGGAATTGAGACCTTTTCATACTTCAATTTTATTGTCTAAATGTTCGGCTTGTTTGCTTATACTTCCGAGATGCGAAGCATCTGCGTGAAAATAATATACAGGAATGCCGAACTCCTTATGGGCATGACAGCCATCCAAGCAAATTTAGACATTGTAAATAATGTACAAGCTGCTTACAGCTGAAAAATGTCCATCATGGGAACCGAATCTAAATTCAGTAGACTGAATCTGTGATCACATGATTCCTAGGCTCACGTGATACTGCAATTTGTATGGAAAGCAGTAAGCAGTTATATATATATATATATATATATATATATATATATATATATATCTGTGTGTGTGTGTGTGCATGATCAACCACCACGAAACAACTCCACGGGGGATCAGAAATATAAATAAAGTAGTAAATGCTATCAACCACCACGAAGTGAACTCCAGGCGGGACTTGAATGTAAATAAAGCTGTAAAAAGCTATCAACTACCACGAAGTGAACTCCAGGCAGGACGAGAATGTAAATATATATATATATATAAAGCAGTAAATGCTCCGGATATAAAATCCAGGCTCATCGGATATATACGACAACAATTATATATATATATATATATATATATATATATATATATATAAGCAACTAAATGCACCAGATGTAAAATCCAGGCTTATCAGACAGAGTCTGTGGGAGCTGTCGTTTACACTCCTAAATTAACCTCACTTTCACTTTACAAATTTAAACAATTAGCACAGTAGTAAGCAAGGATCGATCCCACAAAGAGTGGTTTGTTTTATATTTATCCTATGATTTCTAATGAAAAGGGGATTTTGAATTAATTAATTAATTAACAAGAATAAACTAATAAGAATAAACAATGAATAAAAAGCTTCAGTTCTTTAGTTAAGTATCACCTTTTTACAATAATAGATTAATCAAGTGTAACATTATTTACCCTTCAATGAAACTAATAGCCCTAGGTAACAACAAGCTCTGCTACCCGAAACTCCCCTTAAATTGTCACTCAATGAAACAAGCTCTTCACAAGATTCTAACAATTATATAACCTAGAACAAGCTCTCTAGATTTAATATAATAACAGCATTAAGAACTAGGGAATTAGACTATTCCAAGCAACAAACACATAAGCTCGGATTGTTTAACTTGTCTTCTGATAATCATAGCAATACTCAAAAGTTTGTCCACAATCAGGTATTACTAATTACTACTTGTGATTAGAAACAATATCAATTACACGTAATATTATTCCTTGATCTAGCATATGATATTCGTTAACCAACTCAATCCTGCATAAATCAAATTAGTTAAGCCAAATAGCATTCAGAAATTAAATCAGATTATCAAGAATGAATTTCGTGTGAGAAAGAATAAATAATGAATACTCAATTAATCATTAATTATAAATAAGGTTCAACATCCCTTAGAACTGAATAAAAAGAACTTAGCTCATATCTTCAATCCTCCAATGTTGTAGATGAAAGAATGTAGTAGATGATTGAATGAATAAAACCCTGACTATCATCCTCTGTTTATAGTTCTAGACAAAGTCCTAAATCTTATAGGATGTAGAAATCCAAATCCTGAAAGGAATTACAAATCATAACTAGTTTCCATAAAGAAATAGAATCCAATTTGGAAATAAATCTTAGTCTAAAGGAAATCCTAAAGTTAATAGAAATATCAATCCAATTCCATGTAGAAGTCTGCCAAAATCTGCTTTTAGAAACTTTCCAAAAATCCAAGATTTTCCAATTTTCCCGCTCAAATTCGCAGCATTTTCTGCTACGACGTCCTTTGGTAAAACAAACATAACTTTTGATCTGGAAGGAGTTACGAGGACTGCTACCTATCAAAACGAAGATATCGACGAGATCTACAACTTTAATTCTTTGAGAATCGACAGAATCGTTCAGCATATAGGTCGAAATCTGGTCCCAAGTGACTACTGTGTAAATTGCAATTTCCAAACTTTGAGGTTCAACGTCCGTTTAGTAAAAATATCATAACTTTTTCATATGAACTTCGATTGGGATGATTCAAGATGTTCCGGAAAGCTAAAGAAGAGATCTACAATAAAAAATTCAAGTCCCAAGCCAAGAACATGCATCCAACTTAATGCTAAAAATCTTGCAATATTCTCTTTTCCTCATTTCAGCTCCAATTCTTCCTGAAATCATTAAACACCTTAATAAGCTTATATACACATGAAACATGCAATAAAAGTAAATATAATGGAATCAAAATAAATGAATAATATGCACTTCTCAGTCTGACCATAGTATATAAGTATATATATATATAAAGCAATTAAACGCTCCAGACCGAAGTCTAGGCTCATCAGACAGAATATGACAACAGTTTATATATATATAATTTTATATATAAGCCAATAAACGCTCTAGACCGAAGTCTAGGCTCAATCAAGGCATAACTAGATAATGTTAGTCCGTATAAATATATATACATATATATATAAGTATATATATATAGATAGAAATGAAAATCACGGACCAAAGTCCGGGCAAACACACTCACACGACTCTCAACGTGTACAACAGTGTGTGATAATATGAGAAGAAAGCTTTATAGAATGTGAGAAGGCTTACAGTGGGCTGCCAAAGTAGACTTTTATAACTCTATTTGGATAAAAACACAGTTCCCGCCGGACAAAAGATAGCTATATGTGAGCTAACAGGAAAGAAAACACTCAATATGGGTGTGTACAGAGCAAAATAGACAGGGCTTCCTCGCCTTTTCTCTCTTTTCCTCTCCCTCCTAAATGGCTGACCCCAGCCTTGTATATATAAATGGATGGCCATAGGGTGTACTGCTGGCGGTAATGTAGTTACACCGCGGTGGTCGTGGGGGCCAAGCTGCGGGTTCCTTTGTCTCAAAGTACGTGCACTTACGCACTGTAATGTCCGCTCGAACTTTTAGAACTTCAATCCGACCTTTCAAACGAGGTATATGTGACCTTCTTCGGATAGCTTGTGTCGAGAGTTATGCAATGACATGGATTAGAGGTTGTATGAAGTCAGGAAGAGGGGACCATGCCCATGGTCTTCAAGCTTCAAATTCTATCCAAAATACTACCACGCGTAATAGTCACTCGGGATTGGATATCCTGGCTCTTGAAGGACATAGTTATATATATGTATGTATGTATTGAAGTGTCAAGACGACACGCAGGTGATGTGACAAGATGATGTTTGACTCTTCGCCAGGGTTATCGCCAGTTTAAGTTGAAAGCAGACGTTGCTCAGGGTTACATCTGAGATTGGACTGCTTGTTGGTATGCTATGATATCATCTTGTGAAAGAGAATGTTGAGGCGGTAAGATGACGTTTAGCTCCTCACCAGAGTTATCGCTGGTTTGAGCGGAAAGCAAACGTTGCTCAGGGTTACATCTGAGATTGGACTGCTGCATGTGTTTGAATGCCGCAATATCATTTATAAGAGAACCTATCTCCCTGGTGTTAGCTCCGGGTCTGAGGTATGAGTGCCTCGGCAGGAGATCTGAGCTTGAAGCTGATAGCATGTGTTTGAAATAAGCATTTCCGGAGTTATCGCCGGAACTGCTACATCATTCCTTGGGGTTATCGCCAAGGACAAAACTCGGGGTTATCTCTGAGATTGGAGATGATCCTTCTAGTGTGTGTTCCGGAGTTGAGAATGAGACTCCTGGTGTGTGTTCCAGTTTGTGAACTGATCCTCCAGTAGTATCCGGAATGGATGTGAGCTGTCTTCCAGGGTTATCTCCGAAAGACGATTCTGCCCTCCTATAATGTTAGTAACAGTTGTGCAAAAAAATTTCAAGTATCTACAGATGCCCCTCTTTATCATATTCATGCAATGCAAGGCATGGATAGGATAAAGAATCCTAGACACTTGAAATGCAAGTGAAATAAACATGATGCTATGTGCAGCAACATGATGCAAATGTATGATGCATGATTATCATGTAATCCTGCTGGGATGACAATCGATGATGGCTTGGACATATGATCCAAGTCTTCAAGGATGTTGGCGTTGGGACTATCACCAAAGTCTTGAATCCTAGACACTAGCTTATATTCCATAAAGGTACCTCTTGTGTGTAAGATATCTGTGGAGATAATGTTTTGCCTGCTTTGAGGATGTGTATAACATATTTCCTCATCCTGTTGGAGTTACTACCAACAGCTTGTTGTTGTTAGGGTTGCATGACCTTCGTTGATGTGTGTATCACCGGATAGATCCCTAATGGGTGCATTGTCAAGGTTGTTTGACCTTCATTGATGTGTGTATCAATGGTTGAATACGCTGTAACCCCTGTCGGGAATACGTATATGTTTGAAACTTCGGCGTTGTAACCCCCGTCGGGGATACGCATATGTTTGAAACTTTGGTGTTGTAACCCCTGCCGGGGATATGTATTTGATTTGCAACTTTGGCATTGTAACCCCCGCCGGGGATACGTTAACACTTGAATTTCGTAGATTCTGCGTTGTAACCCCCGCCGGGGATATGTCAGGGTTACTTGCCGTTTATTGACGACATCAGACCTTTGTGGGGTATTTCCAAGCATGATTTGTGAAAGTTGAGGCCACTGGTATCGTATACCTTATATGCAGGTGAATACCAATGTGGAACATGTGGAGCCACAGTTTGACACATGAACTCTAGGATTCCGGGCTATTCCGTTTAATTGCGTAGCACTTTTATTCCTGATTTGGCCTTTTCAGCTTGCGAGACCTCCTTCGCAACTCTAACTGGAGTGAGCCGGAGGTGTGGGACCCATGTAGGAGTGCCACAGGTACACTTACAACAACTGCAGGTGGACATGCGGCCAACCGTGGCTATGTAAAGCCCAAAGGTTTCTTTCATAAGTCATTTTCAAGTTGCACGACGAAAGAAATCTTAGAGCATCTCATTAGACTTGTTGAGTTCGGGCAACTTTCTGCATAATCTGCTACATACAAGCGTTCTTCACTGTCTTGGTAACGTATGCATGTATTCTTTTCCAGTTTCTTTTCTAAGGTGATTTGGAAACCTGTTGTCCAGATATTATGGATCTGGATCAGCCGAGTAGTTCCCGTAGAACCACTTCAGGTGTACGAAAGAGGGCTTCTGAAGAGCCTCAGTGACGATCTGTTGGACAACCTCGTCGTTTGGTGGAGGCAGTGATACGTCCTATCCGGGGTGAAGTGCCGAATATCAAGGACGAGGAGGAGGATGTACCAATCGAGGTTCCTGCTCTTGCTGTACGTGTTCCCCGTAGGGAGTTGCCAGGAATTCAAGTGGCGAACCCAGATCTTCTGGGTGACTTGAGTCGGCATCCTTCAATATACCTATTGGGATCAGCGAGAGCTAGCTAAGTTTTCCATCACTTATCCAAGTCATTCTGCAGAGTATTTCTCATGCATGAAGATAGAGACTGCATCGACTACGGTAGTATCCACAGTGCAGGAGACTGATTCGGACGATGAGGAGGCTATAGAGGAGGCTGACATTCCCATCGATGATTTGACTGATGGGTTGCCAGCATATGTGATGGATTCTCCCACCCTGAGTGCCACTGTTGCTCAGTATTCGGCACAGCATCTGGAGCAGATCTTACATCTGATGACCTATGAGAGAGATCAAGCTAGGGCCATGATGTTGACAGCTCTTGATGGGAGAGACGCCGCTCTGTTAGAGAGGGATGAGGTTAGATCAGCCAGGGATGCTTTGATAGTGGAGCGGGATACGGCCTTATCTGTTAGGGATGTGGCCATCGCAGACAGTACTTCAGTGAGATCCCAGATGACTGTCAGTCTTGTTGACATGTGTGCTTACATTGATGAGCACTATGCCACTATGCAGTTAGCGTAAGATCTGCTAGCTCGTGTAGATACCCTTGGGCAGGAGCTTTCAGCGTTACCTCCGTCTTCAGAGAGGGATGCCATATTAGATCTGATAGTTCGTCTGTATACAGATCTATAGATAGCTTTATTTTTCCTGCACAGACTAGCTTAGCCATTTTATCATGTACATCACATATGTATATATCAAACAATATTATGTATGGCAGGGAAATATATTTTGATTCACTTCCCTTTTAGTTATGCCTTGATACTTGCTTGATATTTGCCTGTTTCTTCAAGGCCTTGTGATCTTGATGCATTCTGAACTTATCCTTGATAGATGGACATTGACACGTCGCAAGATCTCTCAGAACGGATCGTTGATCTGTATGAATCCCTACCATCTTTTGTGTCTTGGGACTGGTATCTGTGTGACATATGGAGAGGAGAATGGTTTCTTCCTTTTTGAGATTGACCGCACCACAGATGGTCGCCAGTACTTCTATTTGTGAGAAGCCTAGTTAATTCCATCTCTTATGGGTTGGTATTGCTCTACGAGGCACGATCGCAGCTTAGATGGTCACCGAATCTTCTATTTGTGAGAAGAGGTTGGGTAATTCCATCCCTTTGATCTAAAACCGATGAAATGTGGTGAATTAAAGGTTGATCCCAGTACCGTGTGCCAAATATGTTTGTTCTGGTAGGGGTTAGACTGAACCATTAATTGCTGCCTATGTACTCCTATTGCAGAGGAGATCAAGTCTGCGTAGTTCGAACCTGGTGTAAGAGGTTTAATGCTTGATTGTGAAAGGCAGATGAGGTGGAGAAATGTTTTTGTTATTTTTGTTTTGTAGAGAAAGGGGCAGAAATGTGTTTTTTTGTTTTTGTTTATTGCGACCGGGCCATATAGAATATGGTTGTCTACGTACTCCTATTAAAGAGGAGATCAGGTTGACATAGTTTGCCCCTCAGGACGAATTGAAGGTAACGAGAAGCGTGAATCCCATGTGCAGGCCATACTGCAGGGAGAAGAAAGTTTGATCCCATAATGGGGACAAACTGCAGGTGTAAAAAAGTTTGACCCCGTCTTCAGGACCAACTGCAAGCGTAGAAAAGTTTAGTCCCGTCTTCAGGATAAACTGCTGGCGTAGAAAAGTTAAATCCCGTCTTCAGGATAAACTGCAGGCGTAGAAAAGTTTAATCCCGTCTTCAGGATAAACTGCATGCGTGAAAGGTTAAATCCCGTCTTCAGGATAACCAAAATTGTAGGCAAGATTTGAAATGAGGTGAAAACTAGGCTGCTGGTTTGAAGTGTATGTTTCCCTGAGGGGCAGAAGAGTATGAAGAAAAGAAGGGTTCAAAACCAAAATTACTGGTGATTGGATGATCAAAACCAGGATGTTTGTTTGATGGAAACTTCAGACATAGTACCGTTTCATAGTGTTCGAGTTGATAAGCTGTGGAAATTCATCGCCATCTATTTCCTGCAATCTGAGAGCACCTCCCGTCAATACCTCCTTGACAACAAATGGGCCTTCCAAGTTAGGACCGAATTTTCCCTTAGATTGATCTTGGTTGTCAATGATCTTTTTCAAAACCAAGTCATGTTGTTTGAACTGCCGTAGTCGGACTTTTCTGTTATAGGATCGTGCGATCCTTTGTTGATATAATTGACCATGGAAGATTGTCGCGGTTCTTCTTTCGTCTATTAGAGACAACTGGTGATACTTGTCTTGTACCCATTTGTCCTCATCCAACTTAGCATCCATCAATACTCTGAGGGATTCCATTTCCACCTCTATGGGGAGCACTGCTTCCATCCCATACGCTAATGAGTAGGGGGTTGCCTCAGTGGAAGTACGCATGGAAGTTCTGTAGGTTAATAAAGTCAAAGGCAAGAGGTCAGGCCATCCTTTGTGATTGGCGGACATTTTCTGCATGATCTTCTTGATATTTTTATTAGCCGCTTCTACATCACCATTCATCTTTGGACGGTAGATGACGGAGTTAAGGTGTTTGATGTGGAATTTACTGCATAACTCCTCCATCATTTTGTTGTTGAGGTTCTTAGCATTTGTCTAACACAATGACCTCTGTTTGTCCATATCGACAGACGACATTATTTCTGATGAAAGCAATGATAGCTTCTTTAGTAACCTTGGGGAAGGATGAGGCTTCTACTCATTTGGTGAAGTAGTCGATCATGGTGAATATGAATCGAGGACCATTACTGGCTTTGGGCTTGACGGGCCCGATCACGTCCATTCCGCACATTGAGAAGGGCCACGGTGAACTCATATTGTGGAGCTCCCTTGGAGGGGCGTGGATGACATTCCCATGGACTTGGCATTGATAACACCTCTTGATGTGATCATCACAGTCAGCTTTGAGTGTAAGCCAATAATGTCCTGTTCTGAGAATTTTTTTGACAAGTAAGGGGCCGCTCATGTGTGGGCCACATACTCCACCATGGATCTCATCCATGAGCCTCTGAGCTTGGTCTTTGTCTAGACATCTGAGGAGACCTAATCATGTATCTCTTTTATAAAGTGCATCTCCGCTTAGGTAGAATTTCATAGCAAGTCGATGAATTCGCCTCTTCTCAGTTAGGCTCACCTCAGCGGGTGTAGATCCATCTCGCAAATACTCCCTGATATGCTGATACCAAGGGTGGTGGACGGGAGGTAGGTCGTCTGATACTTCTCCAACATAGTTCCCATAAGCTGGGACTTTTTGCATAGCAAATGTGATGTTTGGTATGTTTTCCTTGTCAGGTATGTGAACCAAGGAGGCCAACGTTGCTAATGCATCCGCAAAATCATTCCTATTACGAGGAATGTGTAGAAAGGAGATTTCTTCGAACTCCAAGGCCATCTTTAGAACTTGCTGATGGTAAGGCAACAAATGTAATTCTTTGGTTTGATAGATTCCTGTGGATTGTTTGATCACCAATTCGGAATCCCCAAAGATAGTTAACCGCCTGATACCCATTGAATGGGCAAGTTTTAGCTCCATGATACAGCCTTCATACTCAGTTGTGTTGTTGGTGCTGACAAACTGCAACTTGATAACAACGGGATACTGCTCCCCCATTTCTCATATTACAATTGCTCCAGCTCCAGAGCCTTCTGCGTTAACAGCTCCATCAAAATACATTTGTCCACGTATGGCATGCATCGTACTGATGGTGTTGTTGAATTATCATTACCCCTTCATCGGGGAAGTATGTTTCCAAGGGTTTGTAGTCCCCTGCAGGTGCGGCGGCCAGTTGATCTGCAATTCCTTGACCTTTGACAGACTTTTACATCACGTAGACGATGTCAAATTGTTGTAGGATCAATTGCCATCTGGACAGCCGACAATTTAGTATGGGCTTGCTGAACACATACTTGAGAGGATCCACGCGGGATATGAGATGGGTTGTGTGACCATGGAGATAATGCTGTAATCTCATGGAAGCCCATGCTAAAGTACAACAAGTCTTCTCAATCAGAGTGTACTTGTGTTCACTGGTGCTGAATCTTTTGCTGAGGTTATAGATAGCTCGTTTTTGGCCTCTATTGTCTTTTTGCCCCAACATGCAGCCCATGGAATTTTCATTAATGGACATGTATATAAATAGGAGAACATCATCCCTGTGAGGTGCCAAAATAGGAGCGTTAATCAGTTGCTCTTTAATTGTAAGGAAGGTTTCTAGCACTCATCATTCCATTTCATGGAGGAGTTCTTCCTTAGTAGCTTGAAGATGGGTCACAGGTTGCTGTGAGTTGAGAAATGAATCTGCTAATGAAGTTGATTCTTCCACAAAATCCCCATATTTCCTTCTCTGTCTGAGGAATGGGCATTTCCTTGATGGCCTGGATTTTGGTAGGATCCAGTTCAATCCCTTTGTGGCTGACTAGGAAACTTAGCAACTTGCCTGATTTAACACCAAAGGCGCACTTGGCTGGATTCAACTTTAACTTATACTTACTCAACCTGTTGAATAGCTTCTTGAGATGGTCTAGGTGGCCTTCCTCCCTCCGAGAGTTAACAATGATATCATCCACGTAGATCGCTATCTCTTTATGCATTAGATCGTGAAAAAGAGCCATCATAGCTCGCTGATAGGTTGCCCCGACATTGATGAGGCCGAACGACAACCATCTGTAGCAAAAATTTCCCCAAGGCATGATGAAATCAGTTTTCTCACGGTCTTCCTCCGCAACCATAATTTGATGGTACCCCGTAAAGGAGTACATGCCATATTGAGCAGTATTGTCAATGATAATGTGGATAAAAGGTACGGAAAAGATATCTTTTAGGCAAGCTTTATTCAAATCTCGGTAATCCACGCAAACTCACACCTTTCCTCCTGGCTTAGGCACGGGAATAATGTTGGATATCCACTCTGGATATGTAGACACCATGATGATGCCAGCTTGAAATTGTTTCACAATTTCTTCATTGAGTTTCAAACTCCACTCAGGTTTTAATCGCCAGAGCTTTTGCCTGACTGGCTTGAATACTTCTTTACTGGGAAGAGGATGAAGAACAATGTTAGTGGACAAACCCACCATGTCTTCATGAGACCATGCAAACACATCCTGAAACTAGGTTAATAGTGCAACAATGTCATTTCGTTAGTTTGGAGTGAGGTCTGAACCAATCTGGGTTAGCTTAGGGTTTTCTAATGTTCCAAGATTGAAAGGAGTGGTTTGGTCAAGGTTGGGTTTAGGCTTATCTGTGACCCATTCCTTAATCTCTTAAGGTGTCTCAATGTCCTCTTGAATGTCCATCAAGTCTGAGTCCAACTTTGCATCAACATTACAACCCTTGTGGAAAGAAGTCACCTCATCAGCAAGTACATGCACATCTAAATTCAAAGTCCTAAAACAAAGTATGCTTTCACTTAATATATACAACTGTTCGATCATACAAAAGTGTTAGCATGTACTTGATAAAATAACTACTAGTACTGTAAAGAAAAGTAAGCAATTAAAATTATCTACAGGGCAGAGGGATTTTCTGCCCGTTTTACCCTCGTCGACCAATGCATGGAATGTTGTTCCAATTTTCGAGGGCAAAGTCCTGATGGATTGAAGTGATGGAAGGATCGTCATTTTCCTCCTTCTCCCGAATGATAACCATGACATCTGGGCAATCATCGTCTTGGGTGTATCTGTTTGTATGTTCATCATGAACAATGACGCGTATGCCTGCCATCATCAATGCATTGTCATGTTTACATTTTCGTTCCCTTTCTTCCACTTTGGGATTAGGAATCAGCACCTCTTTTGCTTTGAAGGGTACTGGTTTGGGAAACATCATAGTCATAATATGTGCTGGCACCTTAACTGGAGACTGCATCAGCTCGTGAGGTGCAGAGTGAAAACACCGCCGTGTGGCGGAAGCTTGAGGAACCAGGGGGTGTTTACGCTGATTCCTATGACTAGAACTAGAAAAATAGCCTAGCCCAACTATCCCAGTTTAACTGGACACTTGAATAGGGTGCTTGATACTCTGCTTGTCTTTACCAAGCCTTTGTTCAAGCTGATAACCCAATGACATCATTTCTTGTGTAGCCGACATAACTTCAGCAGAAATCTTGGGTATGGGAAGTGGTGCTTCAATAGGTTGATATTGAGTGTTGCTCACTTCCAAGGTATGAAAACTGGTCGGCTCAACTTCAAAGTTAAAATTGATGATTGGCAGATCTCCTTGTTTAGGATACTCCGGCTCAGCATTAACCGTGACTAGACTGTTATTGATAATGTACTTGAGCTATTGATGTAATGTGGAGGGAAAAACTCCAGCCATATGTATCCATGGTCTTCCATAGCAGGTTGTATCCTGAATCTATCTTGAGGACGTGGAAGGATACATTGAATGTATTTGGGCCAATCTCAATTGGCAATTCAATCTTTCCGACGACATTTCGTCGGGATCCATCAAAAGCTTGGATAACCATGTGGCTGTTCTGGATCCGATTCAGATTGATATTCATCTTCACTAGGGTGGCATAAGTACATATATTTAGAGATGACCCTCCATCTATCAGAACTCCCGCTAGCATGTACTCGGAAGATAACACTGCGATGTGCAGTGTCTTGCAATGATCAGTCCCTTCGGGCGGTATGCCTTCATCAGTGAAGGATATCACATTGTTATTGAAAATGTAATTAACCAGATGTTGAAATCTTTCCACATCCACTGATTTTGGTAGATAGGCTTCTTGAAAAACCTGTAATAGAATCTTCCGATGATCTTCGGAGGAGAAAACCAAATCCAGAATAGATATCTGGTGTGGAGCTTGACGTAAGCTCAAAACCACTTTAGCTTTATTGTGGCCCATATTGCGGAGGAATTTTTCAATCTTCTCCATGGGAATCTTCCCCTTTGCTTTGCAAGTAGGCTTTATAACCCGTTGAGGAAGATATAGTGGATTATCCTTCGACATTGTAGCAGTAGTATGAGACGTAGATCCTTCAGCTTCTCCATAATTCCATGGAACCTTGTGCAAGCTGATAACAAGATGTTGTGGTCTGACGGGTAGAGGAATTAGCTCAGGTGCGACCATTTTCAAAGGATTGTCAGGTCCTTTGAGTTGAATTGGTTGTATAGGAAATACTTTGACAGTCTCATTATCCACGTCGGATAAAACTGCGATTGATTCCTTCCATTTGGTAGGACACACATTCCCACCCTTGAGTTGCACAATGCAATCATCTGCAATTTGCAGGACACCGCTATCAATAAGATTTTAAATGAGATGGCGGAGTGCCCAGCATTCCTCTGTGTTGTAACCGTGAGAGTGCGAATGATAATGACACACTTTATCGAAATTGAACCGTCTAGAGCGGGGATTGATTGGAGGTAGAAGGAATGTAATTCTTCCTTCGTTGATCAACATTTGAAAGATCTCCTCCATAGATTTGTCGAGATAGGTGAATTCCCTTTGATTGGCAAAATCACGACGGGCTTTAGTACTTGCTCTCTTTGTAACCTTTTCTTCCATAGTTTCACTTTCTGAAGGTGATGGTGGATCATTCATAACAAATGGAAGGAGATAGGCATGCTTCTATTTAATTAATTGGCATGTGACTTGGTGCTGATGGGTCACCAGTTCTGCCAATTACTTAATTTGTTTGCAAAGAGCTTTCATCTTTCGTTCCATTGTAAACTAGAACTTTGCATAATCCCATCTGTCATCACCGTCTTTGATGGTTTGAGATGGGTCTCCATTGAAATTGGAACTTTACCTAATGCTCCAACTGATCATGTTGACCTCTTCTTCTTTGTGTTGAGGAAGAGGGTTGTTTTGCACATGAGGTTAATCAGGTTTGGTGACTACAATCTCACCGTTGTCTATCAAGTCCTAGATCTTATGCTTCAAGGCCCAACAATCTTGAGTGTCATGTCTGGTGCTCTAGCTTGATAAACACACTTTCGAGTAACATTAAAACCCCTCCCATTAGGGTTGGCTGGTCGAAGAAGACGTGTGATTTTCTTCTGAGTAGTTCTGAAGAGCAAGAATATTCTCGAGCGAGTCCCCTAAGGGTGTGAATGTTCGAGGTCGCTTTGTTTCTCCACTTTTAGGTAATAGAGGGTTTGAAGATTGTGCTTGAAAATGGGAATAGTTTCTCCTTTATATAGGCATGTTTTGATTGCCTTTCTGTCCCTGTAGTATCAAGGAAACATCCTCCTCTTTCTTTTTATGGACCCTCCGGGGGTTGTTTCCATAAGATCCGGATTTGATGTGCTCAGCAACTGTTTTGAGAGCAGCTAGGTCTTGAATCTTTCCAGACTTCAATCCCATTTCAGCCATTTCTCTGTGCTTGATCATTTTGGAGAATGGTTTGCCAATACCAGCTAGAACTCCTTCATAGGAAGGAGCTTCGTGTACTGATGAGTGGAATTTATACCCGCGAATCAGATACTTTATAACTTAATTAATTGCCTGAATTCGTAGTTTTTATGTAGTTTTATGTGAATATAGTGTTATTGCGCTTAACTGATGAATTGTAGGGCTCTACAGTACTTTTCCAGCTTTAAAAGGGAAAAATAGTCATTATTCTCACACTGGGCCATGCATGGCCAATGCTAAGCCTATTATTGCCATGGCCATGCAATTTCACCCCCATGGGCCAGCTGACATCACCTTCACGCCGCGGCGCCACTTAAGGTTACTAAGCTCGCTCTACAGCGCGAGCTCCGTGTCCCTGATTTTAACATGGCACTGCAGCGCCAACTACAACTTGGTGGGCCGCGCCGCGGCGCCACCTCCGGTGCCCAGGCAAGAAGGTGTGATTTTTGACCTAGCAAAGGAGATGAGACTGATATAAGAAAGAGAAGGAGGCTTTCAATCGATCATCTGACATCTTAGATCATATAGAATAGGGAGATAGAGAGGAAGAGATTCCATCATATTCCTTAGTAGTTTAGATTAGGATTTTGTTCTTCTTCTGTAATTTCTCTTGCTTTCTCTTAGATAAATGTTGTATATATAGATTAGAAGATTTAGGAGAAGTTTGGGTTTCTTTGGAGAATCAAGAGCAATGAGTTACACGGACTGAAGAGCTTGATCGGAGCAAAGTGCTTAGAGATTGAAAGGCCTTGACAGAGTTTCTTCTTATCTAATTACTGTCTTTGATTTTGTAATTCATAAATGTTATCTTTATTGCTACTTGTATTTTATTCAATAGCTATGAATTGAATATTTGCTCTAAGGTTATAATGGAACCATTTGTTATTTAAATTGACTGTCTTATCTCTTTCGTTGGGAACATATGATTTGGTTTGGTATATTTATGCTTAATGATTCTCGCTAAGACATTAGCGATGATTTTGGTAATTTACATGATATCGACAGAAGAATTGTAGATTTACACCTGAATATATTGGCATGTGATTGTGGGTTTTGACTGCATAAGTTGTGCGTAGAATAGACATATATATGTGCACCACGTACGACCTAATTGAGAGCTTGAGCTTAAATCCTTGTTCTAATCAATTTGCATAGACATATGTAGGATTCTATCTAGCATGGGCATTCTTTTCTGTTCTATTCCCTATCGGGTGGATCTGGAAAGGATATGTTAAATACATACCTCGGTGAGGTGTATGAGCACTTGTGTGCACTCGGTCGACAAATTGTCATGACCATTTAGACCATAGAGAGAAGGGTAGCTAGTTTGATGAAACATAGCACGCCAGGTGTCCGACAGAATGCCTGAGTGGGGTGAAGTTGTAACCTTCGCTTGTTATTCCTCAGATTACCATTCGTTATCCATTTACTTGTATTGATAATTAGTTATGCTTAATTTAATCACACTTTCATTTATGCCTGTTCGAATAAGACTTTAGCGATACAAAGTCGGTATTTGGTAAGTATTAGTGATAGTTCCTCGTGGGTACGCCACTCTACTTATCACTGTATTACTTGTTAGACCGCGTATACTTGCGCGTGTTTAGTGATCGGTTTTCCGACCAATTAGTTTTTGGCACCGTTGTTGGGGAACTGTTATTCTAATATTGTCCAATATTGATTTCAATTAATTTAGTCTTACTTTGAACGTGTATATATATATTTCTTTTATTTGTTTGATCTTCCTTTCTTTTTGTTTTTAAGTTTACAGATTATGGACGATAAATGTTATCAATGGCCTTCTGGGTGGATGATGCCACCAAGCTCAGAAGAAGGACTCGAGAAATTGCAAGTTCAAATTGCCAATGCCTTGAAGTCTTCTGATAATCTTGAGTGTCAGTCCACTCAAAATGCCTACTGTCAGGAGCGGGCTGACTTTGAACCAATCTCCTATCATCCAAACTGCCAGGGTTATCAAAACTCTTGGGACTATAGTCAAGAGAAATATTATGATCCAAGTCATGCCTCTCAGTCTGACTATCAGTCTCCGCCACACTATGAGTGGACATCTCAGTCGTATGAGAACTTTTCTGAGTCCTCAACACTTGAAGAAGAGAACCGGCTTGAAGAGCTTCTCACCATCTTTATCGAAAGAAATGAGATTCGCATGGCAAGCCAAGAAGCCGCATTGCACAGCCTTGAGAATCAATTGGGGCAACTCGTCAGTGCCGTCACAAATCCACCGCAAGGAAATCTTCCGGTCTTAATTGATCTCGACGATGAAGAAATAGAGTTTTGCACGGTGGATACGCAAGGAAAATGTGAAGAGTCTCGCACAGCTGTTGCGGGAGACGTCATAGTGCAAATAGACCAATCGGTGGAGTCTGATGTTGAACACAATCGGGGAAACAGTGGTTGTATAGTCATTACAAATCAATAATCAGAAACCACGCTCTCAACTGTGAAAATCCTTGAGGGCCCAAAAGAGCACAATGAACGCTTTCATTTTAATAAAGCAGGCGAATTAGTGGATAATTCTAGTGGCGAACGTTTCTTTGTGCCGAAAGATGACAGGATGGATGACGAGCAGAAGAATGGCCAATCTTCAGTGTTGGCTAATACTTTAAAGGAATTGACGAATAGGCGGCATGAAAAGGACATTTTTGTTTATTAGTCGAATTGAACGGCATCAATATAGTCAAGCCGACGACTTTAAAACAAGCGCTTGGTGGGGTGGCACCCCCATCTCGGTATAAAATTTTATCTGTTTCCTTTACTTATGTTTTAGTTTACTTTGTAACTGTTCATTTTAGTGTTAACGTCACTGCTAGATGGTGCATTAAGGCTTTTGTGTCTATCATCTGTAGGCGGCATGTTTAGTATGATGTTGTGCATTTTATAAAAGTGCTTAGGTGTTTTTAATAGTGTACTTTTATCCTTTGTAGTGTAGTTTTTGTTAGTGTCTTAGCATGTATATATTACAAGCAAAAAAATTTAGATGTTGTAACTCGCGACGCGGCGCCACCAAATGAACTGCCTTTCGCGTCGCGACGCCATGACATTACCTAGCCCACTTCTAACTCGCATCGCATCGCCAACTAACAAAGGGCAGATTGCGCCGCGTGCCACATGCTAGACCCAGCTACTGTCAAGTCGCGCCGCCGTGCCAACCAACGAAGGATTACTCACGCCGCAGCGCGAATAGCGTGTTTTTGAATTTTAAGTGCAGTTTTTAGCAGCCACGCCTCTCCAGTCTTTCCAAATCTCTCGACACTCTCAGCAATCACCTCTCGGCACCAGTGCATAAAAAGATCCCAGTGTTCAAGCCATATTATCCCAGTATTAGCAGTGATCATGGCTTTTCAATAACCAGTGAGGATAACCGAGAGCCTTAATTGCCTTTCAGAGTCTTCCCACTAAAGTGCTAGGGTTCACATCTTAAGGTATTTTTGTGGGCTTCCATTCATACATAGTAATTATTGTTATTGTACTGGATTTGTGCATCAATTACTGTGCTCTTTTTCTTATGTGATTTGGGGTGATTTCCACTGCTGGAAATCTAGTTTGAGTATTCATAAACAAATGTTATCCAAGTTCAGTTTTTGGAGTGCAGACAAGGTGCTTGATAAATTATCTGTGAGAGATATTTGACTGTTTTGGATTATAATTGTTGGGGCTGCATTGGGAAGTTGTTGTGCATTACTTCATGGGACGTTTCTGCAAATTTTGGCACTGTGTTTGAACCAAACCAACAGAAACTTAGGCATGGCACCAAAAAGGCAATGACATAGCGTCGGCGGTTCTTCATCATCCGTCGCACCACCACCCACGGATTGGGACAGAGCTAAATTTGTCGATGAGGAGGCATGGAAGAGGTACAAAAGTTCTTTCGGCTCACGAAATCTGATTCCAGAGCGGGGGTTCAGGTCGGATAGGAAAGATGGTGAGCTTTACACCATGATACTGGAGCGACATTGGATCAACTTCACAAAACCACCCATCTTAGCTATTATATCTATGGTTCGGGAGTTCTTTGCAAATGCCCATCCCGAGGGCCCTGTTGTTGTTCATGTTCGGGGGAAGCAAGTGGCGTATAGTAGTCAAGCAATCAATGCCTTGTTCGGCACGCGGAACTGTGCGGGCAATGATTATCTGCAGCCGGGACTCCGCAACTATGACCTTTAAGATATCATTAGGCGGCTTTGCAAACCCGGAACTGTGTGGAAAAAAATGATTACACGGGGGAAAAGACCAGTTTCCCATCTTCAACACTGAGTCGCTACGGAAAGGCTTGGTTCGGCTTCATTTGTTCCAACATGCTCCCGTCCCGTCATTTGAGCAACGTGACAAAGGATAGGGTGATCCTGCTTTTCGCCATTGTCATGGGTCTACACGTGGATATTGGCGTGCTCATTCATGAGTCCATTCGAAAGGCAATCAAGAGTAACATTGTTGTCAGTCTCCCTCATCCGTCAGTAATCACCACCTTGTGCATGCAGGAAGGTATCCAGTGGGGACCCGAGGAGATAACCTTGTCACCGATGACTGTCATTGACCACCTGACAATCAAGCACTACTTGGAGTGGGACGGGGCAGAGTCTCATATTAGAGGCGAGGGCTACGGGCCACCTAAGGTTCCACCTCCTACAGCAGGGGCCGAATCATCACAGCCTCCAGACGTCATTCCTGATGCAGGCCCAACTGCACATGGACTGCTGACTGATATCATGGAATCCCTCACCATGCTACATCAGAAACAAGATGCTGAGGCGAAAAGGCAGCGGAGGCACATAGCAGCAGTGGCTCAAAGGCAGGATATAGCGATGCAGTACCAGGCTGAGTTGGTGAATACCATTCAGAGCATCTACACTGACTATTGTGGTAAGAATACTGAGTTCACGCCATACCAGTTCCCAGAGCCTCCTATCTTCCCACCATACCCTCCACCATCCCCGCCCACCGAAGCTGATGATGACGACACTGATGAGGAGGATGTTGATACTGCTGCGGAGTGAGCGATCTTCAGGGAAGCCCTCTTGTATCGATTGTTTTATATTAAGTAATAAGGACATTGCTCACCTCAAGTTTGGGGGTGTTTCATCTACTATCTGTTATTTATGTTTACTGTTATGTTAGGATTTCATATTTAGTACTTTATTATGTTTTTATCAGTATTATCAGTATTGTGGTGCAGTCTTTTTGAACTGCGGGATTATGTTTGAAATTTTATCATTATGGATGCCATGAACTGTTCTTGGTTTTATTTATTTATGCTTTGTTTATTTTTAGCATGATTGTGGTTTATAGCCATCTTTTTGGGGCTTATACATATTATATGCTTGTGCCATTTGAATGTCATTTTTCACCCTATTTTGAGATACTATTTAGCAAGGGTGATTTAATTATCATTATTTTTTTATTATGGCTGATGACAAGCACCAAGTTTTATAGTCTATCTCTTAGAGTCATGTCATGCATGTATGAGTTAGGGGTTTTTCAATTGATAAGTTTAGACTGTTATTGATTCATCCTTCTAGCAAGCACCGACCAACTGTGTTAACTAATAATTTTTTTCAAAATTTAGTTCGCGTGTTTATTGCTTTGAGAATTTGTTCACTCTTATAAATTTTCATTTTCCAAGGTAATAAAAGGTGTAGACAATTTTATAGTTTTGGATCTTGGATTCGTGCATGGTTAGATATAAAAAAAGAGAATAAATTGTTATTTAAGATTGAATATCGAAAGTCTTGCGGTGGGTCGAGATGAAGTGTAAAACGCACTCGCCCATAAACTCAGGACCGATATTGAGATGGAGCATAAAATGCACTCGCATTATAATCTTCGTTTCTATTGTATAGTCTCGATTGGATTATGTTAATTACCTGGCCTTTACTAGTCGAGTTACTAGATTCTTAGGGGTGTTCTACACCTAGTGCTCTAAAGCCATCTGGTGTGGGAGTCACTGATCACAAGCTCATTAATGGGTAGTTTTGATTAACCTAAGGTAATTAAGGACTGTCCGAGTCTAGTTTTACAGTCTTCATGCTAGAGTCTTTTGATCCGTTACTGCACTTGTGTCTTATTCTTAATGCTTATTGAATGTTTAAGTTGCGGAGTGTGCATATTAGTATTAATAATCGACTGTGCGATCTTATTTTGAAGCTGTGATTAGTCAAGACGGTTGGTCTCCACACACACACATAGAATGGATCGAATATAGTCTTATGCTTGAAAGTGAATTAACCCTTATTTATATCTGTGTTTGCCCTGTTCTCTAAGAGTAGCTTTATGTTTTGAGGCCATGATTATATATTTCAGTTTAATTTTTCATTCGCGTGTGTTTTACTTTTGTTACTGTGTATTAGATAGTTTGCTCGAGGACAAGCAAAGACTTAAGTTTGGGGGTATTTGATTAGTGGGATTTATACCTGCGAATCATATACTTTATAACTTAATTAATTGCCTGAATTCGTAGTTTTTATGTAGTTTTATATGAATATAATGTTATTGCGCTTAATTGATGAATTGTAGGGCTCTACAGTACTTTTCCAGCTTTAAAAGGGCAAAATGGTCATTATTCACACACTCGCGCTGCGGCGCCAATGCTAAGCCTATTGGTCGCGCCACGATTGCCACCCCATGGAACTCTTGACATCACCTTCATGGCCATGGGCGCTTTATACTTATGCCTACTAAGCTTGCCTTCAGATGAACATGAGCTCCATGTCCCGATTTTGACATGGCGCCATGAAGATGCTATTCTGACTTATTTGGGCGGGCATGCTGCCACCTCCCAGTGCCCAAAGAGAGAGATGTGATTTTTGACTTAGCAATAGAGAGGAGGCTGATATAAGAAAGAGAAGGAGGCTTGCAATCGATCATCTGACATCTTATATTATATAGCATAGGGAGATAGAGAGGAAGAGATTCCATTATATTCCTCAGTAGTTTACATTAGGATTTTTTTCTTCTTCTGTAATTTCTCTTGCTTTCTCTTAGATAAATGTTGTATATATAGATTAGTAGATTTAGGAGAAGTTTGGGTTTCTTTGGAGCATCAAGAGCAATGAGCTACACGGACTGAAGAGCTTGATCAGAGCAAAGTTCTTAGAGATTGAATGGCCTTGACAGAGTTTCGTCGTATCTAATTACTGTCTTTGATTTTGTAATTCATAAATGTTGTCTTTATTGCTACTTATATTTTATTCAATAGCTATGAACTGAATATTTTCTCTAAGGTTATAATGGAACCATTTGTTATTTAAATTGACTGTCTTATCTCTTTGGTTGGCACCATATGATTTGGTTCGGTATATTTATGCTTAATGATTCTCGCTAAGACATTAGCAATGATTTTGGTAATTTACATGATATCAACAGAAGAATTGTAGATTTACAGTTGAATATATTGGAATGTGATTGTAGGTTTTGACTACATAAGTTGCACGTAGAATAGACATATATCTGTGCACCACGTGCGAGACATATGTAGGAATGTATCTAGCTTGGGCGTTCTTTTCTGTTCTATTCCCTATCGGGTGGATCTGGAAAGGATATGTTCGTACATACCTCAACAGAGGTGTATGAGCACTTGTGTGCTCTCGGTCGACAAATTGTCGTGACCATTTAGACCATAGAGAGAAGGGTAGCTAGTTTGATGAAAAATAGCACGCCAAGTGTTCGACAGAATGCCTAAGTGGGGTGAAGTTGTAACCTTAGCTTGTTATTCCTCAGATTACCATTCGTTATCCATTTACTTGCTTTGATAATTAGTTATGCTTAGTTTAATCACATTTTCATTTATTGTTATTCGAATAAGACTTTAGCGATACAAAGTCGGTATTTGGTAAATATTAGTGATAGTTCCTTGTGGGTACGACACTCTACTTATCACTGTATTACTTGTTAGACCGCATATACTTGCGCGTGTTTAGTGATCAGTTTTCCGACCAATAAGTTTTTGGCGCCGTTGCCGGGGAACTATTATTCTAATATTGTCTAATATTGATTTCAATTAATTTAGTCTTACTTTGAACGTGTATATATATATTTCTTTTATTTGTTTGATCTTCCTTTCTTTTTGTTTTTAAGTTTACAGATTATGGACGATCAATGTTATCAATGGCCTTATGGGTGGATGACGCCACCAAGCTCGGAAGAAGGACTCGAGAAATTGCAAGTTCAAATTGTCAATGCCTTGAAGTCTTCTGATAATCTTGAGTGTCAATCCACTCAGAATACCCGCTGTCAGGAGCGAGTTGACTTTGAACTGATCTCCTATCATCCAAACTGCCAGGGTTATCCAAACTCTTGGGACTACAGTCAAGAGCAATATCATGATCCAAGTCATGCCTCTTAGTTTGACTATCAGTCTCTGCCACACTATGAGTGGACATCTCAGCCGTATGAGAACTTTTATGAGTCCTCAACACTTGAAGAAGAGAACCGGGTTGAAGAGCTTCTCACCATCTTTATCCAAAGAAATGAGATTCGGATGGCAAGCCAAGAAGCCGCATTACACAGACTTGAGAATTAATTGGGGCAACTCGTCAGTGCCGTCACAAATCCACCGCAAGGAAATCTTCTGGTCTTAATTGATCTCGACGATGAAGCAATAGAGTTTTGCACGGTGGATACGCAAGGAAAATGTGAAGAGTCTCGCACAGCTGTTGAGGGAGACGTCATAGTGCAAATAGACCAACCGGTGGAGTCTGATGTTGAAGACAACAGGGGAAATAGTGGTTGTATAGTCATTACAAATCAACAATCAGAAACCATGCTCCCAACTGTGAAAATCCTTGAGGGCCCAAAAGAGCACAAGGAACGCTTTCAATTTAATAAAGCAGGCGAATTAGTGAATAATTCCAGTGACGAGCGTTTCTTTGTGCCGAAAGATGACTGGATGGATGACGAGCAGAAGAATGGCCAATCTTCAATGTCGGCATTTACTTTAAAGGAATTGACGAATAGGCGGCATGCAAAGGTCATTTTTGCTTATGAGCCGGATTGAACGACATCAATATAGTCAAGCCGACGACTTTAAAACAAGGGCTTGGTCGGGAGGCACCCCCATCTCGGTATAAAATTTTATCTATTTTCTTTACTTATGTTTTAGTTTACTTTGTAACTGTTCGTTTTAGTGTTAACATCACCACTAGATGGTGCATTAAGGCTTTTGTGTCCATCTGCAAGCGGCATGTTTAGTATGATGTTGTGCGTTTTATAAAAATTCTTAGGTGTTTTTAATAGTGTACTTTTATCCTTTGTAGTGTAGTTTTTGTTAGTGTCTTGGCATGTGTAGATTACCGGCAGAAAAATTCAGATGTTGTAACTTCGTGTTGGCGGTGCCACCAAATTAAGCGCCTTCGGCATACAGCGCCATGACATTACTAGCCCATCGCCAACTCGTCTTGCATCGCCAACTAACAAAGGGCAAGTCATGTCGCGACGTCACACGCGAGACCCACCTACTGTCAAGTCACGCCGCAATGCCAACCAACGAAGGATTACTCGCGCCGCGGTGCCAGTAGCGTGATTTTAAATTCCAAGTGCAGTTTTTAGCAGCCACGCCTCTCCAGTCTTTCCAAATCTCTCGACACTCTCAGCAATCAGCTCTCGGCACCAGTGCATAAAAAGATCCCAGCGTTCAAGCCATATCATCCCAGTATTAGCAGTGATCGTGGCTTTTCAATAACCAGTGCGGATAACCGAGAGCCTAAATTGCCTTTCAGAGTCTCCCCACTAAAGTTCTAGGGTTCACATCTTAAGGTATTTTTGTGGGATTTCATTCATACACAGTAATTATTGTTATTGTACTGGATTTGTGCATCAATTACTGTGCTCTTTTTCTTGTGTGATTTGGGGTGATTTCCACTGCTAGAAATCTAGTTTGAGTATTCACAAGCAAAGGTTATCCAAGTTCAGTTTTTGGAGTGCACACAAGGTGCTTGATAAATTGTCTGTTAGAGATATTTGACTGTTTTGGATTATAATTGCTAGGGCTGCATTGGGAAGTTGTTGTGCATTACTTCATGGGACGTTTCTGCAGATTTTGGCACTGTGTTTGAACCAAACCAACAGAAACTTAGGCATGGCACCAAAAAGACAACGACATAGCGTCGGCGGTTCTTCATCATTCGTCGCACCACCACCCACGGATTGGGACAGTGCCGAATTTCTCGATGAGGAGGCATGGAAGAGGTAAAAAAGTTATTTCAGCTCACAAAATCTAATTCCAGAGCGGGGGTTCAGGTCGGATAGCAAAGATGGTGAGCTTTACACCATGATACTGGAGCGAAATTGGATCAACTTCACAAAACCACCCATCTCAACTGTTGTATCTATGGTTCGGGAGTTCTTGGAAAACGCCAATCCCGAGGGCCCTGCTGTTGTTCATGTTCGGGGGAAGCAAGTGGCGTATAGTAGTCAAGCAATCAATGCTTTGTTCGGCACACGCAACTATGCGGGCAATGATTATCTACAGCCGGGACTCCGCAGCTATGACCTTGAAGATATCATTAGGCGGCTTTGTAAACCCGGAACTGTGTGGAAAAAAAATGATTACACGGGGGAAAAGACCAGTTTCCCAGCTTCAGCATTTAGTCGCTACGAAAAGGCTTGGTTCGGCTTCATTTGTGCCAACATGCTCCCGTCCCGTCATTTGAGCGACGTGACAAAGGATAGGGCGATCCTGCTTTTTGTCATTGTCACGGGTCTACACGTGGATATTGGCGTGCTCATTCATGAGTCCATTCGAAAGGCAATCAAGAGTAACATTGTTGTCGGTCTCCCTCATCAGTCAGTGATCACCACCTTATGCATGCAGGAAGGTATCTAGTGGGGACCCGAGGAGATAACCTTGCCACCGATGACTGTCATTGACCACCTGACAATCAAGCGCTACTTGGAGTGGGACGGGGCAGAGTCTCATGTCAGAGGCGAGGGCTATGGGCCACCTAAGGTTCCACCTCCTACAGCAGGGGTCGAATCATCACAGCCTCTAGACGCCATTCTTGATGCAGCCCGGTATTGTGCGAGGGAACTGCTGACCGGCATCATGGAATCCTCACCCCGCTTTGCATCAAAAAAACAAGATCTTTGGCGAAAAGGCGTGATGGAGGTATATAGCAATAGTGGCTCAAAGGTAGAATATAGCGATGCAGTACCTGGCTGAGCTGGTGAACACCATTCAGAGGATCTACACTGACTATTGTGGTGAGGATGCTGAGTTCACGCCATACTAGTTCCCAGAGCCTCCTGTCCTCCCACCATACCCTCCACCATCCCCGCCCACCAAAGCTGATGATGACGACGCTGATGAGGAGGATGCTGATACTGCTGCGGAGTGAGCGATCTTCAGGGAAGCCCTCTTGTATCGATTGTTTTATGTTAAGTGATGAGTGAGTTTTATACCCATGAATTGGATACATTCGGGCTTAATTTATTGTTGTTCTTAAGTCTTTTAGGATGTTTTTATGTGTTTGTGTCTATTCATGCATGTTTATTGTTATTTTATAGGAATTGGGACAAAAGTTACATGGATCGATGTTTGGGGTGGCTAGATTCGCGTTTTCTGCTTGCCATTTACAAAGCAGCCACTTCGGAGCCAATTTGACTATAGCTCCTGAAATTATTTCGACAAACTTTAAGAATGAAAGTTGTAGATCTACTTCTCCTCTTTCCGGAACATCTTGAATCATCAAAATCGGAGTTCGGACGAAGAAGTAATGGCCATTTTCCCAAAGGACGTCGGAGCAGAAAATGTCAGATTTTGGGCGACGCAAGGGGCGCTATTTCTAGTTCATTTTCCGTAGCCCGGGGCTATATAAGCAGATTCGGTAGTACCCGATCTGGGGCGCTGGGAAGAAGACTGAGGAAGGTTTGGACGCATTTTTGGGCGAATTTTGACACCTTTTTGACTCCAAATAGGATAGGGGTTGTTTCAAAACTAAAAATTGTACTTGTAACCTATAAATACATGATGTAAGGCATAAAATAAGGAGAGATTACATAGCTTAGCCTAGATTAAACACTCCTTTAGATTAGAAAATAACCCTAGTTATTATTAGTTTTGGAGATTGAAGCAACTTGGAGACCATTGAAAATCAAGAGCAAGAGCAAAGAGGGAGCATCGACGGTTGCGACAATGCAGATTCTATTCTCTTCTCTCATCTTACTTTTATCTTTTGATGTCTATTCGGTTATGGATTCTTGGTTTTAATTCATTAATTATGAACTAACTATTTTTAGATTTCAATTGAACTTTTTATGGCTATGAATTAGTTATTCATTATATTCTAATTATTTATGTTAAAGTGAGTTGTTTATCTTGTCTTGTGCTTATTGCTTAATTATCTCGATCAATAATTACTTTGTTACTCTAGAAGGAATTGGAAGAGGAATTCTAGGGTTAGAACTGGGTATGATATCATGTGACTTAATTATTTGCACAGTGAATAATTAGGTTTGTGAATAGAATGGAAATATCTTTTCACCGCATGTAACACATAAGGATTTGGGATTGTAACGAGTTTAATTCAATTGTTTTGCATAGGAATATAGCAAAATTAATCTGGATTAAATAGAAGGCAATTGATCACTTGGAAAAGGGCTTTTGGCATTTGAGAGTTCCTGTTAACAATTCAGTAGATATAATAATTGGGATAATTGGATAATTGATTTATAGTTCATAATTGGGGATATTGGAGTCTTAATCCTTATTTACGAATTCAATCAAATCTTAGTTTTGTTTATTTGCTTTCTTTTAGACTAATCTCTTTTAATTGTTTAATTTAGTTTTCTTAATTAGAAAAATAACGATTTGAGATTGTTTAAATAAAATTAGTTTGGTTAAGAATTAGTACTTGGTGATTTTTATTAAATAATTCCTCGTGGGAACGATACTCTACTTTCACTTTATTACTTGTCAATCGTGTATACTTGCGTATTCATTGATTGATTAAATCGATCAACAAGTTTTTTGGCGCCGATTCTTGGGGAATTAATTTAATAATTATTTACCAATATTAATTTCAATCAAATTAGTCTTAATTTAAATATTTTTATTTTTATTTTAATTCTCTTTCTATATTTCTCTCTTTTCGGTACCATGGATGACTTTGTGTATCAATGGCCATATACGAACATGACTCAACCAAGGGAGTGGAGATTGAAAGACTCGAGAAACTTTTCGCATTGTCGACACTGATTGAGACACTTTCGAGGATGTTTGAAGCTTTTAAATCTCTCGGCGTCGTCGTCAAAGTATGGTGGTTACTTGTGATTATTGTCTTTGGAAATCATATGAGTTATCAATGCACCATCGCCGAGTGCAGATAAAGTATAGTGGTGATTACCCCAATAATTATGTTTATCCCAACAACTATCATCGAGATTGGGGTATCACCCGGATTTTCATGGAGTAACAATCAAGATCAATTTTATGCTCCAAGTCCAACATACCCACATGATTTCTTGTGTCAACCTCCACTACAACGGGAAGAACATTCAAATTGGGAGGAAGCCTTGGAAAAATTTATTAAAGCTTCGAAAAAAGGAATGAGGAACAAGACAAGAAAATGAATCAAGTAAATTTGAATTTGCAAAGCCAAGGCGTTGATCAAGAATTTGGAAAATCAAGTGGGAACAGATAGCACATGCGTTGAACAACGCGAATCCTCAATACACGGACCTATGACATGGATTAGAGGCGATGGAGAGCCGAGCCAAATCTACAACCTGGATGAGCCACGAGATGAAAAAGAGGAGACAAGTGGGGATAATGACAACAAGGTCGGTGAAAAACTAATTGTGAGAACCAATGATGATGAGCCAATGTTATTTATGCCTCAAGTGCCTTCTCCTCCACAGTTCAAGAGTCCGGTTAGATTTGTAAAACCTTATCCGATTGGTAGTCATGTCGTCGGCAATACTCTCTGTGATGTAAAAGCAAGTACACCTTCGAAACCATGGTGCGATGAGCTGTGGAAGATAGAAGAAGAAATTGTTGTGTCTGACAAACTTCAATACCAGAATATATTCGCAGACACAATGGAGAAACCACCTAGATGCTGGACGTTCTTGAATGTGATCTTATCTAAAGAAAGCATGCTAGGTGACTTTAATACAATGACTATCATAAATGGGAACCTACCAAAAGCTATATTATTTCCGATGGATGGAGGGTTCCTCAACTTTTGTAGGGGAATTGGATAGAGAATTGAAGAAGTCAGGCTGAGACTATAAAACAAGCGCTTATTGGGAGGCAACCCAAGTTTAATTTTTATTTTTAGTTTTTATTAAGTTTTATATTAGTAGTTTTGAATTTGCATTTATTTAGGATTTAATAAAATTGCTTCTATCATGGTTTTCTGAGTTATTCAAGTCAAATTCAAGTGTGGTGCCCAATTTGTTCCATGTGCTTAGCTTTATTCTCCAAACTTAGCGGGCAAGGAGGAAGATTGCTATATTTTCGTGGAAGTCCTCTGCTCTAATTTTTTCTATTTGGTCATTGAGGACAATGTCTAGTTTAAGTTTGGGGGCATTTTAGTGTCGTATTGCATATAGTTAGTTATTTACATTGTAGTTCGTTATGTTTTCGGGTTATTTACATTTAGTTGTTGCATCGCTTTTTTTTTTTTTGTTTAAAAAATTTAAAAATCATAAAAATAGTAGTTAGTTTACTATGTTTGTTGCGGTTAGTTTATATTTACATGATTCCAAATCTGTTAGATAGTAAAAGTCTATTTTGGCCAATGATGAGGCTGGAGTTAAGTAGATAAGTATAGTATTGAATATTAGGGCTTTGATGTGATTTCTTGTTATGAATTGAATCTTTTCATGTTTGAAAGCGGGTATAATCAAGGTTTAACACGTTAATATGACTATGTTAATTGATTAAGTTTAAATTGATATATAATGGATTTTTAAGGATAATACTAGTTTGAAGGAATGAAAGACATGAATAAGTAGGAGATGGCTAAATTTAGATAAAAACTTAAGTTCGGGGGGGAAATTTTGGGGTATATGAGCTTTAAAAAAAAAAAATGTTGAGTCTTGTGGTGGGTTGAGGAGAAACACTCCCCATAAACACAAGCGTGAGATGGAGTGTAAAGCGCACTCACCAACCATCTATAAAAAAAAGAAAGAAAAAAAAAATATTTTTACCAAGTGGCTAGTTTTGTTTGGGGCCCTTGTTACTTGAGTAAAACGCTAGAGAAGGGGTATCTTAAAACCTAAGCGCCTAAGGTCTTATATGGTGCAGGGAGTCGTTGGTGAAAGCTCGCTAAGGTGTGACATTGTTAGCCTAATGGAATGAGACATTGCATGATTATGGTTAAAAAAAAAAAACAATAAAAGCGGGAAAAGAGCAAAAAGCCCCGTAATGAAAAGTAAGCATAAGTATCTCAGATTGGACTCTTGAACTTGGTGGATGTTTGACTTTAGTTGGATATAGCTTGTTCGTGAATTTTGTGAATTTGAACTGTATGATGCCTTCAAAGATATCTATTATGTCTTAAATTTGATTTTATATCCGTTAACATTGTTGTGGAGCACGCACGCACTATATCAGTGATAACAGTCTAAGATTTGATGATTGATTGGGAAATTACTGATTTGTTTTAATATGATGTATTATCATGTTTACTTGATTTCTCTAAGCCAGTTGAATAGACTTGTTTCTGTCATTACTGTTGGATTCGTAGGCATATAGATTAGTTTCATTACATTGCATTGCATAACATTTTTGTGTTTTTGCTTGAGGACAAGCAAAGATTTAAGTTTGGGGTATTTGATGAGTGAGTTTTATACCCATGAATTGGATACATTCGGGCTTAATTTATTGTTGTTCTTAAGTCTTTTAGGATGTTTTTATGTGTTTGTGTCTATTCATGCATGTTTTATGTTATTTTATAGGAATTGGGACAAAAGTTACATGGATCGATGTTTGGGGTGGCTAGATTCGCGTTTTCGGCTTGCCATTTACATAGCAGCCACTTCGGAGCCGATTTGACTATAGCTCCTGACATTATTTCGACAAACTTTAAGAATAAACGTTGTAGATCTACTTCACCTCTTTCCGGAACATCTTGAATCATCAAAATCGGAGTTCGGACGAAGAAGTTATGGCCATTTTCCCAAAGGACGCTTGAGCAGAAAATGTCGATTTTGGGCCGGCCTTGGCGCTATTTCTAGTTCATTTTCCGGCAAGGGGCGCTATAAAGCAAATTCGGTCAGCAGTACCCAGTCTTTGAGGCAATTTGGGAAGAGATCAGGAAGGTTTGGGCGCATTTTTGGGCTAATTTTGACACCTTTTTGACTCCAAATAGGATAGGGGTTGTTTCAAAACTAAAAATTGTACTTGTAACCTATAAATACATGATGTAAGGCATAAAATAAGGAGAGATTACATAGCTTAGCCTAGATTAAACACTCCTTTAGATTAGAAAATAACCCTAGTTCTTATTAGTTTTGGAGATTGAAGCAACTTGGAGACCATTGAAGATCAAGAAGCAAGAGCAAAAGAGGGAGAATCAGATTTTGCGACAACAGATTCTATTCTCTTCTCTCATCTTACTTTTATCTTTTGATGTCTATTGGGTTGTGGATTCTTGGGTTTAATTCATTAATTATGAACTAACTATTTTGAGATTTCAATTGAACTTTTATGGCTATGAATTAGTTATTCATTATATTCTAATTATTTATGTTAAAGTGAGTTGTTTATCTTGTCTTGTGCTTATTGCTTAATTATCTCGATCAAGAATTACTTTGTTACTCTAGAAGGAATTGGAAGAGGAATTCTAGGGTTAGAGGCTGGGTATGATATCATGTGACTTAGTTATTTGCACAAATGAATAATTAGGTTTGTGAATAGAATGAAAATATCTTTTCATAGCATTTAACACATAAGGATTTGGGATTTAATTGAGTTTAATTCAATTGTTTTGCATAGGAATATAGCAAAATTAATCTGGATTAAATAGAAGGCAATTGATCACTTGGAAAAGGGCTTTTGGCATTTGAGAGTTCACATTAACAATTCATGAGACATAATAATTGGGATAATTGGATAATTGATTTATAGTTCATAATTGGGGATATTGGAGTCTTAATCCTTATTTACCTGAATTCAATCAAATCTTAGTTTTGTTTATTTGCTTTCTTTTAGACTAATCTCTTTTAATTGTTTAATTTAGTTTTCTTAATTAGAAAAATAACGATTTGAGATTGTTTAAATAAAATTAGTTTGGTTAAGAATTAGTACTTGGTGATTTTTATTAAATAATTCCTCGTGGGAACGATACTCTACTTTCACTTTATTACTTGTTGACCGTGTATACTTGCACGTATTCATTGATTGCGAAATCGATCAACATTAAGTAATGAGGGCATTGCTCACCTCAAGTTTGGGGGTGTTTAATCTATTATCTGTTATTTCTGTTTACTGCAATGTTAGGATTGCATATTTAGTACTTTATTATGTTTTTATCAGTATTATCAATATTGTGGTGTAGTCTTTTTGAACCGCGGGATTATGTTTGAAATTTTATTATTATGGATGCCATGAACTGTTCTTCGTTTTATTTATTTATGCTTTGTTTATTTTTAGCATGATTGTGGTTTATAGCCATCTTTTTGGGGCTTATACATATTATATGCTTGTGTCATTTGAATGTCCTTTTCACCCTATTTTGAGATGCTATTTAGCAAGGGTGATTTAATTATCATTATTTTTTTATTATGGCTGATGATAAGCACCAAGTTTTATAGTCTATCTCTTAGAGTCGTGTCATGCATGTATGAGTTAGGGGTTTTTCAATTGATAAGTTTAGACTGTTATTGATCTGTCCTTCTAGCAAGCACCGACCAACTGTATTAACTAATAAATTTTTTCAAAATTTAGTTCGCGTGTTTATTGTTTTGAGCATTTGTTCACTCTTATAAATTTTCATTTTTCCAAGCTAATAAAAGGTGTAGATGTTTTTACAGTTTTGGATCTTGGATTCGTGCATGGTTAGATATAAAAAAAATGAGAGAATAAATTGTTATTTAAGATTAAATATCGAAAGTCTTGCCGTGGGTCGAGATGGAGTGTAAAACGCACTCGCCCATAAACACAGGACCGATATTGAGATGGAGCATAAAATGCACTCGCATTATAATCTTCGTTTCTATTGTAAAGTCTCGGTTGGATTATGTTAATTACCTGGCCTTTACTAGTCGAGTTACTAGATTCTTAGGGCTGTTCTACACCTAATGCCCTAAAGCCATCTGGTGTGGGAGTCACTGATCAAAAGCTTCTGATTAGCCTAAGGTAATTAAGGACTGTCCGAGTCTAGTTTTACAGTCTTCATGCTAGAGTCTTTTGATCTGTTACTACGCTTGTGTCTTATTCTTAATGCTTGTTGAATGTTTAGGTTGCGGAGTGTGCATATTAGTATTAATAATCGACTGTGCGATCTTATTTTTAAGCTATGATTAGTCAGGACGGTTGGTCTCCACACACACACATAGAATGGATCGAATACAGTCTTATGCTTGAAAGTGAATTAACCCTTATTCATATCTGTGTTTGCCCTGTTCTCTGAGAGTAGCTTTATGTTTTGAGGCCATGATTATATATTATAGTTTTATTTTTCTTTCGCGTGTGATTTACTTTTATTACTGTGTATTAGATAGTTTGCTCGAGGACAAACAAAGACTTAAGTTTGGGGGTATTTGATTAGTGGAATTTATACCTGCGAATCAGATACTTTATAACTTAATTAATTGCCTGAATTCATAGTTTTTATGTAGTTTTATATGAATATAGTGTTATTGCGCTTAACTGATGAATTGCAGGGCTCTAAAGTACTTTTCCAGCTTTAAAAGGGCAAAATGGTCATTATTCACACACTCGCGCTGCAACGCCAATGCTAAGCCTATTGGTCGCGCCACAGCGCCACCCCCATGGGCCTGCTGACATCACCTTCACGCCGCGACGCCACTTAAGCTTACTAAGCTTGCACTGCAGCTCGAGCTTCGTGTCCTTGATTTTAACATGGCGCCGCAACGTCAACTACAGCTTGGTGGACCGCGCCACGACGTCACTTCCGGTGCCCAGGTAGAGAGATGTGATTTTTGACTTAACAAAGGAGAGGAGGCTGATATAAGAAAGAGAAAGAGGCTTGCAATCGATCATCTGACATCTTATATCATATAGCATAGGGAGATAGAGAGGAAGAGATTCCATTATATTCCTCAGTAGTTTAGATTAGGATTTTGTTCTTCTTCTGTAATTTCTCTTGCTTTCTCTTAGATAAATGTTGTATATATAGATTAATAGATTTAGGAGAAGTTTGGGTTTCTTTGGAGCATCAATAGCAATGAGCTACACGGACTGAAGAGCTTGATCGGAGCAAAGTGCTTAGAGATTGAAGGGCCTTGATAGAGTTTCTTCGTATCTAATTACTGTCTTTGATTTTGTAATTCATAAAAGTTGTCTTTATTGCTACTTATATTTTATTCAATAGCTATGAACTGAATATTTGCTCTAAGGTTATAATGGAACCATTTGTTATTTAAATTGACTGTCTTATCTCTTTGGTTGGCACCATATGATTTGGTTCGGCATATTTATGCTTAATGATTCTCGCTAAGACATTAGCGATGATTTTGGTAATTTACATGATATCGACAGAAGAATTGTAGATTTACACCTGAATATATTGGCATGTGATTGTAGGTTTTAACTGCATAAGTTGCGCATAGAATAGACATATATATGTGCACCACGTGCGACCTAATTGAGAGCTTGAGCTTAAATCCTTGTTCTGATCAATTTGCATAGATATATGTAGGATTGTATCTAGCTTGGGCGTTCTTTTCTGTTCTATTCCCTATCGGGTGGATCTGGAAAGGATATGTTCGTACATACCTCGACAAAGGTGTATGAGCACTTGTGTGCTCTCGGTCGATAAATTGTCGTGACCATTTAGACCATAAAGAGAAGGGTAGCTAGTTTGATGAAACATAGCACGCCAGGTGTTCGATAGAATGCCTGAGTGGGGTGAAGTTGTAACGTTAGCTTGTTATTCCTCAGATTACCATTCGATATCCATTTACTTGCTTTGATAATTAGTTATGCTTAGTTTAATCACATTTTCATTTATTGCTGTTTGAATAAGACTTTAGCGATACACAGTCGGTATTTGGTAAATATTAGTGATAGTTTCTCGTGAGTATGACACTCTACTTATCACTGTATTACTTATTAGACCGCGTATACTTGCGCGTGTTTAGTGATCGGTTTTCCGACCAACATCTACATCTATGAAAGTCATGACCATCTCTGCTTCTGTCATGGAAGGAATAACTTGAGCAACAAGGCGCCTCCACCTTTGAGCATACTCTTTGAATGACTCATTAGACTGTTTCTTGACCTTGGTAATTTGGTACTGGTCAGGAGCCATCTGAGATTGAAAACTGTATTGAGTGAGGAAGGCGTGAGCCAGCTTTTCCCAACTATGGATCTTGGAATTGTCTAATCTGGTGTACCATGAACGGGCTTCTCCAGTCAGACTCTTCTGGAACAGCAACATTCTGAGCTTTTCATCTTCCGCATAAGATCCAAGTTCTCCAATGAATACCTTTAAATGGGTATAAGGATCCCCTAATCCGTCATACTTTTTAAAATCGGGGGTTTTGAATTTCTCTGGATATTGAACACCAGGAAATATGCAAAGGTCTGTATATGAAACACTGTCATGTGTCTCAATCCCATTAAAAACACAAATAGTTTCCCCCATTTGGAGGACCTTTTTCCTGATATCACTGGTGTCTGGATCTCCTTTGAGATCGGTGTTTTTAAGGTCTTTGTTGGTCATATCCAACTGAGGTTCTGGAATTGTCTTTTTCGGACCTTGGACTCCTACTTGTGTAGAGGATTCTGTATGTATAGGTATCTTCGTACCCTGAGTGGACTGGTGTAATTCTTTCAGTAGAACAACCAAGTCTATGATTTGTTTACTTAATCAGTCAAATTCTTCTCGGGAAACAGTGTTAGACTGGTCGAAAGAAGACATGATTGGGGTCAGAAGCTCGTCGTGTCCTTTTGGATTTTGAGTAATGTGCCCAATTCTTTCGCCTACAAAAGACTTATGTAGTTTAGTCTTAGGGTAATATAACTGTTATCATAACAATGTCTGTTTTAGGAATTTTGTCCTGCAAAATCGGTTGTTAATAGATAACATGTCATGTATGCATATAGAGTAAATTACAAGTAAATGCTTTTACAAGTAATTGAAAATGGAAAGTATGAAGAGACTTTCCTCCGCGTTTGGTTTATCATAGGTTGACCTATCTTAGGGTTACTCTCATGACTTTTTGGCATGAAGGTTCCCAGATCATCGCAATCTACTTGACGGGAAGTTAATCCAGTCGTTCAACTTGGAGCGGATCTGAGTGGTGCCTTTCCTGAGCCCCAGGGAATTATTCTTCCCACGGGTCTAGTAATCAAACACCGAAGGGATAGCCTCCTGGTGGAGGGACCACACAACATACATTCACATACAACGTGTCTCACCGTTTATGCAAAATGATGACATGTGCGAAGCACTAATATCACAGATAGATATTTAGAAGTGCAGTATTTAAGATGCATTCGTACACATTTATCATAAATGTAAATGCAACATTCACACACAAGCATATAATAATTTTGAAAAGCTTGTAATAGCAGCTTAAGCCCTCTTACTGGAGTCCCCAGCAGATTCGCCACCTATCGACGTTAGGATTTTTTGATGTCCCTTTTCGTTACTTGTTCTTTGGTGTTCTCATGTTAATGTGAGATTTGTTTGAAAAAATAAGTGAAAAAGGTCCGACATGTGTAATGTCGATGATTAGACTTTAAGAGTCGCCAGTTGGTGTATTTAACTGGTTGCACCAACACAACCGAAAAGGTTTGCACATTGACCCATTGATGTGACACTGCTAAATGGGTCTGTGAAACCGAGATTCATTAAGGGTTCGGGGGCTTGATTATGCGGAGGGAAGGTGTTAGGCACCCCCCGATATCCGTGTTGCAACGGTGATCGCTACTTCTCAAAGAAACTATTATACGAATGTGTGTGTGTGTGTGGATCATTGTGCAATTATTTGGAAAGTAGTGCGAGGCCTCGTTCGCACCTATATACACCGGGTTTGAATTTATAGAAAAATTCAGTTTTAACCAGGATATAACAATGAAGTTTTATAAAAAGAGGTGTTCAAACCCTGTGCTCAATAGGAATTGAGATCTTTTCATACTTCCATTTTATTGTCTAAATGTTCGGCTTGTTTGCTTTTACTTTCGAGATACGAAGCACCTACGAGAAAATAATATACAGCAATGTCGAACTCCTTATAGGCATGATAGCCATCCAAGGAAATTCAGACATTATAAATAATGTACAAGCTGCTTACAGCTGAAAAATGTCCATCATGGGAATCGAATCTAGATTGATGATTTGAATCTGTGATCACATGATTCTAAGCTAACATGATCTTGCAATTTGTATGGAAAGCGAGCGATTATATATATATATATATATATATATATATATATATATATATAATTTGTAAATATATATATATGTGCATGATCAACCACCACGAAGCAACTCCATGGGGGATCAGAAATGTAAATAAAGCAGTAAATGCTATCAACCATCACGAAGTGAACTCCAGGCGGGACTTGAATGTAAATAAAGCTGTAAAAATCTATCAACTGCCACGAAGTGAACTCAAGACAGGACAGAAATGTATATATATATATATATATATATATACACTTATATATATATATATACTTATATAAGCCAATAAACGCTCCAGACCGAAGTCTAGGCTCAATCGAGGCATAACTCAATAATGTTAGTCCGTATAAACATATATACATATATATATATATAAGTATATATATATATACAGATAGAAATGAAAATCATGGACCGAAGTCCGGGCAAACACACTCACACGACTCTCAATGTGTACAACAGTGAGTGATAATATGAGAATAAAGCTTTATAGAATGTGAGAAGGCTTACAGTGGGCTGTCAAAGTAGACTTCTATGACTCTATTTGGATAAATACTCAGCTCCCGCCAGACAAAAGATAGCTATATGTGAGCTATCAGGAAAGAAAACACTCAATATGGGTGTGTACAGAGCAAAATGGACAGACCTTTTTCGAATAGCTTGTGTCGAGAGTTACCCAATGACATGGATTAGAGGTTGTACGAAGTCAGGAAGAGGGGACCATACCCATGGTCTTCAAGCTTTAAATTATATCCAAAGTACTGCCACGTATAATAGTCACTCTGGATTGGATATCCTGGCTCTTGAAGGACATAGTTGTATGTATGTATGTATTGAATTGTCGAGATGACGCGCAGGTGATGTTGCAAGATGATGTTTGACTCTACGCTGGGGTTATCGCCGGTTTGAGTTGAAAGCAGATGTTTCTCAGAGTTACATCTGAGATTGGACTGCTGGTTGGTATGATGCGATATCATCTTGTGAGAGAGAATATTGAGGCGATAAGATGACGTTTGGCTCCTCACCGGGGTTATCACCGGTTTGAGCGGAAAGCAGACGTTGCTCAGGGTTACATCTGAGATTGGACTACTGCAAGTGTTTGAATGCCACAATGTCATCTGTAAGAGAACCTGTCTCCCCGGTGTTAGCTCTGGGTCTGAGGTATGAGTGCCTCGGCAGGAGGTCTGAGCTTGAAGCTGATAGCATATGTTTGAAATAAGCATTTCCGGAGTTATCGCCGGAATTGCAACATCATTCCTTGGGGTTATCGCCAAGGATGAAACTCGGGGTTATCTCCGAGATTGGAAATGATCCTTCAAGTGTGTGTTCCGGAGTTGAGACTAAGACTCCCGGTGTGTGTTCCGGTTTGTGAACTGATCCTCCGGTAGTATCCGGAATGGAGACTGAATTTCTGGTTGTATCCGGAATGGATGTGAGCTGTCTTCCAGGGTTATCTCCGGAAGACGATTCTGCCCTCCTGTAATGTTATTAACAGTTGTGCAGAAAAATTTTGAGTGTCTACAGGTGGAATTTTCGTACAACAATAGTTTTCACGCTAGTATAAGCATGCCGCCTTACGAAGCATTGTATGAAAGGAAGTGTCGAACTCCATTGTGTTGGGATGAGGTGGGTGAACGTCGGATGTTGGGACCTGAGATGGTACAGCAGACGGCGGACATGGTGAAGTTAATATGTACTCGATTAGTTGCTGCTCAAGATAGGCAGAAGAAGTATGCAGATCCTCACAGAGAAAATAGAGAATACGATGTAGGATCTTTTGTCTTTCTGAAAGTATCGCCTTGGAAGGGGAAGATACGTTCTGGGAAGAAAGGGAAGTTAAGTCCAAGGTTTGTAGGACCTTTTGAGATTATAAGAAGGATAGGAGAGGTAGCTTATGAAGTAGCTTTACCTCCAGAAATGGAACGAATTCATAATGTGATTCATGTGTTAGTGTTGCGTCCTTATAAACCGGACTATAAACACATAATAGAGTATGAATCTATCCAAATAGATAAAGACTTGTCCTATGAGGAACTTCCAGTTCAAATTATTGATAGGAAGGAACAAGTTTTAAGAAATAAGGTTATACCTTCAGTGAAGGTATTATGGAGAAACCACAATGCTGAAGAAGCAACTTGGGTGCTCGAGAGTAAAATGAAGGAAGATTTTCCTCATTTTTCATGTAATTATAAGATAAGATTCTGGGGACAAAATCCTTATAAGGGGGAGAGAATGTAACACCCGAGAAAATAGGATTTTATGGCAATTAAATTTTTATTTGATTATGTGAATTAAATGAATTTAATTGATTTATTTTGTGAGTAAGCTATGTGAAGGTCGTTCTATGACCTAGAATGTGTTCATATGGTTAGTAATCTGGCTACGTGCTGGAATTAATTGTTTAGAATTTCCAAGACGAAAATAAATATTTTCTGAGAAATTTCTGTAAAAACACTATTTATCCGTTTCTGTTTAGGGAATTATTTTGAAATTTCGAGAAACACATAATGATAGAATATTGAGATAGGATGGAATATCTGATAATATTTCATTTATGGCAAACGCAATTGTAGACACTCAAAATTTTTTTGCATAACTGTTACTAACAATACAGGAAGGTAAAATCGTCTTTCGAAGATAACCCTGGAAGATAGCTCATATCCATTCCGGATACCACCGGGAAAGTCCATTCCGGATACTACCGGAAGATCAATTCACAACCCGAAACACACACCAGGAGCTTCAACCACACCCCATAACACACACCGAAAATCTCAATCTTCACTTCGGAACACACACCGGAAGGATCCATTCCAACCTCGGAGATAACCCTGAGTTTCGTCCTTGGCGATAACCCCAAGGAATGCTGTTGCAGTTCCAGCGATAACTCCGAAAATGTTTGTTTCAAATACATGCGATCAGCTTCAAGCTCAGCCCTCCTGCTGAGGCACTCATACCTTAGACCCAGAGCTAACACCAGGAAGACAGGTTCTCTCACAGATGACCTTGCGACATTCAAACACTTGAAGCAGTCCAATCTCAGATGTAACCCTGAGCAACGCCTGCTTTCCGCTCAAACCGGCAATAACCCCGGTGAGGAGCCAAACGTCATCTCACAGCCTCAATATGCTCTCTCATAAGATGATATCACGGCATAACAACAAGTAGTCCAATCTCAGATGTAACCCTGAGCAACGTCTACTTTCAGTTCAAACTGGCGATAACCCCGTCGAAGAGTCAAGCATCATCTTGCCACATTACCTGCGCGTCGTCTCGACACTTCAATACATACATATATACAACTATGTCTTTCAAGAACCAGGATATCCAATCCTGAGTGACTATTACGCGTGGCAATACTTTGGATATAATTTGAAGCTTGAAGACCATGGGAATGGTCCCCTCTTCTTGACTTCGTACAACCTCTAATCCATGTCATTACGTAACTCTCGTCACAAGCTATCCGAAGAAGGTCACATATACCTAGTTCGGATGCTCGGATTGAAGTTCTGCAAGTTCAAGCGGACATTACAGTGCATAAGTGCACGTACTTCGAGACGAAGGGACCCGCAAAGCTCGGGCCCACCACGACTAGCTACAGGTGTAACTGTGGCTACTGCAGGTACACCTACGGCCATCTGTTTATATATACAAGGCTGGGGTCAGCCATTTTAGGGAGAGGAAGAGAGAGAAAAGGCGAGGAAGCCCTGTCCATTTTGTTCTGTACACACCCATATTGAGTGTTTCTTCTTTTGTTAGCTCATATATAGCTATCTTTTGTCCGACGGGAGCTGAGTACTTATCCAAATAGAGTCATAGAAGTCTACTTTGGCAGCCCACTGTAAGCCTTCTCACATTCAATAAAGCCTTCTTTTCATATTATCACACACTGTTGTACACGTTGAGAGTCGTGTAAGTGTGTTTGCCCGGACTTCGGTCCGTGGTTTTTATTTTTGTTTGTATATATATATATATATATTTATACGAACTAATATTATCGAGTTATGCCTCGATTGAGCCTGAACTTGATCAAAGTGCATTTTATTGGCTTTTATATATATTTATATATATATAAAGCATTGTCGAACTGCATCGATGAGCCTGAACTTGATGCGAGTGTTTAAATGCTTATATATATATATATATACGCAAATAAAAGAACCGGATGTAAAATCCGGGCTCATCGATGTAGTTTCGCCATGCTTATATATATATATATATATATATATATATATATATATATATATATATATATATATATATATATATATATAAGCGATAAATGCTCAGGATATATAATATCTGCTCATCGGATATGTCCACAACAATTATATATATAAGTATATATATATATATATATATACATTCATGTCAAGCACAGAGTTTCCTTTGTGGCTTTTACAACTTTCTTTACATATTCCTCCACTGGAGTTTACTTCGTAGTAGTTGATAGCATTTATTGCTTTATTTACATTTCGATCCCCGTGGAGTTGCTTGGTGGTGTTGATCATATATATATATATATATATATATATATATATATATATATATATATATATATATATTTCTAGCTTTTATATATATAACATTTCATCGCTTTCCATACAAATTACAGTATCATGTGAGCCTAGGAATCATGTGATCACAGATTCAGTCTACTGAATCTAGATTCGGTTCCCATGATGGACTTTTTTCAGCTGCAAGCAATTTCTACATTATTTACAATGTCTGAATTTCCTTAGATGGCTGTCATGCCCATAAGGAGTTCGACATTGCTGTATATTATTTTCTCGCAGATGCTTCGCATGTTGAAAGTAAAAGCAACAAGCCGAACATATAGACAATAAAATGCAAGTCTGAAAAGGTCTCAATTCCTATTGAGCACAGGGTTTGAACGCCTCTTTTTACAAAACTTCATTGATATAACCTGGTTAAAACTGAATTGCTATGAATTCAAACCCGGTGTATATAGGTGCGAACGAGGCCTCGCACTACTCTCCAAATAATTGCACATTGATCCACACACACACACACACACACACACACACATTCATATAATAGTTTCTTTGAGAAGTTGCGGCGGTAGTGGTAACACGAGATGTCGGGGGTGCCAAACACCTTCCCTCCGCATAATCAAGCCCCCGAACCCTCAATGAATCTCGGTTTCACAAACCCATTTAGCAGTGTCACATCCTGGGTTAATGTGCAAACCTTTTTAGTTGCGTTGGTGCAACCAGTTAAAAACTCCAACTGGCGACTCTTAACAGTCCATAGTCAACATTATACATATCGGACCTTTTTCAGTTATTTTTTCAATCAAATCTCACATTAACATGAGAACACCAAAGAACAAGTAACGAAAAAGGACATCAAAAAATCCCGATGTCGACAGGTGGCGACTCCGCTGGGGACTCCAGTAAGAGGGCTTAAGCCGCTATTACAAGCTTTTCAAAATTGTTATATGCTTATGTGTGAATGTTGCATTTGAATTTATGATGAATGTGTACGAATGCATCTTAATTACTGCACTACTAAATATCTATCTGTGATATTAGTGTTTCGTATATGTCATCATTTTGCATAAACGGCGAGACACGTTGTATGTGAATGTATGTTGTCTGGTCCCTCCATCAGGAAGCTATCCCGTCAGTGTTTGATTACTGGACCCGTGGGAAGAATAATTCCCCGGGGCTCAGGAAAGGCACCACTCAGATCTGCTCCAAGTTGAACAACCGGATTAACTTCCCGTCAAGTAGATTGTGATGATCTGGGAACCTTAATGCCAAAAAGTCGCGAGAGTAACCCTAAGATAGGTCATCCTCTGATAAACTAAACGCAGAGGAAAGTCTCTTCATACTTTCCATTTTCAATTACTTGTAAAAGCATTTACTTGTAATACATAGCATGTTATCAATTAACAACCGGTTTTGCAGGACAAAATTCCTAAAACGGACATTGTTATGATAACTTTTACATTCACCCTAAGACTAAACTACGTAAGTCTTTTGTAGGGAAGCAATTTTTGACGCCCCCAAAATAGGTATACAACACCCATTCTGAGTTGCCAAAATACATGGTACAGAAAAAAAACTACAACTTCATTATTACAATTGTCGTGCAAAATACGACAACACATACTGTGAGTTTAAATACAAATATTGTCTTCTAGACAATATCCACAACCAAATAAGTCCTCAATACATTTATCGAAACACTATTTTACAAAATAGTGAGGACTACTAAGACAACTATCTTCAATCATCATTCCATACCCTGCTAGTCCCTGCTATATTCTCACCTCCTGAGAAGAAAAATGGAATAACAAGGAAAAGGGTGAGCTCAACTAGCCTAGTAAAAAATATTATGACTAAGATAATATACAACAAATTATCATTAGTCCTCAACAGGGAAAAATCTGATAGAATATAATAGACAACAAGTTTTAGATCAACAAATGCAGCGAAAACAACAATCCATTAGAAGAGTAACGTAGAGAATGAGTTCTACTATCTTCTAACATTTAAAAGTTCATCATCAATATTTTATCCCTGTAACAACAATCAATATTCATCTTTGCACTACAGGCCAAAGATATTCATTTATATCACCAGTCGGTCATGTTCATCTCAACACCTGTTCATCTTTACACTACGGGCCAAAGATATTCATCAGGTAATCATTCATCTTTGCACTACAGGCCAAAGATATTCATCAAGTATCATCATTAAGGACTGAGGATGATGAAAAACATTTCTTAAAGAAAACAAATCCAGTGAGATAGAAGGACAAATATTAAGGATTCGTATAACAGTTTATCCAAGATCAATAATACTCCATAATAACCAATATGAAGCAGAATTCCAAAAATAAAGACCAAAACATGGATACAATCAAAGGTAGTACCCATAATAGATATTTTGGACAAAAAGGGAAAATTTTATTTTTCGGTGAATAGTGCCGTATTCGTGAATAGTGCCGTATACGTGAATAGTGCCGTATACGTGAATAGTAACCCCGACACAACAAGTTCCAAATTTGATAAAAAGTTCAACCTGTAGTAACCCGAGATTTTCTAGATAAAATAAATAAGAAATTTTGCGTATAATTTTTTTTTATTTAATGACGAGACTAAGTGTCATGTAAAGTGAACGATAAATGCGAATACATTTATTACTTGAAAAATTAGAAATAATTTTGGAATAATCAATTACCACAAATTATATTGTTATGGTAATTAATTTTGTAAACAAAATGTCTTATTAATTATTTTCCATGAAAAACATGATTGGAGATAATATATGAAGTGATAATTAGAATTATATAATAAATATTTTATTATATGAATTGTTTAGAATATTTAAGTTAATTATTTTAACTTAATTATTGATGTTATGTACTGAAGAATAATTCGGATATGAGATCCAAACCACGGATTGGGATTGTGATCAAGAGATGAGAATAATAATATTATATTATTGTTATAATAATTTTACAAAGACAATAATTATATGCTTTGTGTATGTGCGGAAATATAATATTGTTCAATGATGGTCAATTAGGTCATAGCATATTACCGCGTCTTTGTGAAACCCTAATTATTAAAACTCGGTTATGAGATATTTACGAGTAGTAATGAGTGTATATGAAGTTATTGTGTATAAGAATATCGGTAATTAGACAAAACCCTAATTTCTTTGTTATGCGTCGATAATTAGGACAAACCCTAATTATTATAACCCTAACTAGGTTGAAATTAGAAACCAAGTAACGACGTGTTAGTAACATACACGAGATAATTAAAGAACCACTAATGGTCAATTAGAAACCCTAATTGATGACGTTGAGAAACCCTAATTTTAATTACCGGGTTTAATTTTGATGTTGTTGTATAAGTGTTTTAATTTACCAAAGGATAGAAGTTAATTGGTAAAATTATAAGAATTAAATCTAGTGATTAAATATTACATTTAATTTCCTTGTACAAGATTGCCCATACACTCTTAAACAAAGCCCAACCATCACCCATAACAAATCGAAGCAAGAATCAAGAATTTTGGCAAAAAAGGGTATAAGAACACTAAACCTAGAAATCCTTTGATTCGATGTTATTTGATGCAATTGATTATTTAAAGTTGTGTAATAGAATGTTAATTGATGATATGGGTTGATAAATCAAAGACCCATAACATCAAAGTGCACGAATTTGAAGATTTAAGCAAGTTGGAAAAACCAAATTCTGTTATTTTTTCACCAAATGTCAGAGGCCATAACTCTTTGCTCGATCATGAGTTTTGTTCTTCAAAAGTTGTTATGTGTAGCTTCGATATGTGGCCTTTAATCAAAAAAAGAATCAAGTCCATATCATGTATAGATTAGAAGTTATAGATGGTCAAACATGGTTGACCGATCATGATAAACTATTTTTTGGGCGATCTGTAATGGGGGCATTCTCGTCCACTTTTGTGCTTTAAAAGGTCTGGGCTTTTGATATGTTGTAGTGCCTTTGAGTTAGGAAGCCATAGGCTTTGGAATGACCTCATTCCGACCTCGGATGAGGGAATTACGGTGATTGGAAGGAAATGTGTCAAATTTCTCAAACTGAAAGTCGAGAGCGGGATGTGCTATTCAGGACTTTGTTTCGATCAGTTAATATTTCCAAAACCTTCTGGGCTTTTGGTATGTTATAGTACACCGAATAAGCTTTCTATAGACTCCGAAACGGACTAAATCCGATATCGGAGGAGAGAGTTATGACATTTCAAAGTAGTAGTGTCAAAACTTCCCAACAAGTGCGGTGCAGTCCATTTGAACGGAATTTTTGGGCTCATGTGTTCGGAATTTGGAAAGGGTCAAAGAATAAAAGTTGTAGCTCCAGAAGTTAGCTTCGCGTGGGCTCAAAAATCGCTCAAAAATATTTTAAAATGAAAGAGTTATGACTGTTTTAGCGAAAGAGGGTAAAGCTGAAACGAGATTGAAAACTGTTATGAACGTCCACTTTTGACGCTTTGTTTGGGCTACCTAATGAACCCGAATTGGGTAATTCGTATTTTAAAAATAGTCTTACATACCATGTATAACATATCCAAAAATCAGATTAATCGGAGTTATGAGCAATGCGTTAGAAAATCGCATAAAGTGAGCTATTGAAAAATTAGTATAAACCAAGTCCCACATCGACTAAATTGAGAACTTCACCATTTTCTAAACCTATAAATAGAAGGGCTTGGCCTTTGATTCATTCACCAACAATAAGGCCTCCAATTTTTTAGAAAGGCTTTGTTGTGGGAAAACTTTTTATAAAGATCTCCTTAGTTAAATTTTGGCGTGGAAGTGCGTATTCAGTCTGTGGAATTCAGTATTTAGGGTATGTTTCTTATTTAATTTTTGTAATGTTATTATTTTTAATTGTTAGTTAAAGTTTGAATTTTTGAAGTTTAGTTAGTGTTGTTAATAAACTAGTTAGTTTACTATGTTTATTTTGGCTTGGAATTGATTATGTAAATGAGTTATTTGTGATGACTTTTAATATTTTGTGATGAATTTCATTAATTAATAATTATTAATAATATTAAAGTTATTTAATGATTATATTAAATAATTTAGTTTAAAAATGATTTTAATATTATAAAAATCATTTTAAATGAAAATAAGGTATTTAAAAATATTTTAAGTTATAAAATATAACTTTTAATATTTAAATGATAATTTCATTAATAATTAAATATTAATGATATTAAGATAATATTAATGATATTTAGTTTATTTAATGATTAATATTAAATAAATAGTTTAAAAATAGTTTTACTTATTTAAAACCATTTAAAGAGGATATTAAGGATTTAAAAATATTTTAAGTTATAATTAATGACTTTTAATATTTGGATAAATAGTACATTAATATTTAAATATTAATGGTAATTATTTGGGTAATATAAACGTTTTAAAAATAGTTTGAGTTATTATAAATAACTTTTATATTTTGGCAATGGTTTCATTAATAGTTTTGTATTAATTAAACTATTAATGATGATGGAATTGTTTAATGTTTAAATCATTTAATTATGATTAGATATTTGAAAGTTATACCCGACCAAACTAACTAGGTGACTTGAGAACCGATTATGAAGTTCGAATTTGAAGAAGAACACCTATAGTATGATTATATCACTATAGGCCCTTTAGTGAATGATTTGAATTATTTTAAATTTTTCAATTTCCGAAATTGCGAAAATGATTAAAAATAAGATGTCTGATATTTACAGATGTTGAGGTATAGAATAAGAGTCTTAGACTCAGTATTTACCCGATAAAGCTGTCGGTACGACGACAAATGTCAGACCTTATAAAAGAAAGAAAAGACTACTGTAAGAGCATGGATGAGATATTTGAAAAATGTATAAAAATATTTCAAGTATAGAATATGAACTAAAAGTATGATCACTGTGATTATGTGATTAGACTATGTACTGACTGTAATAGACAGTACTATGTGTTAAGATATATTGTTCTAATCGAACGAATGATCTGATTATTGATAGGTTGTGATAAAGAGATAAAACCTAAGTTGAGATTTGTAATCAGCGAATCAGGCAAGTATCCTACCTTTGCACTTCCTTTATGCAATGGACATGAGTAAGAAGTTTCAGAATTATTCTATCCCGCATGCATTATGTACTCTTTGATTATCGACATGTTAGCTCGGATATATATTACATTCATTGATTTCTATAAATGGTTATACAAGTGTCCTCACTTGGATAATCATGGCATTTGTTCACATGTTGATACACCTTTGTCAATTACCCGTATATATATGTTGAATTACATATTATTGTTGAGCAAGATTAAAAACCTTCGGGTTTGGAACCAGGCATGTATGAACATCCCTATATGGGAAGATTTTTGCTCCCAAGGCGGACAGAGTGAGCGATGAATTTCGTTCAAGTTATGTAGTATTGATCAATCTGAAAGTCAATGGGTGATCACCCTCCGCGTGCTTCGTAAGTTATGACGGTTTGAGGATAGAATTCCGCTAAACCTTTTCGAAAATGAAAAGAATGTTCATAGTATGTTTCTTAAACCCTCTTCAAGGGTAGAGCCAGAGCCAAATTTAAAGAATTTGAAAGAGAGTTGTTATGTGATTTTTTTATCAGTATAGATTACTTCACAACTTTCAATTCGTTGTAGAAGTGTTATGTAAAGAGAATACTTATATTCTTTCAGCTTATATATAATTACTATTACTTGTTGGGCACTTAAATGCTCATCCTTGCTTAAATTAAATATTTTTCGATTATGTATGAGCAACTTTGAAGGCTCAGTACGCGAACAAAGGAAAAGGAAAGGCGATCGAATAAGTGTGTATTATGAGTTAATGGTTATAGTTGTATTGGTATCTATTCAAGTATTGTAAGGAATTTATTTGAAGGTCACGACTGGGAAGTAAACTTTGATGTATGTAAATTAAGTTCGAATGTATTATTATTTAGTATTATTCAGCTTAAAGAAATGGTATCGTGGGGAACTGAGTTCGGGTTTCAAGTACCTGGATTTGGGGTCGTCACACAACCAATATTTTGGCATAATGATATTGAAGAAAATAATATCATTTGCAAAATAAATAACATCCCTTACCTCAAAGAAACCGTACTTCGGACTAAATTTCGGATATAAAGCCGACAGAAACTTGAACGGAATAGCAACTCTCAAAGTATCAAAATACTCACTAAAATACACTCGACAATATAGAGAGAAAGAAAACTTGTTTCTGGTGTGATTTTCAATTCTAACTTAGTCCTCTATTTATAGGAAAATGCTAGAACGCCAAAGGAGACTAAAATAATAAAATATATTATTTTCTTATTCTTTTTTCAATTCTTTTTTGACGCCCCCAAAATAGGTATACATCACCCATTCTGAGTTGACAAATACATGGTACAAAAACAACTACAACTATAATAATACAATATAAAAATTGTGAGTTTGAAAACAAATATTGTCTTCTAGACAATATCCATAACCAAATAAGTCCTCATTATAATTATTGAAACTTTATTTTACAAAAATGGTGAGGACTACTAAAATAACTTCTAGAACCATCACTCCATACCCGACTGCATTTCGCTTACATTCTCGTCTCCGAGAAGAAAATGGAACAACAAGGAAAATGGTGAGCTCAACTAGCCCAGTAAAGAATATTATGACTAAGATAATATAGAACAAATTATCGTTAGTCCTCAACAGGGAAAAATCTGATAGAATACAATAGACAACAAATTTTAGATCAATATTCGCAGGGGAAAATAATAATTCATAGAATAGTTACGTAGAGAATGAAATCTACTAGTATCTATGAATTTAAAAGTCCATCATCAATATTTTATCCCTGTAACATCAATCAATATACATCTTCAATCAAATATTCATCTTTTGCACTACTGTGCCAAAGATATTCATCGATCGGTCATGTTCATCTCAACACACTGTACATCTTTGCACTACACGGGCCAAAGATATTCATAATAAAATCAACCATCTTTGCACTACGGGCCAAAGATATTGAAGAACATCATCATTTAGGGTGAGGATGACAAAAATATTTTTAAAGAAGCGAATCCAATTGAAACAAAAACAAGGATTAAGGATTAAGGATTAAAGAATTCGGTTTATCCATGTCCAAAATACCTCAATAATAATCATAGTGGAGTAAAATTCAAGAATGATCAAAACATGGATACAATCAAAGCTAGTATCCATAATAGATATTTTGGACAAAAACAAAAATTTAATTTTCTGTGAATAGTGCCGTATTCCTGAATAGTGTCGTATACGTGAATAGTGTCGTATACGTGAATAGTAACTCCGACACCAAAAAGTTCCAAATTTGATAAAAAGTTCATATCAATATTTCGGCATAATGATATTGAAGAAAATAATATCATTCATGAAGAAAATAATATCCCTTACCTCGTAAAAACAGTACTTCTAGTTGAAACACCGGATATAAGTTATGACTTGAACTTGTACCGTATAGCAACACTCAAAGTATTATAATACTCACAATAATACGCTCAATATATCGAGAGAGAAAGAGAGAAAAAACTTCAGTATTCGGTGTAATTTTTAATTCTAACCTAAGCACCCTATTTATACAAAAATGCTTAGAACACCAAAGCAGAAAATTTAATATAATAATATTATTTTTAATTAAAATTCTTACGCACACCTAGCATCTGAATTCAGCCACCTAATCACATGTTAAATGAGTCCCAACAATGAAAAAAAACGTTTTTAGTAAAAAAAAATATTTAAAACTTTAAAAATTAATTATTTTGGAACTCCGAAACTTCAATAATTCATAATAAATAACACTTTTGTCAGAAAATTCAAATCTCGCGCATTCTTATAGGAAATTCAATTCTCTACAACTTTGTAGAAGAAAGTTTTTCCAAATTCAAAATAGAAATTGACCGAAATCCACATACGGACAATTTTACAGGCTATAATCAAATTTCAGTCAATAAATGGGGTCCACCGACATGTTTAACACGTTTTAAATATTTATTGTAACAAAAATACTCTTCCTCCTCGTATACTCATATATCCCACATTTATTGTAAAAATATCACCATTATTATATTATTAAAAAATATAATAATATATTTAAATGAATTATTTTATCAGAAAAAGATAAAATATTTATTTTCCACAATTGTTACATTAAAGATTTTCTCCATCTATATCCACATAAAATTACTATTTTCCTCATCATATAAATCAATAATTAATTATTCACAAATAATATTCTGAGAATCACAATCTCGACAAACCGTGCGGTTCAGGAAAAGAGGGGCCTTAGGTAAAGATTTCTCCTTACTGGCGCGCAATTAAATAACCTCTCCTTAGACAGAACTTTCTAGACATTGCCAATAATGTTATCTAATAATATTATTCAGATAATATGAATTATTGCTCCGATAATGGAAAATACTGTGTAGTGATAATTATTGAAACAACAGTAATAATAAATATCAACACAACAATTATTGAATCAATTAAATAAAATATTGAACAGTAATTACTGTAACAATTATTGAGTAGTGCCTTCTTACGTAAGGATCAATAATTCAAAATATTGTGCAATACTGGTGTGCTCTGCAATGACAACAGCGTAGACATTGTATTTTAACCACGGTAATCCAGCGAGTGTTAAGCAGTAACAACTACGCCATTATTTATAAACAACTTATACTTGTCGTTTTTTTCATCCAATCGTTTTCCGTTATGGGGCTCACACAAGGCTGCGCCGTCGTACGAATATTCCTCGACTGTAAAATATTCCACGACCAAACGAATATTCCTCAACAACAATGAATATTTTATAACCACTTGCTTATTTTGTAAAATTTGCGCATTTTACCCATAACTAACCACATTAATCAAATCAACCCTTACTATTTCAAAATAATAAATAAAGGAAATTCCATTTTTATTTTAAAAAAATCGGGGTCTTACAACCTCCCCTCCTTATGAAATTTCATCCTCGAAATTGACGTACATACCTGGTGTTTCGAAAAGATGAAGATACCTCGCTTTCATTTCCGTTTCTAACTCCCAGGTCATTTATTCAATATCATGGGTCCTCCACAAAACCTTAACTTGTAGTATGACCTTTACGCGTAGGACATACTTCTTCCTATCCAAGATCTTGACAGGTACCTCCTCATACGTTAATTCTTCAGCTATCTCGTCTGGTTCTAACTCACTGATGTTTTTCGGGTCATCCACATATTTACGTAACATCGGTACGTAAAAAAATGTTATAAACACGCGACATACTTGGTAGTAAAACGAGTCTATAGGCCACAGTTTCTACTCGATCGAGGATTTCAAATGGACCAATAAATTAAAGGTTTGAGCTTTCCTCTCTTCATCAAATCTTACTTCTAGAATAACGCCTTCTTGCACCTTCTTCTTTATATTCATCAGCTTTGGTGTGTAGCTTGAGCGGTTTTAACTTTATCGATTAAAGTCGATTCTACTCGTATATCATCACGTGAGTCCCTAGAGTCTTTAACTCTATATCTATCATTTGTAAGTTATACGAAATGGGTCTTTGACAATATCGCACTCGTACTCGTATACGATCTTTTACTCAACACGTCAGCTACCACGTTCATTTTTCCAGGATGGTATGGTCAGAACATGTGTCGAAATGAGTCTCCTCTTGAGTTCTTCGAAGCTCTTCCCACATTCCTTGCTCCATTTGAATTTTGTATCTCTACGAGTCAGCTGCGTTAATGGAGTAACGATTCAAGAAAATTCTTTTCACGAATCTCCGATAATAACCAGCTAAGCCTCGAAATCTACGTATTTCGATTACTGACTTAGGTTGCTCTCAACTGTGACTCATATCCCAATCTTGGATAGCACGTCACAATGGCACCTATCAGTTTACTACCGCATAAATATAACGTCCCCTACGGAGAGTCTGGATTTGGTGCATTCCACAAAGGAAGTCACCAGATAGAGGCTCGGTTATCAACTTCTATAGTTGGGTTTTTAACTCCTGAAGTTCAATAGGAGCCATTCGATATGAGATTTTAGAAATGGGTTTTGTACCGGGTTCAAAGTCGATACAAAATTCAATATCACGCTCTGGGAGTAGGCCGGGAAATTCTTCAGGAAATACGTCAGGAAATTTACTAACAATAGAAATATCATTCAAATCTGATATATTTTTGTTCAAGTCCATGACATGGGCTAAGAAAGCTTGACATTCGTTTTTCAATAAATAAATGGCTATATGACTTGATATGAAAGTGTTTGAATTCAAATAGTTTGGTTTCTTGAATTCGAACAACAGGTTGTTTAGGAATATGAAAACTGACAACCTTACGAAAATAATCAATTTTGGCATGATGAGTAGTTAACCTTAAAATCACATCAAAAGCAAATAAGGTCAACAGGTAATGTGATAGTGCCAACCTGAATCAAGTAAGATTTCTAAACAGTGGATGAAATGAAAGTTTCTCCTAACGGAGTCTCCATAGATATGTCAAAGTCTAATTTCTCTGTAGTCAAGTTCAAACATTGAACGCAAGCAAGAGAGATAAAAGAATGGGTAGAACCGGTATCTAATAAGGTATAAACTTCGCAAGAATTATAATTAACTAACTGAGTGCTAACGTCGTTCGGGTTCCTCGCATCTGACGATCACAACAAATGCTCTTCCGAGGCCGTTGACTTTGACTTTTACGGGACAACCTTTTGAGTCACCATCCCATTGGACTTGGTTTCGCTCATCGCACAATTCTGAGCGATATGTCCTTCCTTTCCACAATTATAACATACCTTGAGTCATTGTGTGGACGGTTTGGTGATATGTCCCTCTTTCCGCATTTGTAGCATACTGACCAGATGGTCGTTCTCCTCCCATAGAACCGATTATCTTCTTTGCCGAGCGTCTTCACATGGTCGTTGTTGAATCTCCTCTTTTTAAAATCTCCTCCCGACTCGCTTCTTCTATTCTCATGGCCATGATTACCACTAGAGTGGTTACCATTTTTGTCCGTCTTTTTCTTTCTCCGTTGGTTATATATATTTTGTTGACTGCTATCTCCGGTATGATCCTGGTTGTGGTCCCTCGGTTGACCGTACTCGTTATCTCGCTCTAATAATTGAGCCCTGTTGACAACATCTGAATAGAGAGAAAATTTATGAGAAATGAGATATTGACGTATGCCGGGTTTCAAACCTCTCAGAAACTTCTGCGTCATACGTTCCCCATTCTCCACCAAATGAGATGCAAACCTGGATAATTCTGCAAACTTCACCTCGTACTGGGACACCGTCATGTTATTTTGTTCTAGTCTAATGAACTTCACTTCCTTCATATGACGAATACTTTCAAGAAAGTATTTGTCATTAAATAGTTTCTGAAACGTCTCCCAAGACATTCTAAGTGCGACTGGATGGGTATGCTTCACAGACTCCCACCAGTAATCTGCCTCATTATGGAACATAAAGGTGGCGAATGGCACCTTCTGCTCCTCCGTGCATCCCAAGACATTGAATATCTTGATGATTTGTTTGATCCACGTCTCCGCCTTAATCGGATCTGGCTTTCCCCAGAATTCTGGTGGTCCCAACTCTTTGAACTGCTTGGCTATGACCAGCTGTGCATTACCATTGTTTCTTCTTGTATTTTGAACAGGAATCTCCTTCGTCTGGTTTTGCATAAATCGCAAAAAGCTTCTGAACATCTCATCGTTCATCGTCTGCTTAGTGGTGTTGTTTACAGGAGGAACATCGCCAGCCTGTTGCACGTTCTCCTCGTTGGTGAGTACAGGCGTCTCCACGGTCTCATTTATTCCACTGTTAACATTCTCAGTCGACATTCTTAAATACTGCCATAAAACTAGGGTTAATTAAACAGATTAACAAATCACATAATACCCCTATATTATGACCAACCAACAAATAAGCTTAGGTAGGACACACTAGCGAAGGATTACTCGTCTCTCCCTCCTAGTTCTATTCCCGATCTCCGCCGGAGATCATATCCCTAAGCTCGATACCAACCGTGGCGCCCCCCAAAATAGGTATACATCACCCATTACGAGTTGTCAAATACATGAAATGCGAAACAATTACAACTTTATTAATACAATATAAAAACTGTGAGTTTTAAAACAAATATTGTCTTCTAGACAATATCTATAACCAAATAAGTCCTCATTACAATTATTGAAACTTTATTTTACAAAAATGGTGAGGACTACTAAAATAACTTCTAGAACCATCACTCCATACCCCGACTCGTACTCGCTACATTCTCGTCTCCTGAGAAGAAAAATGGAACAACAAGGAAAAGGGTGAGCTCAACTAGCCCAGTAAAGAATATTATGACTAAGACAATATAAAACAAATTATCGTTAGTCCTCAACAGGGAAAAATCTGATAGAATACAATAGACAACAAATTTCAGATCAATATTCGCAGGGGAAAATAATAATTCATAGAATAGTTACGTAGAGAATGAAATCTACTAGTATCTATGAATTTAAAAGTCCATCATTAATATTTTATCCCTGTAACATCAATCAATATACATCTTCAATCAAATATTCATCTTTGCACTCTGAGCCAAAGATATTCATCGATCGGTCATGTTCATCTCAACACTGTACATCTTTTGCACTACGGGCCAAAGATATTCATAATAAAATCAACCATCTTTGCACTACAGGCCAAAGATATTCAGTAACATCATCATTTAGGACTGAGGAGGATGAAAAATATTTTTAAATAAACGAATCCAGTTAAACAAAAGACAAGGATTAAGGATTAAGGATTCGTAATTCGGTTTATCCATGTCCAAAAATACCTCAATAATAATCATAGTGGAGTAAAATTCAAGAATGATCAAAACATGGATACAATCAAAGCTAGTATCCATAATAGATATTTTGGACAAAAACAAAAATTTAATTTTCTGTGAATAGTGCCGTATTCGTGAATAGTGTAATATATGTGAATAGTGCCATATACGTGAATAGTAACCCCGACACCAAAAAGTTCCAAATTTGGTAAAAAGTTCATATCAATATTTCGGCATAATGATATTGAAGAAAATAATATCATTCATGAAGAAAATAATATCCCTTACCTCGTAAAAACAGTACTTCTAGTTGAAACACCGGATATAAGCTATGACTTGACGCGTATGCAGAGTATAGCAACACTCAAAGTATTATAATACTCACAAGAATACGCCTAATATATCGAGAGAAAGAGAGAAAACTTCAAGATATTGATTGTAATTTTTAATTCTAACCTAAGCACCCTATTTATACAAAAATGCTTAGAACACCAAAGCAGAAAATTTAATATAATCATATTATTTTTAATTAAAATTCTTACGCACACCTAGCATCTGAATTCAGCCACCTAATCACATGTTAAATGAGTCCCAACAATGAAAAAAACGTTTTTAGTAAAAAAAATATTTAAAACTTCAAAAATTAATTATTTTGGAACTCCGAAACTTCAATAATTCATAATAAATAACCCTTTTGTCAGAAAATTCAAATCTCACGAATTCTTATAGGAAATTCAATTCTCTACAACTTTGCAGAAGAAAGTTTTTCCAAATTCAAAATAGAAATTGATAGAAATCCATATATCTGGACGATTTTACTGTTTATAATCAAATTTCGAATAATAAATGGGGTCCAGAGCATGTTTAACATGTTTTAAATATTTATTGTAACAAAAATACTCTTCCTCCTCGTATACTCATATATCCCACATTTATTGTAAAAATATCACCATTATTATATTATTAAAAAATATAATAATATATTTAAATGAATTATTTTATCAGAAAAAGATAAAATATTTATTTTCCACAATTGTCACATTAAAGATTTTCTCCATCTATATCCACATAAAATTACTATTTTCCTCATCATATTAATTAATAATTAATTATTCACAAATAATATTACAGAATCACAATACTGACAACCAAGCAGTTCCCATGAAAGAGGGGGCCTTCCGGTAAAGATTTCTCCTTACTGGCGCGCAATTAAATAACCTCTCCTTAGACAAAAGTTTCTAGATATTGCCAATAATGTTATCTAATAATATTATTCAGATAATATGAATTATTGCTCCGATAATGGAAAATACTGTGTAGTGATAATTATTGAAACAACAGTAATAATAAATATCAACACAACAATTATTGAATCAATTAAATAAAATATTGAACAGTAATTACTGTAACAATTATTGAGTAGTGCCTTCTTACGTAAGGATCAATAATTCAAAATATTGTGCAATACCGTGTGCTACTGTGCAACAATGCGTATTACTATATTTTAACCACCCGGTAATCCAACAGTGTTAACGGTAACAATTACGTCGTTATTTATAAATAACTTATACTTGTCGTTTTCTTCATCCAATCGTTTTCCGTTATGGGGCCCACACAAGGCTGCGTCGTCGTACGAATATTCCTCGACAGTAAAAATATTCCATGACCAAACGAATATTCCTCAACAACAATGAATATTTTATAACCACTTGCTTATTTTATAAAATTTGCTCATTTTACCCATAACTAACCACATTAATCAAATCAACCCTTACTATTTCAAAATAATAAATAAAGGAAATTCCATTTTTATTTAAAAAAAATCGGGGTCTTACATCATATGTCTCCACCAACCAAGCAAGCCAACCTTGACAAAAACTCCAGCAGCCCTCATGCATAATAAACACCAACCAAAGTGGGTCCCACCCATAAATTTAATAAAAATTATTTTATTTTCCGAAACTTCAACAATTCATAGAAAATAGCCTGGTTATCAGAAAAATTTGAAACTCGCTAACAAAAATGCTTAGAACACCAAAGCAGAAAATTTAATATAATCATATTATTTTTAATTAAAATTCTTACGCACACCTAGCATCTGAATTCAGCCACCTAATCACATGTTAAATGAGTCCCAACAATGAAAAAAACGTTTTTAGTAAAAAAAATATTTAAAACTTCAAAAATTAATTATTTTGGAACTCCGAAACTTCAATAATTCATAATAAATAACCCTTTTGTCAGAAAATTCAAATCTCGCAAATTCTTATAGGAAATTCAATTCTCTACAACTTTACAGAAGAAAGTTTCTTCAAATTCCAGACTGAAAATATCCGAAATCCACAAACGGGTGATTTTAAACACCGTTTCAACACCTTTTAAAATTCATAACAAATCATGCGTTAATTTTCAATGGTTCAAATTTGTGGACATATACTCAACTCATATATGTATAACATATCCAAAAATTACAACGATCCAACGGTCGGATTAAAATTGTAACTCACGCAATAAAGCTTTAAGGATACCGAAATCCGACAAAATACTGTTAAAACACCTCAACATTATTTTTAACCACATAAATAAATCCATTATTTGTATCCACATCAAATAATTATTTCCTTCTCATATAAATCAATAATTAATTATTCACAACTAATATTACAGAATCATAATTATGACAATCAGGCCGTTCCCAGGATAGAAGGGCTTTCCAATTAGGATTTCTCCTTACTGGCGCGCAATTAGATGACCTAACCTCTCCTTGACAGAACTTTCTATACATTGCCAATAATGTTATCTAATAATATTATTTAAATAATATGAATTATTGATTTGATAATGGAAAATACTGTGCAGTGACAATTATTGAAACAATAATAATATAACCTAAACAATGCAGCAATTATTGAACCAATAAAATAAAATATTGAACAGTAACTACTGTAACAATTATTTAGTAGTGTCTTCTTACGTACGAATCAATAATTCAACCATACAGTGCAATACCGTGTGCTACTGTGCAACCACGCGTATTACTGTATTTTAACCACCAGGTAACCCAACAGTGTTAACAGTAACAATTTACACCGTTATTTATAAAACTCAATCTTTGTCGTTTTCTTCATCCGACAGTTATTCTGTTATGGGGCCCACAAATGACTATTGGGTTATTTTATAACCCAAATGAATATTCCCCGACAACAATGATTATTTTATAACCACTTGCTTATTTTGCAAAATTTGCACATTTCACCCATAACCAAAGCATTATATCAAATTAACACCTTCTTATCAAGAATAATAATTTAGAAAAAATTTGATTTTATTTATAAAAAGTTGGGGTCTTACACAATTGGGCCTATTACCTGCTCAAAATCCAAAAAGGCCACGAGCCTACAACCAATCATGTCTTCTTTTGACCAGTCTAACACTGTTTCCCGAGAAGAATTTGGCGGATTGAGTAAACAAATTACAAACTTGGCTGTTTTACTAAAAGAATTGCACCAGTCCACTCAGGGTACGAAGATACCTATACATGCATAATCCTCTACACAAGGAGGAGTTCAAGGTCTGGAAAAAATAATTCCAGAACCTCAGTTGGATACAACTAACAAAGACCCTGAAAAAACCCATCTCAAAGGAGATCTAGACACTAGTGATATCAGGCAGAAGGTCCTTCAAATGGAGGAAACTATCCATGGTCTCAAAGGTATTGGAACACATGGCAGTGTTTTATATACAGACCTTTGCATATTTCATGGTGTTCAGTATTCAGAGAAATTTAAAACCCCTGATTTTGAAAAATATGACAGATTAGGGGATCCTTATACACATTTAAAGGTGTTCATTGGAGAACTTGGATCTTACGCGGAAAATGAAAAGCTCAGAATGCAGCTATTCCAGAAAAGTCTGACTGGAGAAGCCCGTTCATGGTATACCAGATTAGATAATTCCAAGATCCATAGTTGGGAGGAGCTAGCTCACGCCTTCCTCACTCAATACAGTTTTCAGTCTCAGATGGCTCCTGACCGGTACCAAATTACCAAGGTCAAGAAACAGTCTAATGAGTCATTTAGAGAGTATGCTCAAAGGTGGAGGCACCTTGCTACTTAATTTAATCCTTCCATGACCGAATTAGAGATGGTCATGACTTTCATAGATGTACAGGAAGCACCTTTCTATGAAAGAGTTCTAGCTGGTATTGGCAAACCATTCTCTGAAATGATAAAACATGGAGAAATGGCTGAAATGGAATTGAAATCTGGAAAGATTCAAGACCTAGCTGCTATCAAAGCAGTTGCTGAGCACATCCAATCCGGATCTTATGGAAACAACCCGGAGAATCCATAAAAAGAAAGAGGAGGATGTTTCTAGAGACTATAAGGATAGAAAGGCAATCAAAGCACACTTTATCTGAGGAGGAGAAACTACTCCCTCTTCAAGCATAATCTTCGAACCCTCGATTACCTAAAAGTGGAGAAGTAAAGCGACCTCGAACGTTCACACCCTTAGGGGACTCGCTCGAGAATTTTCTTGCTCTTTTGACTACTAAGAAAAAAATTACACGTCTTCTTCCACCAGCCAACCCTAATGGGAGGGGTTTTAATGCTACTCGAAAGTGTGCTTATCATGCTGGAGCACCTGGACATGACACTCAAGATTGTTGGGCCTTGAAACATAAGATTCAAGACTTGATAGATAATGGTGAGATTGTAGTCACCAAACCTGATCAACCTCATGTGCAGGACAACCCTCTTCCTCAACACAAAGAAGAAGAGGTCAACATGATCAGTTGGAGCACTGGGAAAAGTTCCAGTTTTAATGACGAGCTGTAATAACCCGAGATTTTCTATATAAAATAAATAAGAAATTTTGCGTATAATTTTTTTTTTATTTAATGACGAGACTAAGTGTCAAGTAAAGTGAACGATAAATGCGAATACATTTATTACTTGAAATATTAGAAATAATTTTGGAATTATTAATTACCACAAATTATATGGTAATAAATTTCTGTAAGCCGAAATGCTTTTATTAATTATTTTCCATGAAAACATGATTGGAAATAATATATGAAGTGATAATTAGATTTATATAATAAATATTTTATTATATGAATTGTTGAGAATATTTAAGTTAATTATTTTAACTTGATTATTGATCTTTTTGTACTGAAGAATAAGTCGGACATGAGATCCAAACCTGGATTGGGATTGTGATCAAGAGATGAGAATAATAATATTATATTATTTATATAATGATTTTCTGATTACCATAATTATGTCTTTGGTATGTAAAGAGACGAGATAATATTGAGCAATGACGGTCGATTAGGTCATAGCGTATTCTGCGTCTTTGTGAAACCCTAATTATTAAACTCAATTATGGGGTATTTCTGAGTAGTGATTGTGTATATGAAGTTACTGTGAATAAGAATATCGGTAATTAGAAGAAACCCTAATTACTGTTGTACGTCGATAATTAGGACAAACCCTAATTATTATAACCCTAACCGGTTGAAATTAGAAACCGTAATGACTGTGTTAGTAACATTCACGGATAATTAAAGAACCACTAATGGTCAATTAGAAACCCTAATTGGTGACGTTGAGAAACCCTAATTTTAATTACCGGGTTTAATTTCGATGTTATTGTATAAGTGTTTTAATTTACCAAAGGATAGAAGTTAATTGGTAAATTATAAGAATTAAATCTAAAGATTAAATATTACATTTAATTGCCTTGTACAAGATTGCCCATACACTCTTAAACAAAGCCCAACCATCACCCATAACAAATCAGAAGCAAGAATCAAAAATTTTTGGCAAAAAGGGTATAAGAACACTAAACCTAGAAATCCTTTGATTCGATGTTATTTGATGCAATTGATTGTTTAAAGTTGTGTAATAGAATGTTAATTGATGATATGGGTTGATAAATCAAAGACCCATAACATCAAGTGCAATTTGCAATTTGAAGATTTAAGCAAGTTGGAAAACCAAGATTACATTATTTTTTTCACCAAATGTCGAGGCCATAACTCTTTGCTCGATCATGAGTTTTGTTCTTCAAAAGTTGTTATGTGTAGCCTGATATGTGGTCTTTAATCTGCAAAAAGAATCAAGTCCATATCATGTATAGATTAGAAGTTATAGATGGTCAAACATGGTTGACCGATCATGATAAACTGTTTTTGGGCAGTCTGTAATGGGGGCATTCTCGTCCACTTTTTATGCTTTAAAAGGTCTGGGATTTTGATATGTTGTAGTGCACTGAGTTAGGAAGCCATAGGCTTTGGAATGACCTCATTGCGACCTCGGATGAGGAAATTACGGTGATTGGAAGGAAATGTGTCAAATTTCTCAAAATTGAAAGTCAGTAGCGGGATGTGCTATTCGGGACACTGTTTCGATTAGTTAATGTTTCCAAAACCTTCTGGGCTTTTGGTATGTTATAGTACACCGAATAAGCTTTCCATAGACTCCAAAACGGACTAAATCCGATATCGGAGGAGAGAGTTATGACATTTCAAAGTAGTAGTGTCAAAACTTTCCAACAATTACGGTGCAGTCCATTTGAACGGAATTTCAGGGCTGATGTGTCCGGAATTTGGAAATGGTCAAAGAATAAAAGTTGTAGCCCCAGAAGTTAGCTTCGCGTGGGCTCAAGAATCGCTCAAAAATGTTTTAAAATGAAATAGTTATGACTGTTTTAACGAAAGAGGGTAAAGCTGAAACGAGATTGAAAAGCTCATTATGAGCGTCCATTTTGATGCCTTTATTTGGGCTACCTAATGAACCCGAATTGGGTAATTCGTATTTTTAAAAATAGTCTTACATACCATGTATAACATATCCAAAATCAGATTAATCGGAGTTATGAGCAATGCGTTAGAAAATCATAAAGTGAGCTATTGAAAAATTAATATAAACCAAGTCCCACAATCACTAAATTGAGAACTTCACCATTTTCTAAACCTATAAATAGAAGGGCTTGGCCTTTGTTTCATTCACCAACAATAAGGCCTCCAATTTTTGAGAAAAACTTTGTTGTGGGAGAACTTTTATAAAGATCTCCTTAGTTAAATTTTGGCGTGGAAGTGCGTATTCAGTCTGTGGAATTCGTATTTCCGGGTATGTTTCTTATTTAATTTTTGTAATGTTATTATTTTTAATTGTTAGTTAAAGTTTGAATTTTTGAAGTTTAGTTAGTGTTATTAATAAACTAGTTAGTTTACTATATTTATTTTGGCTTGAAATTGATTATGTAAATAAGTTATTTGTGATGACTTTTAATATTTTGTGATGAATTTCATTAATTAATAATTATTAATGATATTAAAGTTATTTAATGATTATATTAAATAATTTAGTTTAAAAATGATTTTAATATTATAAAAATCATTTTAAATGAAAATAAGGTATTTAAAAATATTTGAAGTTATAAAATATAACTTTTAATATTTAAATGATAATTTCATTAATAATTAAATATTAATGATATTAAGATAATATTAATGATATTTAGTTTATTTAATGATTAATATTAAATAAATAGTTTAAAAATAGTTTTACTTATTTAAAAACCATTTAAAGAGGATATTAAGGATTTAAAAAATATTTTAAGTTATAATTAATGACTTTTAATATTTGGATAAATAGTACATTAATATTTGAATATTAATGGTAAGTATTTGGGTAATATAAATATTTTAAAAATAGTTTGAGTTATTATAAATAACTTTTATATTTTAGCAATGGTTTCATTAATAGTTTAGTATTAATTAAACTATTAATGATAATGGAATTGTTTAATGTTTAAATCATTTAATTATGATTACGATATTTGAAAGTTATATTTACCAAACTAGTGACTTGAGAACCGATTATGAAGTTACGAATTTGAAGAAGAACACCTATAATAATGATTATATCACTATAGGCCCTTTAGTAATGATTTGAATTATTTTAAATTTTTTAATTTCGGAAATTGTGAAAATGATTAAAAATAAGATGTCCGATATTTCTGAGATGTTGAGGTATAGATTAAGAGTCTTAGACTCGGTATTTGCCGATAAAGTTGTTGTGATGCAGCGACAAATGTCGAACCTTATAAAAGAAAGAAAAAGACTACTTTGTAAGAGCATGGATGAGATATTTGAAAAATGTATAAAAATATTTCAAGTATAGAATAGGAACTAAAAGTATGATCACTTTGTGATTATGTGATTGGACTATGTCTTTGTTGTAATAGGCGATTACTATGTGTTAAGATATATTGTTCTAATCGAAGCGAATGATCCGATTATTGATAGGTTGTGATAAAGAGATAAAACCTAAGTTGAGATTTGTAATCGTGAATCGTGCAAGTATCCTACCTTTGCACTTCCTTTATGCAATGGATATGAGTAAGAAGTTTCATAATTATTCTATCCACATGCATGGATTATGTACTCTTTGATTATCGACATGTTAGCTCGGATATATATTACATTTCATTGATTTCTATAAATGGTTATACAAGTGTCCCCACTTGGATAATCATGGCATTTGTTCACATGTTGATACACCTTTGTCAATTACCCGTATATATATGTTGAATTACATATTATTGTTGAGCAAGATTAAAACCTTGGGTTTGGAACCGTGCATGTATGAACATCCCTATATGGGAAGATTTTTTACTTGCAAGCGGATAGAGTGAAGCGATGAATTTCGTTCAAGTTATGTAGTATTGATCAATCTGAGGTACAATCTGGGGTGATCACCCTCCGTGCCGTAAGTTATGACGGTTTGAGGATAGAATTCGCTAAACCTTTTGAAAATGAAAAGAATGTTCATAGTATGTTTCTTAAACCCTATTCAAGGGTAGAGCGAGCCAAATTTAAAGAATTTGAAAGAGAGTTGTTATGTGAATTTTTTATCAAGTCTGATTACTTCACAACTTTCAATTCATTGTAGAAGTGTTATGTAAAGAGAATACTTATATTCTTTCAAACTTATATATAATCGCTATTACTTCTTTGGGCACTTAAATGCTCATCCTTGCTTAAATTAAATGTTTTCGAGTTATGTATGAGCAACTTTGAAGGCTCGAGAGCACGAACAAAGGAAAAAGGAAAGCTAATTGAATAAGTGTGTATTATGAGTTAATGGTTATAGTTGTATTGGTATCTATTCAAGTATTGTAAGGAATGTATTTGAAGGTCACGTACCTGGGGAAGTAAACTTTGATGTATGTAAATTAAGTTCGAATGTATTATTATTTAGTATTATTCAGCTTAAAGAAATGGTATCGTGGGGAACCGAGTTCGGGTTTCAAGTACCTGGATTTGGGGTTGTCACACGAGCCATCTCAAACCATCAAAGACGGTGAAGATAGATGGGATTATTCAAAGTTTCAGTTTACCATGGAACAAAAGATGAAAGCTTGTTGCAAACAAATTGAGCAATTGGCAGAACTGGTGACCTATCAACATCAAGTCACACGCCAATTAATTAAATAGGAGCATGCCTATCTCCTTCCATTTGTCATGAATGCTCCACCATCACCTTCAGAAAGCGAAGCTATGGAGGAAAAGGTTGCAAAGAGAGAAAGTGCTAAAGCCCGTCGTGATTTTGCCAATCAAAGGGAATTCACCTATCTCGGCCAATCTATGGAAGAGATCTTTCAAATGTTGGTCAACGAAGAAAGAATCACATTCCTTCTACCTCCAATTAATCCCCGCTCCGGACGGTTCAATTCTGATGAAGTGTGTCAGTATCATTCACACTCTCGCGGTCACAACACAGAAGGATGATGAGCACTCTTCCATCTCATTCAGAATCTTATTGATAGCGGTGTCCTACAAATTGCAAAAGATTACACTGTGCAACTCAATGGTGGGAATGCAAGCCCTACCACATGGAAGGAATCAATCACAGTTATATCCAACGTGGATAGTGAAACTGTCAAAGTATTTCCTATACAACCCATTCAACTTAAAGGAGCTGACAATCCTTTGAAAGTGGCCGCACCTGAGCCAATTCCTCTATTTCTCAGACCACAACATCCTATTGTCAGCTTGCATAAGGTTCCATGGAATTATGGAGAAGCTGAAGGATTTACGTCTCATACTACTGCTATAGTGTCGAAGGATAATCCACTGTATCATCCTCAACGGGTTATAAAACCTACTTGCAAAGCCAAGGGAAAGATTCCCATGGAAAAGATTGAAAAATTCCTCCGCATTATGGGCCACAATGTAGCCAAAGTGGTTTTAAACTTACGACAAGCTCCACACCAGATAACTATTCTGGATTTGATTTTCTCCTCTGGAGATCATCGAAAGATTCTATTGCAGGTTTTACAAGAAGCCTATTTACCAAAATCAGTGGATGTGGAAAGATTTGAACATCTAGTTGATCACATTTTCAACAACAATGTGATATCCTTCACTGATGACGACATACCGCCCGAAGGGACCGGTCATTGTAAGTTATTGCACATCGCAGTGTTATCCTCCGGGTATATGCTAGCGGGAGTTCTGATAGATGGATGGTCATATCTAAATATCTGCCCTTATGCCACCATAGTAAAGATGAATATCAATCTCAATCGGATCCAGAGCAGCCACACGGTTATCTGAGCTTTTGATGGATCCCGACGAAACGCCATCAAAAAGATTGAATTGCCAACTAAGATTGGCCCTAATACATTCAATGTATCCTTCCATGTCCTTAAGATAGATTCAGGATACAACCTGCTATTGGGAAGACCATGGATACATATGGCCGGAGCTGTTCCATCCACATTACATCAACAGCTCAAGTACATTATCAACAACAGTCTAGTCACTGTTAATGCTGAACCAGTATATCCTGAACATGGAGATATGCCAATTATCAGTTTCAACTCTGAAGCTGAGCCGACCAGTTTTCATACCTTGGAAGTGAGCAACGCTCAATATCAATCTATTGAAACACCACTTCCCGTACCCAAGATTTCTCCCGAGGTTATGTCGGCTACTCAAGAAATAATGTCATTAGGTTCACAGCCTGGACAAGGGCTTGGCAAAGACAAACAAGGTATTAAGCACCCTATCCAAATGTCCAGTCAAACTGTGACAGCTGGGCTAGGCTATTCAGCCAGTTCCAATCATAGGAATCCGCATAAACACCGACTGGTTCCTCAAGCTTCTGCCACACGGCGATGTTTTCACTCTGCACCTCACGAAATGATACAATCTCCAGTTAAGGTGCCAGCACATATTATGACTATGTTGTTTCCCAAATCAGTGCCCTTCAAAGCAAAAGAGGTGCTGATTCCTGATCCAAAAGTGGAAGAAAGGGAATGGAAACGTAAGCATGACATTGCCTTGATGATGGCAGGCATACGCATCATTGTTCATGATGAACATACCAACAGATACACTCTAGACGATGATTGCCCAGATGTCATGGTTATCATTCGGGAGAAGGAGGACAATGACGATCCTTCCATCATTGTAGTCCATCAGGACTTTTCCCTCGACAGTTGGAACAACATTCTATGCATTAGTCGACGAGGGTAAAACGGGCAGAAAATCCCTCTGCCCTGTAGATAACTTTAATTGCTTACTTTTCTTTATAGTACTAGCACTTATTTTATGAAGTACATGCTAACACTTTTGTATGATCCAACAGTTACATATATTAAGTGAAAGCATACTTTGTTTCAGGACTCTGAATTTAGATGTGCCTGTACTTGCTGATGAGGTGTCTTCTCTCCACAAGGGTTGTAACTTTGATGCAAAGTTGGACTCAGACTTGATGGACATTCAAGAGGACATTGAGATGCCTCAGGAGATTAAGGAATGGGTCACAGATAAGCCTAAACCCAACCTTGACCAAACTACTCCTTGCAATCTCGAAACCTTAGAAAACCCTAAGCTAATCCAGATTAGTTCACACCTCACTCCAAACTAGCGGAATGACATGGTTGTGCTATTAACCCAATTCCAGGATGTGTTTGCATGGTCTCATAAAGACATGGTGGGTTTGTCCACAGACATTTTTCTTCATCGCCTTCCCATTAAGGAAGGATTCAAGCCAGTTAGGCAGAAGCTCAGGTGATTAAAACCTGAGTGGAGTTTGAAAGTCAAAGAAGAAATTGTGAAACAATTTCAAGCTGGCATCATCATGGTGTCTACATATCCGGAGTGGATATCCAACATTGTTCTCATACCTAAGCCAGGAGGAAAGGTCCGAGTTTGTGTGGATTACAGGGATTTGAACAAAGCTTGTCTAAAAGATAACTTTCCCGTGCCTTTTATCCACATTCTCATTGACAATACTGCTCAATATGGCATGTACTCCTTTGCGGATTGCTTTGTGGGGTACCATCAAATTATGGTTGCTAAGGAAGACCGTGAGAAAACTGCTTTCATCACGCCTTGGGGAACCTTTAGCTATAGACGGTTGTCATTTGGCCTCATCAATGCCGGGGCAACCTACCAACGAGCTATGATGGCTCTTTTCCACGATCTAATGCATAAAGAGATAGAGATCTACGTGGATGACATCATTGTCAAATCTCGGAAGGAGAAGGACCACCTAGACCATCTCAAGAAGCTATTCAACAGGTTGCGTAAGTACAACTTGAATTTGAATCCAGCCAAGTGCGCCTTTGGTGTTAAATCAGGCAAGTTATTAGGTTTCCTAGTCAGCCACAAAGGGATTGAACTGGATCCTATCAAAATCCAGGCCATCAAGGAAATGCCCATTCCTCAAAAAGAGAAGGAAATACGGGGATTTTTGGGAAGAATCTACTTCATTAACAGGTTCATTTCTCAACTCACAGCAACCTGTCAGCCCATCATCAAGCTATTAAGGAAGAACTCCTCCATGAAATGGAATGATGAGTGCCAAAAGGCCTTCCTTACAATTAAAGAGCAACTGATTAACGCTCTTGTTTTGGTACCTCCCAGGGATGATGTTCTAATATTCATGTATCTGTCCATTAATGACAATGCCATGGGTTGCATGCTGAGGCAGAAAGATGATAGAGGCTAAGAACGAGCTATCTATTACCTCAGCAAAAGATGTAGCACCAGTGAACACAAGTACACTCTGATTGAGAAGACTTGTTATGCTTTAGCATGGGCTTCCATGAGATTATAGCATTATCTCAATGGTCACACAACCCATCTTATATCCCGCGTGGATCCTCTCAAGTATGTGTTCAGCAAGTCCATACTGAATTGTCGACTGTCCAGATGGCAGTTAATCCTACAATAATTTGACATCGTCTATGTGACGCAAAAGTCTATCAAAGGTCAATGAATTGCGGATCAACTGGTCGCCGTACCTACAGGGGATTACAAACCCTTAGAGACATACTTCCCTGATGAAGGGGTAATGACAATTCAGCAACACCATCAGTACGATACATGCCGTACGTAGAAAATGTATTTTGATGGAGCTGTTAACGCAGAAGACTCTGGAGCTGGAGCAGTTCTAATATGCGAAATGGGGGAGCAGTATCTCGTCGCCGTCAAATTATAGTTTGTCAGCACCAACAACACAGCTGAGTACGAAGGCTGCATCACGGGGATAAAACTTGCCCGTTAAATGGGCATCAGGCAGTTAATAGGAATGATTTTGCGGATGGATTAACAACATTGGCCTCCTTAGTTCACATACCTGATAAAGAAAAACATGTCAAGCATCACATTTGCTATGCAAAAAGCCCCAGCTTATGGGAACTACATTGGAGAAGTATTGGATGAGCTACCTCCCATCCACCACCCTTGGTATCAGCATATCAAGGAGTATCTGCGAGATGGATCTACACCCGCTGAGGCGAGCCTAACTGAGAAGAGGCGGATTCATCGACTTGCTATGAAATTCTACTTGAGCGGAGATGCACTCTACAAAAGAGATGCAGGACAAGGTCTCCTCAGAGTCTAGACAAAGACCAAGCTCAGAGGCTCATGGATGAGATCCATGGTGGAGTATGTGGTCCCCACATGAGCGGCCCCTTACTTGTCAAGAAAATTCTTAGAACGGGACATTATTGGCTGACACTCAAAGCTGACTGTGATGATCATGTCAAGAGGTCTTATCAATGCCAGGTCCATGGGAATATTATCCACACCCCTCCAAGGGAGCTCCACAATATGAGTTACATACGGCCCTTCTCGATGTGGGGAATGGACTTGATCGGGCCCATCGAGCCCAAAGCCAGTAATGGTCATCGATTCATATTCACCATGATCGACTACTTCACCAAATGGGTAGAAGCCGCATCCTTCCCCAAGGTTACTAAAGAAGTGATCATTGCTTTCATCAGAAACAATGTCGTCTGTCGATATGGACAACCAAAGGTCATTGTGTCAGACAATGTTAAGAACCTCAACAACAAAATGATGGAGGAGTTATGCAGTAAATTTCACATCAAACACCTTAACTTCGTCATCTACCGTCCAAAGATGAATGGTGTTGTACAAGCGGCAAATAAAAACATCAAAAAAAATCATGCAAAAAATGTCCGCCAATCACAAAGGATGGCCTGACCTCTTGCCTTTGACTTTATCAGCCTATAGAACTTCCATGCGTACTTCCACTAGGGCAACCCCCTACTCATTAACCTATGGGATGGAAGCAGTGCTCCCCATAGAAGTGGAAATGGAATCCCTCACAGTTTTGATGGATGCTCAGTTGGATGAGGACCAATGGGTACAAGACAGGTATCACCAATTGTCTCTAAGAGACGAAAGGAGAGTTGCGATTATCTTCCATGGTCAACTATATCAACAAAGGATCGCACGATCCTATAACAGAAAAGTCCGACTACGGCAATTAAAAAAACATGACTTGATTTTGAAGAAGATCATTGACAACCAAGATCAATCAAAAGGAAAATTCGCTCCTAACTGAGAAGGCCCATTTGTTGTCAAGGAGGTATTGACAGGGGGTGCTCTCAGATTACAGGAAATAGACAGCGATAAGTTTCCACATCTTATCAACTAGGACACCGTGAAACGGTACTACGACTGAAGTTACCATCAAACAAATATCCTAGTTTCTATCATTCAATCACCAGTCATTCCAGTTTTGATTCCTTCTTCCTTTCATGCTCTTTTGCCCCTTAGGGAAACATACACTTCAAACCAGCAGCCTGGTTTTCACTTCATTTCAACTCTTGCCTGTAATTTTTGGTTATCCTAAAGACGGGATTTAACCTTTCACGCCTGCAGTTTACCCTGAAGACGAGATTAAACTTTTCTACGCTTGCAGTTTATCCTGAAGACGGGATTAAATTTTTCTACGCCTGCAGTTTATCCTGAAAACAGGATTAAATTTTTCTACGCTTGCAGTTGGTCCTGAAGACGGGATCAAACTTTTTCCACACCTACAGTTTATCCCCATTATGGGATCAAACTTTCTTCTCCCCGCAGTATAGCCTGCGCATGGGATTTACACTTTTCTTTGCCTTCAATTCGCCCTGATGGGCGAACTACGTCGACCTGATCTCCTCTTCAATAGGAGTACGTAGGCATCCATATTCTATATGGCCCGATCGCAATAAAAAAAACAATAAAAACATTTCTGACCCTTTCTCCACAAAACAAAAACAACAAAAACATTTCTACATCTCCTCTGCCTTCCACAATCAAGCGTTGAACCTCTTACACCAAGTTCGAACTACGCAGACTTGATCTCCTCTTCAATAGGAGTACATAGGCAGCCATTCGTGGTTCAGTCTAACCCCTACCAGAAAAAACATATTTGTCACACGGTACTGGGATCAACCTTAAATTCACCACATTTCATCGGTTTCATATCAAAGGGATTGAATTACCAAACCTCTTCTCACAAATAGAAGATTCGGTGACCATCTAAGCTGCGATCGTGCCTCGAAGAGCAATACCAACCCATAAAAGATGGAATTAACTTGGCTTCTCACAAATAGAAGTACTGGCGACTATCTGTGGTGTGGTCAATCTCAGAGAGGAAGAAATCATTCTCCTCTTTATATTTTATACAGATACCAGTTCCAAGACACCAAAGATGGTAGGAATTCATACAGATCAATGATCCATTCTGAGAGATTTTACGACGTCTCAATGTCCATCTATCCAGGATAAGTTTAGAATACATCAAGATCACAAGGCCATGCAGAAACATGCAAATATCAAGCAAGTATCAAGGCATAACTAAAAGGGAAGTGAATCAAAATATATTTCCCTGCCATACATAATACTGTTTGATATATAAATCTGTACTATACATGACAAAATGGCTAAGCTAGTCTGTGCAGGAAAATATAAAGCTATCAACAGATCTGTATACAGGCGAACTATTAGATCTAACATAGCATCCCTCTCTGAAGACGGAGGTAACATAGTTCCTGCCCAAGGGTATCTACACAAGCTAGCAGATCTGAGGTTAACTGCATGGTGGCATAATGCTCATCAATGTAAGCACTCATGTTGGCAAGACTGACAGTCATCTGGGATCTCACTGAAGTACTATCTGCGATGGCCACATCCCTAGCAGATAAAGCGGCATCTCGCTCCACTATCAAAGCATCCCTGGCTGATCTAGTCTCATCCCTCTCTAACAAAGCGGTGTCTCTCCCATCAAGAGCTATCAACATCGTGGCCCTAGCCTGATCTCTCTCATAGGTCATCAGATGCAAGCTCTACTCCAGATGTTGTATCGAATACTAAGCAACAGTGGCACTCGAGGTGGGAGAATCCAACATATATGCTGGCAGCCCAGCAGTTAAATCATAGATGGGAACGTCAGCCTCCTCTATAGGCTCCTCATCGTCAGAATCAGTCTCCTGCACTGTGGATACTACCATAGCCAATGCAATTTCTGTCTCCATCCATGTGGAATACTCTGCGGAATAACCTAGATGACTGACGGAAAACTCAGCTAGCTCTCGCTGATCCCAATAGGTATACAACCTGGATCTGTCATCCACTAGTAAACGGTGTGAAGCAAAGCGCTGACTCACTGCCCCCTCATAAGAATGATAATCCTGAAGCTGGTCAAACTGACACATCACGGCCAGTGGGTGGTAAGTAATCATGCCCCTCAATCCAGCCAGAGGGAGATAATCCATGCCCGGAGCATGAGTGATATAGCTGTAGGGTGAGACAAGCCCTGAACATGGCAATATAACAAACGGGTCTCTAATCCCTGCCAAGAAAGTTGACCACGATGCAGCATCTATACACTCTGTAGGCTGAAAGGAGTATGACATGGCTATATCATGGGTAAAACAAAACCCTTGCCATCTGAATGTACCAATCGGTCTCAAGTGTGACATAAACCACACATACAACATGACCGAACTACCTGTGAACACTCCTGCCGAATATGTGCAGCAGTATGTAGCTGACCTCAGTGTCTCTGCAACAATCATTGGTACAATGGTATGACCCTCCCTGAGAGCTCTCACTGCCATAATGACGTCGATATCCAGCTCATCCATATATCGTGGCATGTAGACATATGACAATAAGCATAGCAGTAATATATCCACTCTAGCTGAACACCAATGGTCCTCCAGTGTGGTGAAATCCCCAGAATGCCATGTATAACTATCCTCAGAGCCAAATCTGTCAAACAGAAAATGCTGGGATATCACGTGGCTGGATGTAATCTCGTCCTCTACCACTCTACGTCTCAATCCGGTGAGGGTCATGAACTGTCTACTCATGTCTCTGATAGCCATATGCACATAAAGGTCCGGCCCGGTGATAGCATCGTCAAACGTGTATACTCCTCCAAAGTAGGAGTCAACTCATGGGTCTCAAATCGGAAAACCTGCCTCTCCGATACCCAGTGCTCTAACATACTCTCTACAAATCCTGTGGGAACCTGAAACATCAACAAGGTCATAGTATACTGCAACAAATCATCTACGATCACCATGTCTGATGGTGATATACTGTCATACCATGAGCGCTCACCATCTACCACAAAAAATGGTGGGGTATAATCAATACGGCTAACTGTCGAAGAAGACATCTGTACGGGCCGTGTCATAAGACCATCCAGGGGTCAATGCTGGGTATCTCTGGACATACATACATATGCATAACATAATAACATGCATGATACAATAGATAGCAATATGATATAGGGAATGAAAATGTACATATATTCCTAAGTATATCATCATCTAATACATCTCTATACAGCTAAAATACAGGGAAATGGGGCGAAACTACCGAACAACTAAATAAAGGCCTATCAAAAGATATAGCGAGAATGGGGCGAAGCTACCCAGCAGCTAATAGAGGCCTATCAAGAGATAAATACATCAAAAAAAGTTAATAGTGTCAATGTCTACATCTTCGATGCTATCCACCTGATGTAACTTCTTCTAAGTCACTGGATCTCTATCTACAGGGATGTTAGGCCTATACAAAGGAGGATCTGCACTGGCAAATCCATATGGGTCACCTGAGGGACCAGCGTCAGAGCTAGAAGGATCAAAAGTATCTATCTCTACAGGATCTCTGCCCAAATGTCGGATGAAGAAATGTGCCCGGTCCAACTGCCGGGTCAATCTGTTAATCTATGTTACATGAGTCGGATCTCTGACATAGGCTAGCCAATCCGTTATCATCACGAATCCTGGAACCATATCCCCCATAAACTGTGTGGCGTGGGTCTGAGCTCCAATGGTACGAGGGATCCACCAATCTTTGGAATATCTCCCGAGTCTGGGGGGCCCTCGATAAAGTAAAGCGCATCAATCCCCAACAACGGGATATCGATTGACGGTTGATTGTAAACGAAGCCAATAACGCTGGCGGGGGAGGCAAGATCGGCATACGGATCTCTCCTGTAGTGCTCCTGATAGCACGCTCTCCTAAGTAAAGCTCCCATCCTCCATCTCTGAAGAGAGGAATCCTGCAGGTGGAAATGATGTACTCAACTCCTGTAGGGTACCCATCCTCAAATCCAACTCCCAAATGCTCTCCAGAATAGGGAACCCATGTGATGACACCTGTTGTCAACAACTCTAGCTGCAGGCGACAATGAGTGAAACCCTCAGCAACACGGACCTTCGTCAGTATGGAATGATGCCATCGTCGTCCTCGTGGATAGGTATCTAAGCCTTACACGCTCATAGTACGCAAACATGGAAGCCTCTTAGAGGCCCAAAACTGCCAACACAAAGGCAAACATCTGCTGTGAGTCAACACTATAACGCCCCGGAAAATCGAACCTTTGTAAATACTTTTAATAATGAATAAAATAATATTATTTATTATTATTCCATATTGATAAGATGAATGTCGTTTTATAACCTAGAAACTTCAGAACGTCGTAGTATTTTAACTGCGTGGATGAATTAAAGTGTTTGAATTTCTAAGACAAAAATAAAAGCTTTCCGAGAAATTTTCTGAAAAACACTATTCATCGATTTCTGCTCGGGAATTATTTTTAAATTTTCGAGAAATACGTAACGTTATAATATTATGGTGAGATGGATTATGTAATAATAATCTAAGTATGGAAAACGTAATATTTCGCATGCGGACTTAATTTGGGAACGTTAGGTTTATTAAGCATTAAAAGAAGAAAGTTGTGATCGTATAATGTGTATTCATTATATGAAGGTAATGAATGTACGTATAATATGATGTATTGTACTATTATGTATAAAGAATGAAATAACGTATATTAAGAATTAATATACGAGCTAGCATACGAGAATTATACGGTAGGTATGTATGTTAAGTTATTTAATTAAAGGGAATGGACTTGTAGGATTATTAGCCTAATAAGAGAAGTCCAATAAAATGTGACAAACAAGCCCAAGTGGTTGATAATCGTAAGTCCAATCTATTTGTAGTATAAGCCCAACAAGGAGTAAGCTAGATTAAATTAGCAAGCCCAATGTAAAGCCTTGATCCATGGGTCAAACCAAGTAGGAAATGGGTAGTCTTGATGGGCAAGAACTTTATGTGATAATCAAGCATTAGATATGTGTTGTGGTGATCAAGTAATAGAAGTGGCTAGCAAGTAGACTTGGAGGTTAAGTAATGAATAGTAAGGAGGTGTATTAAGGATGTGATTAAAGGAGGTGGAGGGTCTAAATGACTCTTATGCCCTAGCTTTGTCAAGCCTATAAATAGAGAGCTCACAAGTCATTTGATGGTTGTTCAATTTCTTCTCAACTTCTCTCAAAGACAAACAACTTAAGTGTTAGAGAGAATAAGCCACATAAGTCAAGAATAAGTCAAAAGTTCTTTGCTAATTTTCAAAGAGAAGAGAAGTACAAGTGCTTCTAGGGTAAGACTCTTGTCTAATTCATCTTCATCTCTATCATTGTAGGGTGATAAGGGAAGTATGATTGTATGTTAAGAACATGTAATATGTTAATAAGGAATGAACTTAAGTCGAATGATTTGAATAAGCAACTTGAACTCTAATAAGTTGTTAGAATCATGAAGAACTTGTCATATGTTTATCATATGATGTTAGTATATTGATTATAGCATGAGAACATTGATTAGTGGACTTAAGTTATTAATAAGTCATGAGCATGAAGATTTATAGTTCATAAGTTGAATAAGTTAAATGACTTATGAGAATAAGTCAAAACCTAATTTGTAAATAAGTTGGTATAATAATTAACTTGAAATGTTCATATGTTAATTAAAATCCATTTAGAACGTTTAGTAATGAAGCTATACCGGAATTCACACGATTAGACGATTATTGTCTTATTCGTGAAATTCTCGGAATGGAGGTCGTATTTTGTGTTTGAAGTCAGAAACGTAGGTTTTCGATGGAGACAAGTCATATTTGGCATTATAGAGTTGCGGACTCGAAAATGACTGAATTTCAACTTAGAACGAAGAAACGAGCGTTGAACGTTCACGAACGTTTATCGTTTTTGATGTAATGAACTCATAGGTGAAATTTTAGCAAGCGAAGTCAACTAGATAAAGTTCTTGAATGAATGCATAGAGCATGTAATTTGTGAACCGTAGGCTTTTGAACGAGCTACTTCAGACTTATAATGAAGAAGTTATGCGTCCGAGAAGTTCACAGAATTCAAAATCTGCAAAATTTTTCTAATGCACAGAGTTGGTGCCAACCCAAGGCCAAATGGTGGTAATTGCATGATTGCCATAATAATGTAATAGCATCTTTGCATAGTAGTCTTATTGTGCATGAGATGTAGAGTTAAATGTGGCCGCCATGGCCCCGTCAGTTTTAACAGACAAGAATAGTTACAAGTATAGAATGAAAGGGAATTCATTAGTAATGAACCAAGATGTTAATACAACATTGTTAAGGCATTATTAAACATGTAATGTATGATGATTAAGAGTTAATAATCAATTGAATGAGAACGTAATATGAATGACGTAATGAAAAGCCGGAACCGATAATAACAAATCTAAGTTATAAATTAGATTGAGAAGAAGGGTAAGATATAATTATCTTCATACGTGATTATTACCTAATTCGGTATGTTATGTGATCATGTATTATAGAGACTTAGAGACTTAAAGTGTACGTGTGTTAATCAGTAAGCAGACGCTAAAGGCAAGTACTCTAACCCTTGTTCTAGTTCAGTCTGGACAAGCTGTGTAATTCATGTATTCTTTCGCATGAAGTTTTAAATGATGAAGTCAAAGCCAATTCTTTCGGCTAGACTTATATTATGAATCTGTCAAGCATGATTAATTTTTACTGAGTTATATTGGTATGGTTTTCAATCGAAGACCAAGTATGCTAAAATGTTTTTGTCGTTTAACGACAGGCACGTGAGGTTGCCACAACTTAACGTACATACGTTTAATGAATGTAGTGTTGATCAACATACGGTACTATGGGCTGATCACCCAGAAGTGATCGTAAGCTATGCCGGACTTACGGACTTAGTGCTGGGTTGTACTTTTCAAAAGAAATTATGAAATGCTCTTAACCTTGAGCCTTAGTTAATATTCTACTGATAATTGTTGTTGGAAAACGTTTTGAAGGAAAAGAAGTGCTATTTTGAATTATCGATAGTACTTCGTAACTATTGTTAAGTTATTGAAGATATATAAGTTCTATATTTCAAGCATATTATTTATTAGAAATGTTGTACTTGCTGGGCTATCCATGCTCACTCTTGCTTGAACCATATGAACACAGCCAAGATCGAGCGGATCGAAGGCTCAGGTAAAGATAAGGGCAAGGCGAAGACGAACCTGTAGCATACTTATATAATAGTATAGGATGAATGTTTGTAATATATTTGATATTATGACAAGAACAAGTGAAAGGGTTACAAAGAACCTGGGGAATGTAATATTATTTCGGATATATAGAAGTTATATTAGTCCTTTTGAGACTATTCAGTGAAATGAATGAATGAATGGTAGTACCGTGTAGCACCATCTGTCGGGTTGGAAGAGACCCGGATTTGGGGGCGTCACGGGTTGGTATCAGAGCATTAGGTTATAAAACTTAAGGGGGGGAATTAAAAACCTTAAGTCATAACCTTAAGAGAAGTAAAAGAAGTACAAGAAGAAAATAACCTTATAAAAATTCATTATGATTATGTTATGTGTTTTTATTATTCTACTGACATGTACTAATCAACTTAATTATTTTGTGTAGATGTCAGGAGTAAACGAAATGTATTTAGATGGTCAAGCCAGTAGTGAAGAGTCGGTGAACCAAATAGAGGTTATACCGAACCCCATAGCGGCAGAGCCTGAAGTTGTGGTTATTGAGTCTGGAGACTCAGATAATGCTGACTACATGTCAGTATTTGATGGGATGATAGAGGAGGAAGTAGAGACAGTTTCCTTTAATCCAGTAGCTATAGCAGCCGAGATAGCTCCTGGGGGTCGATGATGTCTTTGTTCATGTCAGTGTTGGATAGAAATATCCATTACTGTCAGGAGGTCAAGGAGTCAAGGCGGAGCTCCAAAGCTGTTATAGAGGACAAGGCGATGTCGAGTCCATGTGGGACCGAGGAACATGACGAGAGGATTTTGGCTAAGGACAAAGTCCATGATTTAAAGCACGAGGTCTTTGAGCTCAAGGAGGAGCTAAAGACTAAGGTACATAAGATAGGGAGAATGTCCTATATCTATAGGAGTTCTCATACTGATTTCTAGCAATGTGTAGTGGATATCCCCGTGGAAGTGGGGCAAAACACGACATCTTATTAGCCGTGATATCATTCACGGTCTTGCCAAGGCGATTCGAGAATACCTTGAGGCAGATGTAGACTAGTAGTAGTTAGAGTAGTATGTAAATATTTTGTAAGTAGTAGTGACGTAAAGCCCTCTTTTATATAGCGAAGGGTAGTCTTTTATAAATCCCAATTTTTGGAAAGCAACAGCGGGAAATTAATGTAATCAGCTTAGGCTGTGTAATGTAACCGATGTAGTATTATACTACGAAGAATGAATATAAGTCCTTTTTTATGGAAAGCAATGTGTTATGGATGTTGACGTTATTGTTTAATATTAATGATAACTAATAAGGAAAGGAATAATAACGCAATGTGTTTATTGTATCAGCAAAATGCTGCCAAGAAGAGTGCAATGTAACCAAGGAACGAATGTGAATCAGCCGGAGGGAGGTCCGGTTAATTCGATGCAGGAGTTTATTAATTTAATAACAGCCGCATTTAGTAGAATAGGGGCTAATATTCCCGTGAATCCGGGAGTAGCACGAGCTATTACCTTTAAGGATTTCAAAAGTGTGGGTCTGCCGGAGTTCAAAGGAACTACGGACCCTATTGAAGCCCAAACGTGGGTTAATGAGATAGAGAAGGCATTTGTAATAGCAAATGTCGACGAGGCCCAAAAGGTTGCCTTTGCGACCTATATGATGAAGGAAGAGGCCAACTTTTGGTGGGAAGCCAATCAGGCTAGGGTTGGGATAGCAAATCTGATGTGGGATAGGTTCAAGGAAATATTCTTCGAGAATTACTTTCTCACGAGCATGCAAGGGAGGATGGAGATGCGATTTTTAGAGTTGAAACAAGGGGACATGACGGTTCCCCAATACGCCGCCAAGTTTAATGAACTGGCAAGGTTCGCTCCACATCAAGTGGATATTGAGGTGAGGAAGGCGCGACGGTTCGAGCAAGGCTTGAAACCCTGGCTCTATAACCGCATATTAGTGTTCCAAAGTACTTCTTTTGGGACCGTTTTAGAGAAGGTGATAATCGCCGAAGGTGGTAGTGAGGCTCTGAGTCAATACCACAAGGACAAGAAGAGTAAGGGTAAAGTAGACGGGAGAGTCAAAATCGAGGGAGCCAGTAGTAGTGACGAGGGTCAGAAGAGAAAGGTATTTAACTCTGGTAATACCGGAGTGAAGCAAGGAGACCCGAAGAGAAGAATGGAGGCCTGCAAGACCTGTGGGAAGACTCATTTAGGAGTCTGTCTCAAGGGGAAGGCCGTCTGCTACAATTGTGGACAGGAGGGGCACATTGCGCCAAATTATCCGAGTCCGAAAAAGAACCACGGATGCTTTGTATGTGGATCAATAGACCACATGGCAAAGAACTGCCTAAAGAAAGGGACAGACGGGAATCGGGGCACTAATAGCGGTAAGTTAGCTATTAGTGGGCCAACACAGCCGGGTAGACCGATGGGTCGTACCTTTAACATGACAGTCCAAGATGTCGTCGCATCAGGGGACGTCATCGTAGGTATTATTCCAATCAACGATATCAATGCGTACGTGCTTTTTGATTCGGGTGCTACTTGTTCGTTTATAGCATGCGATTTTGCTAGACGATTAGAATTACTTCCTGAAAAGTTGCCTATACCTTTAAATATTAAGGTAGCAAATGAAGAAATAATTCCTGTTGAAATTTTCCATAGGAGTTGTTGGGTAGACATCGGGGTTGTAAATTATCAGTAGATTTATTACCAATAAAGTTAGGAGAGTTTGATGTAATTCTCGGAATGGATTGGTTAGTAAACCATGGGGCAATTATAGATTGTCAAAAGAAATGTGTGAACATTAAGACGTTAGAACAACCTCAGGTAGTATTTTACGGGAATAGATCATCGGGACGTTCGTGTTGTCTAACCATGACACAAACTAGGAAATTACTGAGGAAGGGATGCGTAGGTTACCTGTGCCATGTTGTTGATACCCAGAGAGTGGTAGCAACCATGGAACAAATACCGATAGTCAGGGAATTCGCCGATGTATTTCCGAGTTAATTGTCTGGTCTTCCGCCAGATAGGGACACAGAGTTTGTAATATACATTGTGCCAGGAGCGGCACCAGTTTCCAGGGCACCGTATCGTATGACGCCAGTGGAAATGAAGGAGTTGATGGTGCAGTTGCAAGAGCTGTTGGATCGAAAGTACATTCAGCCGAGTGTGTCACCGTGGGGAGCACCGGTACTGTTTGTCAAGAAGAAGGACGGATCATTACGACTTTGTATCGACTATAGGGAGTTAAACAAGTTAACGATAAAGAATAAATACCTATTGCCCAGGATCGATGATCTCTTTGATTAGTTGAAAGGGGCTAAGTATTTTTCTAAAATAGATTTAAGGACGGGGTATCATCAGTTGAAGGTTAGGAAGGAGGATGTGCCAAAGACAGCATTTAGGACTCGTTATGGTCATTACGAGTTTTTAGTGATGTCATTTGGGTTGACTAATGCACCAGCTGCATTTATGGATATGATGAACAGAGTGTTCAAATAATATTTGGACAAGTTTGTCGTGGTGTTTATAGATGATATTCTAGTCTATTCTAAGATGCCAGAAGATCATGCTAAACACCTAAGGTTAGTATTGGAGACATTAAGGAAGGAGAAGTTGTACGCGAAATTCACAAAGTGTGAATTTTGGCTAGAGAAGGTGCAGTTTTTAGGTCATGTCATTGACCATGAGGGGATTTCAGTAGATCCAGCGAAGGTGGAAGCCGTGATGAATTGGGAACAACCGAAAACGCCAACCGAGGTACGGAGTTTCCTAGGGTTAGCGGGTTACTATTACAGATTCATCCAGGATTTTTCGAAGATAGCTACCCCGTTGACTAACTTGAAAAGGAAGACGGTGAAATATGCGTGGACTGATAAGTGTGAGGACAACTTTCAGGAATTGAAGAAGAGGTTGAGTGAAGAACCTGTGTTGTCATTACCCGATGACACAGGAAATTTTGTAATTTATCGCGATGCTTCACATAGAGGACTTGGTTGCGTGTTCATGCAGCATGGCAATGTCATTGCGTATGCATCTAGGCAGTTGAAGGATTATGAGAAAGTTTATCCTACTCATGATCTGGAACTGGCCGCAGTAGTTTTTGCTCTAATGATATGGAGACATTATCTTTATGGAGAAAAATGTGAGATATACACGGACCACAAGAGTCTAAAATATATCTTCACACAGAAAGAGTTGAATATGAGGCAGAGGAGATGGTTGGGGTTGATAAAGGATTATGACTGTGAAATCCTGTATCACCCTGGAAAAGCCAATGTAGTTGCCGACGCCTTAAGTAGGAAGGGTCGGGAAAAGTTGTCTTTATTAACAGCTCAAACTGAGTTAATAATAGAGATGGCTAGGATGGAGTTGGAAGTGAAGCTACCAAGTGAAGATGGACAAATGTTGTTTGCAACGGAGATGCAATCTACCATCGTAGAGAGGGTTAAAGAGGTACAACTCAAAATGGATGAGTGTAACCGGATGAGGGATCGGCTGACCAATGAAAAAGATACAAAGTGCAGTCTTGATAACGAGGGGTTATTAAGGTTTGAAGGAAGAATTTGGGTTTCGAATGAGACTGAATTAAAGGAGCAGGTTCTACAAGAGGCTCATAGTTTAAGGTTTTCGATTCATCCTGGTAGAACTAAGATGTATCAAGATCTTCGACAGAGTTTCTGGTGGCCGAACATGAAGAGGGAGATAGCTTAGTATGTGAGTAGGTGCTTAACTTGTCAAAGAGTTAAGGCCGAACATCAACGACCTAGTGGCTTGCTACAGTCATTAGAAATTTCGGAGTGGAAATGTGAGAATATCACGATTGATTTTGTGGTGGGGCTTCCGACTACAACCAAGGGGTATGATGCGATTTGGGTAATAGTGGACCGGTCGACAAAGTCAGCTCACTTTTTGCCAATTAGGGTCAAGTATAACTTGGACCAGTTAGCTAGACTTTATATTAAGGAAATAATTTCTAGACATACAGCACCAGTATCGATTGTGTCATATCGTGACCCATGATTCATATCGAACTATTGGAGGAGTCTACAAGAGCAGTTAGGAACGCAGTTGAATTTTGAGTACGACGTATCATGCACAAACTGATGGACAGAGCGAGAGAACAATTCAGACGTTAGAAGATATGCTAAGATCTCGCGTCATGGATTTCAAGGGTAGTTGGGATGATCATCTACCGTTAGTAGAGTTTGTGTATAACAATAGTTATCATACAAGCATAGGTATGCTGCCTTACGAAACTTTGTATGGGAGGAAATGCAAAATGCCACTGTATTAGGATGAGGTAGGAGAACGCCGAATGTTGGGACCAGAATTGGTGCAACAGACAGTGGATATTGTCAAGAAGATACAAATGCATCTTCTAGCAGCTCAAGACAGATAGAAGAAGTTTACGGATCTGCATAGAGAGAATCGAGAGTTTGAAGTAGGCTCTTATGTCTTTCTGAAACTATCTCCCTGGAAAGGAAAGATACGCTTTGGAAAGAAAGGAAAGTTAAGTCCAAGGTTTATAGGACCTTTTAAAGTATTAAAACGTGTAGGTGAGGTAGCTTACATGGTAGCATTACCTCCAGACATAGGACAAATACATAATGTATTTCACGTATCGGTATTGCATCCTTATAAGCTAGATTATAAGCACCTGATAGAATATGAGCCTATTCATGTCGAGAAGGACTTAATGTATGAGGAAACGCCGATTCAAATTATCGATAGAAAAGAACAAGTTCTGCGGAATAAAGTCATATCTTCTGTGAAGGTGATATAGAAGAACCACGATATAGAAGAAGCAACGTGAGAGTTAGAAGAAATGATGAAAAAGAATTACCCGCATTTATTTGTGTAATTTTTTTATATAGCTAGATTCTAGGGACAGAATCCTTATAAGGGGGAGAGAATGTAACGCCCCGGAAAATCAAACCTTTGTAAATACTTTTAATAATGAATAAAATAATATTATTTATTATTATTCCGTATTGATAAGATGAATGTTGTTCTATAACCTAGAAATGTCGGAACATCATAGTATTTTAACTACGTGGATGAATTAAAGTGTTTGAATTTCTAAGACGAAAATAAAAGCTTTTCGAGAAATTTTCCGAAAAACATTATTCATCGATTTCTGCTCGGGAATTATTTTTGAATTTTTGAGAAATACGTAACGTTATAATATTAAGGTGAGATGGATTATGTAATAATAATCTATGTATGGAAAACATAATATTTCGCATGCGGACATAATTTTGGAACGTTAGGTTTATTAAGCGTTAAAAGAAGAAAGTTGTGATCGTATAATGTGTATTCATTATATGAAGGTAATGAATGTAAGTATAATATGATGTATTGTACTATTATGTATGAAGAATGAATATACGAGCTAGCATACGAGAATTATACGTGAGGTATGTATGTTAAGTTATTTAATTAAAGGGAATGGACTTGTAAGATTATTAGCCTAATAAGAGAAGTCCAATAGAATGTGACAAGCAAGCCCAAGTGGTTGATAATCGTAAGTCCAATCTATTTGTAGTATAAGCCCAACAAGGAATAAGCTAGATTAAATTAGCAAGCCCAATGTAAAGCCTTGATCCATGGGTCAAACCAAGTAGGAAATGGGTAGTCTTGATGGGCAAGAACTTTATGTGATAATCAAGCATTAGATATGTGTTGTGGTGATCAAGTAATAGAAGTGGCTAGCAAGTACACTTGGAGGTTAAGTAATGAATAGTAAGGAGGTGTATTAAGGAGGTGATTAAAGGAGGTGGAGGGTTTAAATGACTCTTATGCCCTAGCTTTGTCAAGCCTATAAATAGAGAGCTCACAAGTCATTTGATGGTTGTTCAATTTCTTCTCAACTTCTCTCAAAGACAAACAACTTAAGTGTTAGAGAGAATAAGCCACATAAGTCAAAAGTTCTTTGCTAGTTTTCAAAGAGAAGAGAAGTACAAGTGCTTCTAGGGTAAGACTCTTGTCTAATTCATCTTCATCTCTATCATTGTAGGGTGATAAGGGAAGTATGATTGTATGTTAAAAATATGTAATATGTTAAAAAGGAATGAACTTAAGCCGAATGATTTGAATAAGCAACTTTAACTCTAATAAGTTGTTAGAATCATGAAGAACTTGACATATGTTTGTTATATGATGTTAGCATGTTGATTATAGCATGAGAACATTGATTAGTGGACTTAAGTTATTAATAAGTCATGAGTATGAAGATTTATAGTTCATAAGTTGAATAAGTTAAATGACTTATGAGAATAAGTCAAAATCTACTTTGTAAATAAGTTGGTATAATAAATGTTCATATGTTAATTAAAATCCATTTAGAACGCTTAGTAATGAAGCTTTGCCAGAATTCACACGATTAGACGATTATTGTCGAATTCGTGAAATTCTCGGAATGGAAGTCGTATTTTATGTTTGAAGTCAGAAACATAGGTTTTCGATGGAGACAAGTCATATTTGGCATTATAGAGTTGCGGACTCAAAAATGACCGAATTCCGACTTAGAACGAAGAAACGAGCGTTGAACGTTCACGAACGTTTATCGTTTTCGATAAAATGTACTCATAGGTGAAATTTTAGCAAACGATGTCAAATAGATAAAATTCTTGCATGAATGTATATAGCATGTAATTTGTGAACCGTAGGCTTTTGAACGAGCCAATTTGGACTTATAACGAAGAAGTTATGCGTCCGGGAAGTTCACAGAATTCAAAATTTGCAAAATTTTTCCAAGGCACAGAGTTGGCGCCGCGGCGCCAACCTATGGCCAAATGGTGGTGCCGCATTGCCGTATTGATGTAATAACATATCTGCAGAGTCTTGTGCTTGCATACGAGATGCAGAGTTAAATGTATACGCCCTTGATCCCGAGTTTGATGAGACAAGAATAGTTACAAGTATAGAATGAAAGGGAATTCATTAGTAATGAACCAAGATGTTAATACAACATTTTTAAGGCATTATTAAACATGTAATGTATGATGATTAAGAGTTAATAATCAATTCAATGAGAACGTAATATGAATGACGTACTGAAAAGCCGGAACCAATAATAACAAATCTAAGTCATAAATTAGATTGAGAAGAAGGGTAAGATATAATTATCTTTATACGTGATTATTACCTAATTCAGTATGTTATGTGATCATGTATTGTAGAGACTTAGAGACTTAAAGTGTACGTGTGTTAATCAGTAAGCAGACGCTAAAGGCAAGTACTCTAACCCTTGTTCCAGTTCAGTCTGGACAAGTTGTGTAATTCATGTATTCTTTCGCATGAAGTATTAAATGATGAAGTCAAAGCCAATTCTTTCGGCTAGACTTATATTATGAATTTGTCAAGCATGATTAAAGTTTACCGAGTTATATTGGTATGGTTTTCAATCGAAGACCAAGTATGCTAAAATGTTTTTGTCGTTTAACGACAGGCACGTGAGGTTGCCACAACTTAAACGTATATACGTTTAATGAATGTAGTGTTGATCAACATAGAGTACTATGGGCTGATCATCTAGAAGTGCTCGTAAGCTATGCCGAACTTACAAACTTAGTGTCGGGTTGTCCTTTTCAAAAGAAATTATGAAATGCTCTTAACCTTGAGCCTTAGTTAATATTCTACTGAAATTGTTGTTGGAAAACGTTTTGAAGGAAAAGAAGTGCTATTTTGAATTATCGATAGTACTTCGTAACTATTGTTCAGTTATTGAAGATATATAAGTTCTATGTTTCAAGCATGTTGTTTATTAGAAATGTTGTACTTGCTAGGCTATCCATGCTCACTCTTGCTTGAACCATATGAACACAGCCAAGATCGAGCAGACCGAAGGTTCAGGCAAAGATAAGGGCAAGGCAAAGACGAACCCGTAACATACTTATGTAATAGTATAGGATGAATGTTTGTAATATATTTGATATTATGACAACAACAAGTGAAAGGGTTACAAAGAACCTGGGGAATGTAATATTATTTCGGATATATAGAAATTATATTAGTCCTATGGGACTATTCAATGAAATGAATGAATGAATGGTAGTACCGTGTAGCACCATCTGTCGGGTTGGAAGAGACCCGGATTTGGGGGCGTCACAAACACTCTTAACCTATACATGGGAAAAGACAAGAGAAACACTCACCAGTAGAAACGGGTAGAATCCTAACCACGCCTCGGTCAAGCCCTGCGATCGCATGTGTATTCCCCTTGGGAAGTAGGCAAAGGTATACGAACCCCAGTCATAGTCTCCTATACGGTCCATGTGTCGAGTGGTGCTGATCAAAGCGAAGGACACCGTAATGGAATTATCTGCTATGAAGCAGCCCCTAATGATAATCAGGAACAATCGCTAAAGAATGCGGTCCCTGACTCTCACATCATCGAGTTTAGGCTCACTCAACAGCCCGCTCATAGCATCTACTCTCAAAGGACCCTTACGAATAGTCCTGCCCTTGAGCGTCTCAGTCGGGACTCCCAATAAGGATCTGACGGCAGTAGGGGTAATATCCGCCGTACAAGGCACTGGATCCCCTCCAAACTCCATACCTGTGATAAATCACCAAATCATCGACGTCATCATCACCTCATAGTCCAGCAAATGGAGTGACTGAGTCTGGTGAAACCACCGCTCAGACAATGCTCTAAGGTAACCCCAGGGACAGCGACGGGGAAGAATGGAAAAGAATGCTCCAAATCCCCAGCCATGTACAATCGCTCTATAGTCATCATGCAAGGCCTGATACATAGACTGGATGCTGAACCAGTTCCCTCGAGGCTATGTGAAGCTGGGAACCTACATGAAATGAAGATCAATATCAGAATCCTTCAATCCTCATCAATAGGAAACAAAGGAAGATTAAGATCTAACTTCATACCTCATTTGCGTGCAGGTATACTGAAGGATGCCGACTCAAGTCACCTAGAAGATTTGGGTTCGCCACTTGAATTCCAGGCAACTCCCTATTGGGAACACGTACAGCAGGAGCAGAAACCTCGACTGGTACATCCTCCTCCTCGTCCTTGACATTCAGCACTTCAACCCGTATAGGACGTATCACTGCCTCCACCAAACGACGAGGCTGTCTAACAGATCGGTGGTGAGGCTCTTTAAAAGCCCTCCTCCGTACACCTGAAGTGGTCCTACGGGAACTACTCGGCTGATCCAGATCCATAATATCTGAACAACAAATCTCCAAATCACCTCAAAAAGGGTGTGGTAAATTCTTAACTGGAGCCTTTCAACATGCATGCATTATTTTAACATACGTCTACAGTAGAGTTAAAAATGCATGACTAATCATTCCTATATTTTGGGAAAATTTTGCCATAGCCCCTTTGTAAATGGGACTATCCACATGCATATAGGCATGACTAGGTAACCTCAGTAGCACACCTATACACAGTCATATACATCCTATATGCACATTACAGTAAAAAATCTATAAGTGTAATCTAATTACCAGGATTATTTTGCTTGTCTACCTTTACTCATTTGTCCTCAGATAGGATAAGAAATGACAGTAAAAGGTAACAATTTGACTGCTTCAAAAGTTAAATTTTTTCACATCATTATGTTCAGCATGGTTTAATACAAACATTTGCTATGTTGAATATTTTTTATCAAGTCATATCAGCATGCATATTCACTACTACGTGTCTAAATGCATTTCATGTGATAAGTCATTTTCTAATGGATAAAAACTGGAAAAGAATACATGCATACATTACCGGGACAATGAAGAACGCTTGTATGGTAGCAAATTATGCAGGAAGTTGCCCGAACTCAACAAGTCTGACGAGAAGCGCTCAGATTTCCTTCGTCGCGTAACTTGAAAATGACTTATGAAAGCAACCTTTGGGCTTTACATAGCCATGGTTGGCCGCAAAACCACCTACAGCTGCTGCAGGTGTACCTGCGGCACTCCTACATGGGTCCCACACCTCCGTCTTGCTCCAGTTAGAGTTGCAAAGGAGGTCTCACAAGTTGAAAAAGCCAAATCAGGAGAGAAAGCGCAACGCGATTGAGCGAAATAGCCGGAATCCTAGTGTTCATGTGTCAAACCCTGGCTCCACATATTCCACGTTGGTATTCACCTGCATACAAGGTATACAATACCAGTGGCCTCAGCTTTTACACATCATGTTCGGCAATACCCCACAAAGGTCCGATGTCGTCAATGAGCGTCAGGCAACCCTGACGTATCCCCGGTAGGGGTTATAACGCAGAACCTACGAAGTTCAATCAAATACGTATCCCCGACGGGGGTTACAATGTAGAACCTACGAAGTTCAATCAAATACGTATCCCCGGAGGAGGTTACAACGCAAAACCTATGAAGTTCAATCAAATATGTATCCCCGGTAGGGGTTATAACGCCGAAGTTGCAAGACAAATACGTATCCACGGCGGGGGTTACAACACAATTCAACCATTGATACATGCATCAATGAAGGTCAAGTAACCTTGACATCATGTCAGCCGATGTCAAGTAAATCCATCGAAGCTTATCAACATATCCCCGGCGGGGGTTACAACGCAATTCAACCATTGATACACACATCAATGAAGGTCACGCAACCTTGACATCATCATAGCTGATGGCAAGTAAATCCATCGAAGCTTATCAACATATCCCCAGCGGGGGTTACAACGTAATTCAACCATTGATACACACATCAATAAAGGTCAAGCAATCTTGACAATGCATCCATTAGGGATCTATCCGCTGATACACACATTAACGAAGGTCAGGCTACCCTGACAACAACCGACTATTGGCAGTAACTCCGACAGGATGAGGAAATATGTTATACACATCCTCAAAGCAGACAAATCTTTATCTCCACAGATCTCTTACACACAAGAGGTACCTCTATGGAATATAAGCCAGTGTCTAGGATTCGAGACTTTGGTGATAGTCCCAACGTCAACATCCTTAGAGACTTGGATCGCATGTCCAAGCCATCATTGATTATCATCCCAACAGGATTACATGACAATAATTTCATTCATACATTTGCATCATGTTGCTGCACATAGCATCATGTTTATTTCACTTGTATTTCAAGTGTCTAGGATTCTTTATACTATCCATGCCTTGCATTGCATTAATATGATAAAGAGGGTCATCTGTAGACACTCGAAATTTTTATGTACAACAGTTACTAACAATACAGGAAGACAGAATTGTCTTTCAGAGATAACCCTGGAAGATAGCTCATATCCATTCCGGATACCACTGGGAAAGTCCATTCCGGATACTACCAGAAGATCAATTCACAACCCAGAACACACACCGGGAGCTTCAACCACACCCCGGAACACACACCGGGACTCTCAATCTTCACTCCCGAACACACACCGGAAGGATCTGTTCTAACTTCGGAGATAACCCCAAGTTTCGTCCTTGGCGATAACCCCAAGGAATGCTGTTGCAGTTCCGGCGATAACTCCAAAAATGTTTGTTTCAAATACATGTGATCAGCTTCAAGCTCAGCCCTCCTGCCGAGGCGCTCATACCTTAGACCCGAAGCTAACACTGGGAAGACAGGTTCTCTCATAGATGACCTTGCGGCATTCAAACACTTGCAGCAGTCCAATCTCAGATGTAACCCTGAGCAATGTCTGCTTTCCGCTCAAACCGGCAATAACCCCGGTGAGGAGCCAAACGTCATCTCATAGCCTCAACATGCTCTCTCACAAGATGATATCGCGGCATAACAACAAGTAGTCCAATCTCAGATGTAACCCTAAGCAACGTCTACTTTCAGCTCAAACTGACGATAACCCCGGCGAAGAGTCAAACATCATCTTGCCACATCATCATTTGGTAATCATAGCTATGTCAGCAGCAGTACTATGACCATCCATTTATATATACAAGATCTGAATTCGACCATTTTAGGGAGAGGAAGAGAGAGAAAAGGCGAGGAAGCCCTGTCCATTTTGCTCTATACACACCCATATTGAGTGTTTCTTCTTCTGTTAGCTCATATATAGCTATCTTTTGTCCGACGGGAGCTGAGTACTTATCCAAAAAGAGTCATAGAATTCTACTTTGGCAGCCCACTGTAAGCCTTCTCACATTCTATAAAGCCTTCTTTTCACATTATCACACACTGTTGTACACGTTGAGAGTCGTGTAAGTGTGTTCGCCTAGACTTCGGTCCATGGTTTTCATTTCTATCTGTATATATATACGTACATATATATATATATATATATATATATATATATATATATATATTTTTATACGGACTAACATTATCGAGTTATGCCTCGATTGAGCCTAGATTTCGGTCTGGTGCGTTTATTGGCTTTTATATATATTTATATATATAAACTGATGTCAAACTCTGTCTGATGAGCCTAGACTTCGGTCTGGAGCATTTAAATGCTTATATATATATATATATATATATATATATATATATATATAAAGCGTGGTGGGACTACATGCGATGAGCCTAGATTTTACATCCGGTGCGTTTATTTGCTTATATATATATATATAATTGTTGTCGGACATATCCGATGAGCACGGATTTTATATCCGGTGCATTTTTGCTTTTATAAAATCCGGATATATATATATATATATATTATATATAAAATCCAGCTCATCGGATATGTCCGACAACAATTATATATATATATATATATATATATATATATATATATATATATATATATTTACATTTCATCCAAGCCCGGAGTTTCTCCGTGGCTTTTATGACTTTCTTTACATATTAAATCACACTTTTGGAGTTTACGCCGTGGTAGTTGATAGCATTTATTGCTTTATTTACATTTTCGATCCCCATGGAGTTGCTTCGCGGTGGTTGATCATGCATATATATATATATATATATATATATATATATATATATTTTCTAGCTTTTATATATATATAACTTGTAAGACCCCGAATTTTATGAAATAAGAGTATTCAATTTTTCTTATAGTTACTATTCATGAGTTACTATTCATGAAGCATGATAAAATTTTTTCGTAAGAAGGCATTACTCAATAATTGTTACAGTAATTATTGTTCAATATTTTATTTTATTGATTCAATAATTGCTACGTTGATATTTTATAATTGTCACGGCACAATATTTCTCATTATCGGATCAATAATTTATATTATTTGGAAAATATTATTAGGTAGCATTATTGGCAATGTCTAGAAAGTTCTGTCAAGGAGAGGTTTGGTCATCTAATTGCGCGCCAGTAAGGAGAAATTCTTATTGGAAAGCCCCCTCTTTCCTGGGAACTGCCTGGTTGTCAATATTGTGATTCTGTAATATTATTTGTGAATAATTAATTATTGATTTATATGATGAGTAAAATATTGATTTTATGTGGATATAGATGGAGAAAATTTTTAAATGTGACAATTGTTGAAAATTAATATTTTATCTTTTCTAATAAAATAATTCATTTGAATATATTATTTTAATAATATAATAATGGTGATATTTTTACAGTGAATGTGGGATATATGAGTATATGAGGAGGAGGAGTATATTTGTTACTAAAATTGTTTAAAACATGTTAAACAAGTTTGTGGACCCCATTTCTTGACTGAAATTTGATTATAACTTGTAAAATCGCCCGTTTGTGGATTTCGGTCAATTTCTATTTGGAATTTGGTAAAACATTCTTCTGAAAGGTTGTAGAGAATTGAATTTCCTATAAAAACTCGTGAGATTCGAATTTTCTGACAAAAAGGCTATTTATTGTGAATTATTGAAGTTCTGAAACTCCGAAATAATTATTTTTAAAAAGTTATAAATTTGTTTTAAAAGAAAAACGTTTTTAACAAGGTAGGTGTGCCCACTAGCATGGAAAAAGAGCTGAGATCAGATTGTCCAAGGTGTGCGTGAAGATTATATTTATATATTAATATTTTAATAAATTTTCTACTTTGGTGTTCTAAGCATTTTCCTATAAATATGGTGCTTAGGTTAGAATTGAAAATTATACCAGAAACTAAAGTTTTCTCTCTCTATAATATCGATCGTATCTTGTAAGTATTTTGATATCTTGAGTGTTGCTATATGGTGCAAGTTCGTTCAGCGTTATTCCAATCAGAAGTATTTCTCTTTTGAGGTAAGGGATAGTAAGGGATTTTTAAGGGTGATTATGTTTTTCAGTTTTGTATTTTTTTCGGACCTTCAAAAATTTTGGAAAAATTTGAAATGATATTTTGATGAATTTTGTAGATTGTGTCCAAAAATGGCGATTTTTGGATGTTTAGATTAAGAGTTATGGATTTTATGAGAAAAGACTATTTTAAAAGTAAACCCTTATAACTCCTTGTGATTAACTCCAAAATTGATGAAATTTTTATTGGGAGTACATCTATATAATATCAGTATACCAAGTAAATTTCAGAATTTTTGGATAAAAGTATAATTTATGATAAATGTTTAAATATTCGGTGGTTTTGGCCATATGAAAAAATAGTAAATGAATTTTTAAAATTCCGAGAAAAATATATGTTCAATATGGGACTATGTTATGCTAAATCCCAGAAAAGAAATATTTTTGGAACTGATTTGGTATTTTTCATGAAAATATTCTAGTTATGAGTAAATGAATTAAATATGTTATGTGAAGTAAGAAAATTGGAAAATATGATTTTATGGCTTGAGAATCATATATGAGGTATATGTAGATTTTTATGAGGGTTTTGATTATTGGTGATGAAATCTTATGAGTTTGGCATTTTAAGATGATTAAATGCATTTATTAATAAAGTGTAAACAATTAAAATAAATTATTTATAAGTTTAAGAAATGATTAAAATATTATGGTAATATTAATAATATTAGATTATGAGATTATTAAGTGATTTATAACATTTTGATTAAGGTGTTATGAGATCATTGATTTATGAATCTTACTCTTGAGATTAAATCTATATGTTGATTATATTGTTTTTATTATCATATATAACATTCTTATAACCCTAATGATGATATTTCTTTTTGACTTGAGTGTAAAGATGAGTAGATTATTGGTATGATTGTGACTATAGGTTCTCTTTGGCCAGTAGTGCAAAGTTGAATTTTTGACTAGTATGATCATGACCATTGAATTTATAATTGAATATCTTTAGCTAAAGTGAAAAGGTGAATTGATTAACATATATGGTTATAATTATGGTTTATATAAATTCTGAAATGATTATGTATTTCTTTGAGATATGAATATCTTTGACCCGTAATGCAAAGAAGAATTATTGATGAATATCTTTGGCCCGTAGTGCAAAGATGACCTGTTGTTGAATATCTTTGGCCTGTAGTGCAAAGATGAACTATTGATAAATATCTTTGGCCGTAGTGCAAAGATGAATTTATTAGTATGATTATGGACAGGAACTGTTATTTGGTATAACCATGATCTTTGATGTTTCAGTTAAAGACAGGTGATGAAATTATCTTCGTCCTAGATGCGAAGAGGAATTTAGAACTACAATTATGATTGAGTTATTTACATGATTGTGGAAAGGAACTGTCGATTGATGTTACAGGGATAAAATATTGTTGGTGGACTTTTAACGTGGAGAAGATAATAGACTTTATGATCTATTTTACTCTTCTAATGGATTGCTCGTTCTGCTGCAACTATGGTTGAAAAGTTTTATCATCTACCATATGTTCTAAGTCTCTGATTTATTACTGATGAAGGCTATTGATAATTTAATTATCTTTAATCATGATATTCTTTACTGGGCTATTTGTGCTCACCATTTTGCTTCACAATTCCTTTCAGGTAATAAGAGTGTAGCTGGGTCGAGCGGGGATAACAAGGGATAGAACGGTGGTCTATAGTTGTTGAGGTTCTCCCTAAAGAGTATGGAAATAATTTTATTGAGGACTTTAGTGTGCTGTATTTTATACATCTTTTAATAGTTCTATTTGGTGAATCAAATAGGGTGAGGCGAACCCAACTTTAGAAGGGTGTTTTGTCAATATCATACAAGATGTCTAATGACATACAAACTCGTGTTATCATAAGACAAGGTTGTGCACATCCACTTGTTGAGTATATCTACGAGCACTACCTATATGATCTTGGAGTTTATTTGAAATATAATTTTTACTTAAAGACAACGGGGATAATTATATGTCAAGAGAAGACTCACCATTGGAAAGAACATGATAGTAATCTTCTCGTTTTTCTTTGGGGTCTATTAGGTCAACCAAGGATAATTCTGTAGGCATATGATATCTATTATAGCCTAGACGCATGGCCTCCCATGTACGAAGGTTTTCTTGAGCACTTCCCAAGGATTTTAATTTCTAAAACAGTTATTGACTGTACTTTTATGTAATGTATCAATGTGAGGTGTTGTCCATAGTTGGGACATGAGTCACAGTTGGTATTAAAACTCACAGTATATGTATTGTTGTATTTTGCACGACAATTGTAGTAATAAAGTTGTAGTTGTTTTCTGTACCATGTATTTGGCGACTCAGAATAGGTTGGATGGATTGGACCTATTTTGGGGGCGTCACAGTTGGTATAAGAGCTTAGGGATATGATCTCTGGCGGATATCGGGAAATAGAACTAGGAGGGGAAAGATGAGTAAACCATTTGCTAGTGTGTCCTACCTAAGCTTATTTGTTGGTCGGTCATAATATAAGGATATTATGTGATATGTTAATTTGTTTAATTAACCCTTGTTTTGAAGCTGTATTCTAGAATGATATCTGAAATACAGGAGATGAGCAATGGAGAAATCATAATGACATAGAAGATGGAATCTGAAATGAAAGCAAGGTATTCTCAACTCTTTGAAATACCAGGTACGTAAATTTCGGGGACGAAATTTCATAAGGAGGAGAGATTGTAAGACCCCAAATTTTATGAAATAAAAGTATTCAATTTTTCTTATAAATACTATTCATGAGTTACTATTCATGAGTTACTATTCATGAGTACTATTCATGAAGCATGATAAAAAAAATTCGTAAGAAGGCATTACTCAATAATTGTTACAGTAATTACTGTTCAATATTTTATTTTATTGATTCAATAATTGCTGCGTTGATATTTTATAATTGTCACGGCACAGTATTTCCCATTATTGGATCAATAATTCATATTATTTGGATAATATTATTAGATAGCATTATTGGCAATGTCTAGAAAGTTCTGTCGAGGAGAGGTTTGGTCATCTAATTGCGCGTCAGTAAGGAGAAATTCTTATTGGAAAGCCCCCTATTTCCTGGGAACTGCCTGGTTGTCAATATTGTGATTCTGTAATATTATTTGTGAATAATTAATTATTGATTTATATGATGAGGAAAATATTGATTTTATGTGGATATAGATGGAGAAATTTTTTAAATTTGACAATTGTTGAAAATTAATATTTTATCTTTTCTGATAAACTAATTCATTTGAATATATTATTTTAATAATATAATAATGGTGATATTTTTACAATGAATGTGGGATATATGAGTATATGAGGAGGAGGAGTATTTTTGTTACTAAAATTGTTTAAAACATGTTAAACATGTTTGTGGACCCCATTTCTTGACTGAAATTTGATTATAACCTGTAAAATCGCCCGTTTGTGGATTTCGGTCAATTTCTGTTTGGAATTTGGAAAAACTTTCTTCTGCAAAGTTGTAGAGAATTGAATTTCCTATAAAAAGGCGCGAGATTTGAATTTTCTGACAAAAGGGCTATTTATTATGAATTATTGAAGTTCCAAAGCTCCGAAATAATTATTTTTCAAAAGTTTTAAATTTGTTTTAAAAGAAAAACGTTTTTGTGACGCCCCCAAAATTAGGTATACATCACCCATCTTGGGTCGCCACTTACATGGTACAAAATTCAAATACAAGTTAATTATACAACCGTCGTGTAAGATACGACAAAATATATACAATGAGTTTTAACTCGAATATTGTCATCTAGATAGTATTCAAACACAAATAAGTCCTCATTACATTTATTGCCACACTATTTAACAGAATAGTGAGGACTACTAGATAATACTATCATCTGGACAATCACTCCATTCCCCGACTTGTCCCAGCTACGTTCTCATTTCCTGAAGAGAACAGTGAAAGAAAGGGTGAGCTCAACTAGCCCAGCAAGAAATATTATGACTAAGATAATGCAGAATAAATTATCAATAGTCTCCAACAATGTTAAACTAATAAAATACAATAGACATCAAGTTTAACTGCAGCGGCCAAGCAATCCATGAAAAGAGTCAAGTAGGGAATAAAATCTACTATCTTTTATGATTTAAAAAGTTTTTCATCACTTTTATCATTTGAGACTCGACTTAATAAATTATCCACATCATCCCCAGACTACTACCAAGGGTATTCATTAGGGTCACGACCACAAATTCCATGCACTACGGGCCAAGGATATTTGTGTATTCATCAATGGTCATGATCATGCCAACAACTGTCCATCAATGCACTACGGGCCAATGAGGACTTTTAGCACATCATTTGTAACATTACGGTCATGATTTTACCAAATAATCCCTGGTCATAATCATACCAAGTCCATCTATGCACTACAGGCCACAGATGACTTTCAACATAATATAACTATGAGGATGATGACAATGATATATGAATTCAATAAAACAAGTTCAAGAATTAATTTGTCTAGGAACCAATAACGTTTCAATTGTCAACAAAATATTATTATGTGGTGTAAAATTCAAGAATGCTCAGAAGAATATTTCCATGAAAAGATATTGGATGAAGCACAAAATTCAAGGATATTCCACTAATTTCATGGAGTATAGAAGTCAAAATTTTAACCAACTGAGTATAATAATGAATGGAATAACAAAAGAAATCACCATGCATGCGGTACTTTGCATAGACAGGTTATTCCAACAGAATAATAATAACGGAACCAGGTCAGGTGAAATTCACAATCGGCTGGGATGTTCTAATGTAATAATAAATAATTAAAAGCAGAACCAGTCCGACGATATAAGCAGATGAGGATATTCCAACAGAATGAATGAATAATTAAAACGAAACCAGGTCCGGCGTATAGCACAGACAGGATATTCCAACAGAATGAATGAATAATTAAAATAGAACCAGGTCAGGCGTATAGCACAGTGGATGTTCCAACGGAATAGTAAAGATAGAATAATAGAAGAATGTCACCAAGTATAGGGTTGCTCACAGATACAAAAAGTTATTCCAATGTAATAATAAAGAAATGGAATAACAGAAGTTCTCTTCTTGAATACAAAAGAATAATATTCCTTACCGTAAAAGAACTGAATATAAGAGTAGTTAAGTAGCAGAAAACTTTTCTTCTTTCTCTCTATAATTTTCTCTTTCTAGAGTTCAGTGATTTCGTAAGAAAATAATGAAGGAATGAGCTTCTATTTATAGAAAAATGGACTGCATAGTAACTAACTCAGGAACAGTCCAGATTGATTTACTTTAATCTGACGGTCCATAATTAAAGAAAAATCTTTTAAATAAAATATATTATATATATATTATATATATATATATATATAAATACTAATAATAATTGTACTGCCCCCGACTTTGTCAATCATAATAATAATTATACTCCCCCACGTTTTCAAAATCACACATCATATATATATTATATATATATAATCATCAATCATCATATATATATATATATAATACTCATTTCTCGACCCTTTTTCTCCCTCCCCAATTCCTCCGTAAAAATGTCTTCAACCAAGACTTTTCCAAACACATGGGTCCCACTGTGGGGGCCCCCACCTTTATCAAATAAAATAACTTTTCACCGATTATTTTGAAAAATGGGTAAATAGGGGTCCATAAATAAGAAAAACTTCATAAACATCACCTTAATAATTTTAACAACATTTATCATCTTTATTACAATTCACAGTATTAATCGACCAAGTCGTTCCCAGGATAGAGGGGGCCTTCCGGTAAGGATTTCTCCTCACTGGCGCGTAATTACCTAACCTCTCCTTAACAGAACTTCTAGACATCGTTAATATTGCAAATAATAATATTAATAACTTTGTCGTCTCAATTATTGATTTAATAATATATAAAATATCAACAATAATTGAATCAATTAACGTGAGATACTATGCAACAAATATTGTAGCAATAATTGAACAAAACTGAGTGACTTCTCACGTAAGCATCAATAATCAATACCGTATGTTACTATGCAACCACGCATATTTATGTACTTTTACTACCGGGTAGTTCAACAGTATTTACGGTAAAACTTCCGCCGTTATTTTCATAAAAATATTTTTTTCGTTTTCTAAATCCGACAATAATTCTGTTGTGGGGTTCACCAATGATTGTGCCATCGTACGAATATTCCCTGTTAAAACGAATATTCCCCGACCAATCGAATATTATTTATCCACTTGTGTACTTTGCAAAATTTATAAATATTACCCACAACTATAACATTATATCAAATTTACTCCATAATATTCAAAAATGATATTTATAGAAAATTCATCATTATTCATAAAAGTTGGGGTCTTCTGAGTTTTTTAACAAGGTAAGTGTGCCCACTAGCATGGAAAAGAGTGAGATCAGATTGTCCAAGGTGTGCGTGAAGATCATTGATTTATGAATCTTATCTTGAGATTAAATCTATATGTTGATTATATTATTTTTATTATCATATATAACATTCTTATAACCCTAATGATGATATTTCTCTTTGACTTGAGTGTAAAGATGGGTAGATTATTGGTATGATCGTGACTATAGGTTCTCTTTGGCCAGTAGTGCAAAGTTGAATTGTTGACTGGTATGATCATGACCATTGAATTTATAATTGAATATCTTTAGCTAAAGTGCAAAGGTGAATTAATCAACATATATGGTTATAATTATGGTTTATATAAATTCTGAAATGATTATGTATTTCTTTGAGATATGAATATCTTTGACCCGTAGTGCAAAGATGAATTATTGATGAATATCTTTGGCCGGTAGTGCAAAGATGACCTGTTGTTGAATATCTTTGGCCTGTAGTGCAAAGATGAACTATTGATAAATATCTTTGGCCGTAGTGCAAAGATGAATTTATTAGTATGATTATGGACAGGAACTGTGATTTGGTATAACCATGATCTTTGATGTTTCGTGTAAAGACGGTGATGAAATTATCTTAAATCCGGATGCTAAGAGGAATTTAGAACTACAATTATGATTATGAGTTATTTACATGATTGTGGAAAGGAACTGTCGATTGATGTTACAGGGATAAAATATTGTTGGTGGACTTTTAACGTGGAGAAGATAATAGACTTTCTGATCTATTTTACTCTTGTAATGGATTGCTCGTTCTGCTGCAACTATGGTTGAAAAGTTTTATCATCTACCATATATTCTAAGTCTCTGATTTATTACGGATGAAGGCTATTGATAATTTAATTATCTTTAGTCATGATATTCTTTACCGGGCTATTTGTGCTTACCCTTTTGCTTCACAATTACTTTCAGGTAATAAAAGTGTAGCTGGGTCGAGCAGGGATAACATGGGAATAGAACGGTGGTCTATAGTTGTTGAGGTTCTCCCTAAAGAGTATGGAAATAATTTTATTGAGGTCTTTAATGTGTTGTATTTTATACATCAATTAATAGTTATATTTGGTGAATCAAATAGGGTGAGGCGAACCCAACTTTGGAAGGGTGTTTTGTCACTATCAAACAAGATGTCTAATGACATTCAAACTCGTGTTATCATAAGACAAGGTTGTGCACATCCACTTACTGAGTATATATACGAGCACTACCTATATGATCTTGGAGTTTATTTGAAATATAATTTTCACTTGAAGACAACGGAGATAATTATATGTCAAGAGAAGACTCACCACTGGAAAGAACATGATAGTAATCTTCTCATTTTTCTTTGGGGTCTATTAGGTCAACCAAGGATAATTCTGTGGGCATATGATATCTATTGTAACGTAAACGCATGGCCTCCCATGTACGAAGGTTTTCTTGAGCACTTCCCAAGTATTTTAATTTCTAAAACAGTTATTGACTGTACTTTTATGTAATGTATCAATGTGAGGTGCTGTCCATAGTTGGGACATGAGTCACAGTTGGTATTAAAACTCACAGTATATGTATTGTTGTATTTTGTACGACAATTGTAGTAATAAAGTTGTAGTTGTTTTCTGTACCATGTATTTGGCGACTCAGAATAGGTTGAATGGATTGGACCTATTTTGTGGGTGTCACATAACTGTTTACTGATTTCCATACAAATTACAGTATCATGTGAGCCTAGGAATCATATGATCAAGGATTCAGTCTACTGAATCTAGATTCGGTTCCCCTGATGGACTTTTTTCAGCTGTAAGCAGTGTGTACATTAGTTACAATGTCTAAATTTCCTTGGATGGCTATCATGCCCATAAGGAGTTTGACATTGCTGTATATTATTTTCTCGCAGATGTTTCGCATCTCGAAAGTAAAAGCAAACAAGCCAAACATATAGACAATAAAATGGAAGTATGAAAAGGTCTAAATTCCTATTGAGCACAGGGTTTGAACACCTTTTTTTACAAAACTTCATTGATATATCCTGGTTAAAACTGAATTTTTTCTATAAATTCAAACCCGGTGTATATAGGTGCGAACGAGGCCTCGCACTACTCTCTAAATAATTGCACAATGATCCACACACACACACACATACACACAGACATTCATATAATAGTTTCTTTGAGAAGTGGCGGTCATAGTGGAAACACGGATGTCGATGGGTGCCTAACACCTTCCCTCCGCATAATCAAGCCCCCGAACCCTTAATGAATCTCAGTTTCACAGACTCGTTTAGTAGTGTCACATCACTGGGTCAATGTGCAAACCTTTTCGGTTGCGTTGGTGCAACCAGTTAAAAACACCAACTGGCGACTCTTAACAGTCCATAGTCGACATTATACATGTCGGACCTTTTTCACTTGTTTTTTCAAATAAATCTCACATTAACATGAGAACACCAAAGAACAAGTAACGAAAAGGGACATCAAAAAATCCCGACGTTGACAGTAGTTTTTTCCTACGGACTTAAAACCTAAGGGTTGAGTATATTGATTTCCGAGAAGGAAATGAAACGCGTAGAGGGAATTGCGTTAGGGTTAAATTGAGTGTTATACAATTATGATACTATTTAGTATCTATGTATAATACGACGAGTAAATACGAAGTACGATACAATTATTGTACGAGTAGTATACAGAGAGAATACGTGAATTGTACGTATAGAATATAATTCGTATTATAGATTTAAGTTAAGACTTAATGTTAATTTATTTGAGTTGGATTATAATTAGTCCAATTATTTGAATGAGCAAGCCCAAGGGATTAATGGGTTAAGCCCATGTCAAGGCCCAATGTTAAATTAGTTAAGCCCAATTCATGAAAACCGAACCGTGGATCGAACCGGTGGGTCACCGAATGTGTAAAACCCATGGGTAAACCCATAGGATAACCCATGGGCAAGTATGGGATGGCCACCTTGGTATGCAAGCCAAGAATAAGGCTTGGTCACCAAGCATTTTACTTAGTGATTCGCGGTGTGTGTTCCGGGTTTGGCACCGATGCTCGGTTTGTGTGCCGGTCTGGAGCAGAACCTCCGGTAGTATCCGGTACTGTTGTAAGCTGTCTTTCAAGGTTATCTCCAAAAGACGAATCTACCCTCCTGCAATGTTAGTAATAGGAGTGCAGAAAATTTCGAGTGTCTATAGTGCCCCTCTTTATCATATTCATGCAATGTAATGCATGGATAGGATAAAGAATCCTAGACACTTGAAATTTAGACAAGATTATCATGATGCAATGTACAACAACATGATGCAAATGTATGTAGAATGATTGTCAGGAACTCCTGCTGGGCTGACAATCAGTGATGGCTTGGACATGCGATCCAAGTCTTCGAGGATGCTGACGTTGGGACTAAACCAAAGTCTCGAATCCCAAACACCGGTTTATACTCCATAGAGGTACCTCTCATGTGCAAGAGATCTGTGGGGATAAAACTGTGCTTGTTTCTAAGGATGTGTATAACATGTTCCCTCATACAGTCAGAGTTACTGCCAACAACTGGTTGTTATCAGGGTTGCCTAATCTTCGCTGATGTGTGTATCAACGGTTGCATTGTGTCGCCGACCTTGTTGAAGAAGGTGGTTTCAATGGGTTTACTTGCCATTGGTTGACACAGTGTCAAGGTTGCTTGACCTTCATTGATGTGTGTATCAATGGTTGCACTGCGTGGTGACCCCCGCCGGGGATATTCAGATGACTCGTGGTTTTGCGTTGTAACCCCCGCCGGGGATTTCCAAACATAACCACGCAAATGCTGGCATCGGACCATTGTGGGGTATTGCCGAGCATGGTTGATGAAAGCTGAGCTTTGTGGCATAGTATACCCTTTGTCTGGGCGAATACCACTAAGATGATGGGAGTTTAACTCTGACCGACAAAGAACCAAAATTTCAGGGTGCTTCGCTCAATCGCGTAGCGTTTTTACTCCTGATTTGGCCTTTTCAGCTTGCGAAACCTCCTTTGCAACTCTAACTGGACCTAGCCGGAGGTGTGGGACCCATGTAGGAGGCGATGGGACCACTGCAGTGCTTGTGACTTGACTGTGGCCAACCGTGGCTATGTAAAGCCAGCGGGTTGCTTTCATAAGTCACTTTGAAGTTGTGTCGTGAAGAAAATCTGAGAGCTTTTCTCGTTTTCTTTGAAGTTCAGCAACTTTACGCATATTAGTTCACACCGCACAAGCGTTCTACAACATCACAGTAACACATGCATGTATTTTTTTCCAACTTCTGTCCATTGAAACATGACTTATTGCATGAAATGCATTTAGACACATAGTAGTGAATATGCATGCTTATATGGCTTGATATAAAATATTCAACATAGGAAATGTTAGTATTAAACCATGCTGAACATAATGATGTGAAAAAATTTGTCTTTTGAACCAGTCAAATTGGTACCATTTACTGTCATTTCTTATCCTATCTGAGGACAAATGAGTAAAGGTAGAGTAGTAAATAATCCTGGTAATTAGAGTACACTTACGGATTTTTACTGTGATGTGATGAAATGCATACAAGGTGTATATGACTGTGTAGAGGTGTGCTACTGAATGGCCACCTAGCCATGCCTATGTGCATGTGGATAGTCCCTTGTATAAAGGAGACTATGGCAAAATTTTCCAAAATATAGGCATTGAGCAGTTATGCATTCTTAACTCTACATCATACGTATGTTAAAACAATGCATGTATGCATGCAATCACAAAATGCATTTTGAAAACGACTCTAGGTATAGAATTACCACACCCTTTCTGAGGTGATTTGGAGGTTTGCTGTCCAGATATTATGGATCCAGATCAACCAAGCAGTTCCCGCAGGACCACTTCTGGTGTACGGAGGAGAGCTGTCGAAGAGCCTCAGCGCCGTTCTATGAGACAGCCTCGTCGTTTGGTTGAGGGGGTCGTGTGTCCTATTTGGGTTGAAGTGCCGAATGTCGAGGATGAGGATGAGGATGTACCATTCGAGGGTCCCGCTCCTGCTGCACGTATTCCTCGCAGAGAGTTGCCAGGTATTCAAGTGGCGAACCCAGATCTTCTGGGTGACTTGAGTAGGCATCCTTCCGTGTACCTGCACGCAAACGAGGTATGAAGTTAGATCTTTAATCATCCTTATTTCCTATAGTCAAGGAGTCAAGGAGTCTGATGTTGATCTATATTTGATGTAGGTTCCTGGCTTTACACAGCCTCGAGGGAACTGGTTTAGCATTCACTCCATGTATCAGGCCTTGCTTGATGACTATAGAGCGATTGTCCATGGCTAGGGATTTGAGAGGTTTTTCTCCATTCTACCCGTCATTGCCCCACAGGGTTACCTCGGGGCATTATCGAAGCGGTGGTTCCACGCACTTCGATCCACTTCACTTCTTCGGACTGTGAGGTCCCGATGACGTCGATGGATTGGCGATTTACAGCGGTATGGAGTTTGGAGGGAGCGATTGCCTTGCGACGGATATACCCCCTACCGTCGTCGAGATCCTTGTTGGGAGTTACGGCGGAGGCGCTCAAGGGTAGGACTATTAGGACAGGTCCTTTGAGCGTAGATGCTATGAGTGGGCTGTTGAGTAAGCCCACACCCGCTGATGTGAGGGTCAGGGATCGCATTCTGCGGTGATTATTCCTGATGATCATTAGGGGTTGCTTCATAGCAGACAACTATTCTATGGTGTGTTTCGCTTTAATTAGCACCACTCGACACGTGGACCGTATAGGAGAGTACGATTGGGGTTCCTATACCTTTGCCTATTTCCTCAGGGGAATGCGCATGCGATCGCAGGGCTTGACCGAGGCGTGGTTAGGATTTTACCCGTTTCTACTGGTGAGTATTTCTCGTGTCTTTTCCCATGTACAGGTTAAGAGTGTTGACTAACAACAGATGTTTTGCCTTTGTGTTGGCAGTTTTGGGCCTATGAGAGGCTACCTTGTTTACGTCCTGTGAGTGTGCTAGGTTTAGACACCTATCCACGAGGACGGAGATGGCATCATTCTATACTGGCGGAGGTCCCTGTTTCTGAGGGTTTCACTCATTATCGCCTGCAGCTGGAGATACTGACAGCTGATGTCATCACGTGGATTCCCTACTCTGGAGAGCATCTGGGAGTTGGCTTTGAGGATTGGTACCCGACTGGATTAGAGTACTTCATATCCACCCGGAGGATTCCTCTTTTTACTGATGGAGGATGTGAGCTCTATTTAGGAGAGCGTGCTATTAGGAGCACCATAGGAGAGATACGTATCCCGATCTTGCCTCCTGTCAGGCGTTATTGGCCTATTTCATAGTCACTCGTCATTGACATCCCATTGATGGGGATTGATGGCTTTTCATTATCAGAGGGCCCCTGTTCTCAGGAGACATTCTAGCGTTGGTGGATCCCTCGTACCATTGGAGCTCAGACCTGCGCCACTCAGTTCATGGGGGATATGGTTCCAGGATCCGTGTTGATGACGGATTGGCTAGCCTGTGTCAGAGATCCGACTTATGTGACACAGATCGAGAGATTGACTCGGCAGCTGGACCGATCACATCTTTTCATTCGGCATTTGGGCAGAGATCCTTCAGAGGCAGATACTTTTGATCCTTCCAGCAGTGGCGCTGGCTCCTCAGGTGACCCATTTGGTTTTACCGGTACAGATCCTCCCTTGTATAGGCCTAACATCCCTGTAGATTGAGATCTAGTGACTCAAGAGGAGTTACATCAGGTGGATAATATCGATGACGTGGACATTGACACTATTAACTTTTTCTGATGTATTTCTCGATATCTCTTTTGATAGGCCTCTCGTTGTTGAACCTTGGGTAGCCGCCCCATTTCTCGTAGATCTGTTGATAGTCCACTGTTAGTTGTTGGGTAGCTTCGCCCCATTTCCCTGTATTTTAGCTGTACAGAGATGTATTAGATGATGATATACTTAGGAATGTATGTATAGCTTTTCCATTCCCTATATCATATTGTCATCTATTGTATCATGCATGTTATTGTTATGCGTATGTATGTATATCCAAAGATGCTTAGCATTGACCCCTGGATGGTCTTATGACACGGCCTGCACAGATGTCTTCTTCGACAGTAAGTCGTATTGATCATACCCCACCATTTGCGGTGGTAGTTGGTATTCGATCATGGTATGATAGTATATCACCATCAGACATGGTGATCGTAGATGACCTGTTGCAGCATACTATGACCTTACTGATGTTTCAGGTTCTTCCAGGCTTTGTGGAGGGTATGCTAGAGCATTGGGTACCGGATAGACAGGTATTCCGTTTTGGGACCCAGGAGTTGACTCCTACTTTGGAGGAGTATGCACGGTTGACGATGCTGCCTCTAGACAGACCTTGCGCGCATATGGCGATGGGAGACATGAGTAGACAGTTCATGACCCTTACAGGTTTGAGGCACAGAGTATTGTAGGATGAGCTTATATCTGGCCATGTGATATCCCAGCATTTTCTGATTGACAGGTTTGGCTCTGAGGATAGCTATGTACGTCATTCTGGGGATTTCACCAGATTGGAGGATCATTGGCGTTCAGCCAGAGTGGATGTACTGCTCCTATGAATACTGTCATATGTCTACATGCCGCAGTATATGGATGAGCTAGACATAGGTGTCATCGTGGCAGTGAGAGCTCTCAGGGAGGGTCATACCATCATACCGATGATCGTTGCAGAGACCTTGAGGTCGGCTACCTACTGCTACGCTTATCTGACAGGAGCATTTACGGGTAGTTCGGTCATGTTGTACATGTGGTTTATGTCACACTTACGACCGATTGGCACTTTTAGACATCATGGGTTTTGTTTTACCCATGGGATAGCCATGTCATACTCTTTCCATCCTGCGGAGTGTACAGATGCTGCATCTTGGTCCGCTTTCTTGGTAGAGATCAGAGATCCGTTCGACATATTGCCGTGCTCAGGGCTTGTCTCACCCTACACCTTCATTATTCATGCTTCGGGCATGGATTATCTCCCTCTGGCTGGTTTGAGGGGCATGATTACTTACCACCCACTGGCCGTGATGTGTTAGTTTGACTAGTTTTAGGACTTTCATCCCTATGAGGGGGCAGTGGCTCAGCGTTTTGCATCACACCGGTTGTCGGTGGAGGACCGATCCAGGTTGTACACCTGTTGGGATCGTGAGAGCCGCATTTGAGTTTTCTGTCGATTCTGTGAGTAGATCGTGAGTATTCGCATGCATAGAGACAATGATTGCACTATTGCGGTAGTATCCACAGTCTTGAGAGGCTGATGATGACGATGAGGAGCACAGAGGAGGCCATCATTCCCACCGATGAGTTGGATCTTTGGGTTGCCAAGATCTGTGATAGATTCTCCCCACCGAAAAGTCATTGTTACTCAAGATTCAAAGACATCATCTGGAGCAGAGCTTACATCTGATGACCTATGAGAGAGATCAGGCTAGGGCCGCAATGTTGACAGCTCTTGAGGGGAGAAATACTGCTCTGTTAGAGAGGGATGAGGCTAGATCAGCCAGGGATGCCATGATCACGGAGCGGGATGCCGCCTTATCTGCTAGGGATGTGGCCATTGCAGATAGTACTTCAGTGAGATCCGAGATGGCTGTCACTTTCGCCGATATGAGCACTTACATTGATGGGCATTATGCCACCATGCAGTTGGCCTCTGATTTGCTAGCTCGTGTAGATACCCTTGCGCAGGAGCTTGCAGCATTACCTCCGTCCTCGGAGAGGGACGCTATGTTGGATCTGATAGTCCACATACATACCGATACGTAGATAGCTTTATTTTTCCTGCATAGACTAGCTTAGCCATTTTGTCATGTACAGCGCAGATGTATATATCAAACAGGATTATGTATGGCAGAGAAATATATGTTGATTCACTTCCCTTTTAGTTATGCCTTGATACATGCTTGATATTTTGCCTGTTTCTCCAGGGACTTTGATCTTGATGCATTATGAACTTATCCTTGATGGATGGACATTGAGATATCGCAAAATCTCTCAGAACGAATCATTGATTTCTGAAAATCCCTACCATCTTTGGTGTCTTGGGACTGGTATCTGTATAGAAAGATGGAGAGGATGATAGTTTCTTCCTCTCAGAGATTGACCGCTCCACAGATGGTCGCCAGTACTTTTATTTAGGAGAAGCCTAGTTAATTCCATCTCTTATGGTTTGGTGTTGCTCTTTGAGGCACGATCGCAGCTTAGACGGTCACTGCATCTTCTATTTATGAGAAGAGGTTTGGCTAATTCCATCCCTTTGATCTGAAACTGATGAAGTGGGGCAATTTGAAGTTTGATCCCAGTACGGTGTGACAAGTATGCTTATTCTGGTAGGGGTTAGACTGCACCATGAATGGCTGCCTACGTACTCCTATTGAAGAGGAGCTCAAGTCTGCGTAGTTCGAACCTAGTGTATGAGGCTCAACCCTGAAGATTGAAGGCAGAAGGGTGTAGAAGTATTTTTGTCGTTTTTATAGAAAGGGTAGAAATGTTTTTGTTGTTTTTGTATTGTTGTGACCGGGCCATATAAAATATTGTTGCCTACGTACTCCCGGGTATCAGGGAGATCAAGTCGACGTAGTTCGCCCCTCAGGACGAAAGACTGAAAAGTGGGGGTCCCATTGTGCAGGTGAATCTACGGGGAAGATCTTAATCCCAGGTACAAGTTAAGCTGTGGGGAGTAGATATGAATCCCATAAGCGAGATAGACTGCGGGGAAAGAAGGTTTAATCCCATGAGGAGGATAAAACCGCAAGTGTAAAGAAAGTTCAATCCCGTCTTCAGGACAAACTGTAATGTTTTGAAAAGTTTAATCCCATGTTCAGGATAAACTGTAGATTGGTGAAAAGTTTATTCTCATTTTCGGGAGGAGTCGTAGGGGCATGAAAAGTTTATCCTCATTTTTCAGGAGAAGTTGAAAAGTTTATTCTCATTTTCAGGAGAGGTTGAAAAGTTTATTCTCATTTTCAGGAGAGGCTGAAAAGAACCAGGCTACTGGTCCGATTTGTGTGTTTCCCTGAGGGGCAGAAAAGAGTGTATAAGAAATGGTTCAAAGTTAGAATAACTGGTAATTCGGTGATCAAAAACCAGGATGTTCGTTTGATGGCAACTTCAGACATAGTACCATTTCACGGTGTCCGAATTAATGAGTTGTGGAAATTCATCACCTTCCACTTCTTGTAATCTGAGAGCACCTCCTGTCAATACTTCCTGGACAACAAATGGGCCTTCCTAGTTAGGAGAGAATTTTCCCTTAGACTGATCTTGGTTGTCAATGATCTTCTTTAAAACCAAGTCGTGTTGTTTGAATTGCCGTAGTCGGACTTTCTTGTTATAGGATCGTGCGATCCTTTGCTGATATAACTGACCATGGAAGATAGCTGCGGTTCACCTTTCATCTATTAGAGACAATTGGTGATACCTGTCTTGTACCCACTGGTCTTCATCCAACTGAGCATCCATCAATACTCTGAGGGATTCCATTTCCACCTCGATGGAGAGCACTGCTTCCATCCCATAGACTAGTGAGTAGGGGGTTGCCCCGGTGGAAGCACGCATTGAAGTTCTGTAGGCTAATAAAGTTAGGGGCAAGAGGTCAGGCCATCCTTTGTGATTGGCGGACATTTTCTGCATGATCTTCTTGACATTTTTATTAGCAGCTTCAACAGCACCATTCATCTTTGGTCGGTAGATGACGGAGTTAAGGTGTTTGATGTGGAATTGTTTGCATAACTCCTCCATCATTTTGTTGTTGAGGTTCTTAGCATTGTCTGACACAATGACCTCTGGTTTCCCATATCGACAAACCACATTGTTTCTGATGAAAGCAACGATGACTTCTTTAGTAACCTTGGGGAAGGAAGCTGCTTCAACCCATTTGATGAAGTAGTCGATCATGGTGAATATAAATCGATGTCCATTACTGGCTTTTGGGATCGATGGGCCCGATCACGTCCATTCCCCACATTGAGAAGGGCCAGGGCGAACTCATATTGTGGAGTTCCCTTAGAGGGGCGTGGATAACATTCCCATGGATTTGACATTGATAGCACCTCTTGACGTGATCATCACAGTCAGCTTTGAGTGTAAGCCAATAATGTCCCGTTATGAGAATTTTTTTAACAAGGAGGGATCCACTCATGTGAGGGCCACATACTCCCCCATATATCTCATCCATGAGTCTCTGAGCTTGGTCTTTGTCCAGACACCTGAGGAGGCCTAGTCTTACATCTCTCTTATAGAGTGCATCTCCGCTCAGATAGAATTTCATAGCAAGTCGATGAATCCGCCTTTACTCAGTTAGGCTCGCCTCGGCGGGTGTAGATCCATCTCGTAAATATTCCTTGATATGTTGATACCAAGGGTTATGGACGAGAGGTAGCTCATCCGATACTTCTCCAATGTAATTCCCATAAACTGGGGTCTTGTGCACAGCAATCGTGATGCTTGGCGTATTTTCCTTGTCAGGTATATAAACCAAGGAGGCCAATGTTTCTAACGCATCTGCAAAATCATTCCTGTTGCGAGGAACGTGTAGAAAGGAGATTTCTTCGAACTCCAAATCCATCTGTACAACTTGCCGATGGTAGGGTAGTAAATGCAATTCTTTGGTTTAATAGATTCCTGTGGATTTTTTGATTACCAGTTCAGAATCCCCAAAGACAGTTAAACGGCTGATACCCATTGAACGGGCAAGTTTGAGTCCCATAATGCAGCCTTCATACTCAGTTGTGTCATTGGTATTGACAAACTGCAATTTGATGGCGACGGGATACTGCTCCCCCGTGCAAGATATTAACACTGCTCCAGCTCCGAAGCCTTTTGAATTGATAGCTCCATCAAAATACATCTTCCACAGCCGAGATGTATCGTACTGATGTGTTGGCTGAATTGTCATTACCCCCTCGTCAGGAAAGTAGGTTTCTAGAGGTTTGTAATCCCCAGCAGGTGCGGCGACCAGTTGATCCGCAATGCCTTGACCATTGACAGACTTTTGTGTCACGTAGACGATATCAAGTTACTGAAGGATCAACTGCCATCTGGACAGCCGACAATTCAGTATGGGTTTGCTGAACACATACTTAAGAGGATCCGCACGGGATATGAGATGGGTTGTGTGACCATGAAGATAATGTTGTAATCTCATGGAGGCCCATGCCAAAGCACAACAATTTTTCTCGATCAGAGTGTACTTGTGTTCACTGATGCTGAATCTTTTGCTGAGGTAATAGATAGCTCGCTCTTGGCCTCTATTGTCTTTTTGCCCCAGCATACAGCCCATAACGTTGTCATTTATGGACAAGTACATGAACAGAGGAATACCGTCCCTAGGAGGTACCAAAACAAGAGCATTAATCAGCTGTTCCTTAATTGTGAGGAAGGCTTTCTGGCACTCATCATTCCATTTCATGGAGGAGTTCTTCCTTAACAATTTGAAGATTGGCTCACAGGTTGCTGTGAGTTGAGAAATGAATCGGCTTATGAAGTTGATTCTTCCCAGAAATCCCTGTATTTCCTTCTTTGTCTAAGGAATGGGCATTTCCTTGATGGCCTAGAATTTAGCAGGATCCAGCTCAATTCCCTTGCGGCTGACTAGGAATCCTAGCAACTTGCCTGACTTAACACCAAAGGCACACTTGGAGGGGTTCAACTTCAAGTCGTACTTACGCAACCTGTTGAACAACTTTCTAAGATGGTCTAGGTGGTCATCCTCCTTCCGGGATTTGACAATGATGTCGTCCACATAGATCTCTATCTCCTTATGCATTAGATCATGAAAAAGAGCCATCATAGCTCGTTGGTAAGTTGCCCCGGTGTTGATGAGGCCAAATGACAACCGTCTGTAGCAAAAGGTTCCCCAAGGTGTGATGAAAGCAGTTTTCTCACGATCATCCTCAGCGACCATAATTTGATGATACCCCGCGAAACAATCAGTGAAGGAGTACATGTCATATTGAGCTGTATTGTCAATGAGAATGTGGATGAATGGTACGGGAAAGCTATCTTTAAGGCAAGCTCTGTTCAAATCCCGGTAATCCACGCAGACTCGTACCTTTGATGGATATCCACTCTGGATATGTAGACACCATGATGATGCCAGCTTGAAACTGTTTCACAATTTCCTCTTTGACCTTTAAACTCCACTCGGGTTTCAATCGCCTGAGCTTCTGCCTAACTGGCTTAAGCCCTTCTTTAATGGGAAGGCAGTGAAGAACAATGTCAGTGGACAATCCCACCATGTCTTCGTGAGACCATGCAAACACACCCTGGAATTGGGTTAATAGTGCAACCATGTCATTCCGTGGACTTGCGGTAAGGTCTGAACCAATTTGGATTAGCTTAGGGTAGTCTAAGGTTCCAATGTTGAAATGAGTGGTTTGATCAAGATTGGGTTTAGGCTTGTCGGCGACCCATTCTTTGATCTCTTGAGGTATCTCAATGTCCTCTTGGATGTCCATCAAGTCTGAGTCCAACTTTGCATCAAAGTTACAGTCCTGGTGGAGAGAAGACACCTTATCAGGAAGTACATGCACATCTAAATTCAGAGTCCTGAAACAAAATATGCTTTCAATTAATATATGCAACTGTTCGATCATACAAAAGTGTTAGCATGTACGTGATAAAATAACTACTAGTGCTGTAAAGGAAAGCAAGCAATTAAAAGTTATCTACAGGGCAGAGGGATTTTCTGCCCATTTTACCCTGATCGATCAATGCATGGAGTACTGCTCCAATTGTTGAGGGCAAAGTCCTGAAGTACTGCAATGATAGAAGGATTGTCAGTGTCCTTCTCCTCCTGAATGATAACCATGACATCTGGGCAATCATCGTCTGGAGTGTATCTATTTGTATGTTCATCATGAACAATGATACGAATGCCCGCCATCATCACGGCAAGGTCATGCTTACGTTTCTGCTCCTTTTCTTCCGCCTCGGGATCGAGAATTGACACCTCTTTAGCTTTGATTAGTCTTGGTTTGGAAACAAGATAGCCATAGTTTGAAATTTGGAACCTTTCTTTGGAGATTGCATTAACTCATGTGGTAAAGGTATCTAAGATCGTCATGCGGCTGAAGGTTGAGGAACCTGCTTATGTTTGTGAGGGTTCCTATGACTAGAATTGGCATAATAGCCGAGTCCGATTGTACCGATTTGACTGGACAGTTTTATAGGGTGTGTGATACCCTGCTGTTCCTTACCAAGCCCTTGTCCAGGCTAGTAACCCAATGACATCATCTCCTAAGTGGCGGACATCACCTCGTCAGAAATCTTGGGTACGGGAAGTGGTGCTCCCATAGGATGGTAATGTGTACTACTCACTTCTAGAGTGTGAAAACTAGCAGGCTCAACTTCTGCATTGAAACTAATAATTGGTAGAGCTCCTGATTTAGGACCTTCGGGCTCGGCATTAACAGTGATAAGACTATTGTTGATGATGTACTTGAGTTGTTGATGCAAAGTGGAGGGAACAGCTCCCGCCATGTGTATCCATGGTCTCCCCAATAGCAGGTTGTATCCTGAATCTATCTTGAGGACATGGAAGGATACGTTGAACGTATGGGGACCAATCTCAATTGGAAACTCAATCTTTCCCACAGAATTCCATCGAGATCCATCAAAAGCTCTGATGATGGTATGAGTACTTTGGATTCGATTGGGATTGATATTCATCTTTGTCAGGGTGGCATAAGGACAAATATTTAGAGATGAGAGTCCATCTATCAAAACTCCTGCGAGCATATACCCAGAAGACAACACCACAATGTGTAGTGGTTTGCAATGACCAGTCCCTTCGGGAGGTATGTCATCATCAGTGAAGGATATCACATTGTTGTTGAAAATGTGATCAACCAAATGTTGAAATTTTTCCACATCCACTGATTTTGGTAAATAGGCTTCTTCCAAAACCTTTAGCAGAACCTTGCGGTGATCTTCGAAAGAGAAAACCAAATCCAGGATTGATATCTGGTGTGGAGCTTCACCCAAGCTTAAAACCACTTTGGCTTCATTGTGGCCCATAGTATGGAGGAATTTTTCAACCTTCTCCATGGACAATTTCCCCTTTGCTTTGCAAATAGGCTTGATAACCCGTCGAGGAAGATATAGTGGATTCTCTTTTGTCACTACAGCAGTAGTATGAGACGTGGATCCTTCAGCTTCTCCATAGTTCCATGGCACTCTGTGTAAGCTGACAATAGGATGTTGTATTCTGCAAGACAAGAGAATGGGCTTTGGTGCAGCCACTTCCACAGGGTTGTAAACTCTTTTGAGTTGAACTGGTTGTATAGGAAATGCTGGGGCAGTCTCGTCACCTTCTTCAGATATGATGGCTATTGATCTCTTCCATTGAGGAGGACATGCATTCCCATCCTTAAATTGTACAGTGTAATCATCTGCCACTTGCAGGACACCGCTGTCAATAAGATTTTGAAAAAATGGCGGAGTGCCTAGCAATCTTCAGTGCTGTGTCCGCGAGAATGTGAATGGTATTGACACATTTCATCAGGTTTAAACTGCCCTGAGCAGGGATTGATTGGAGGGAGAAGGAATGTGACCCTTCCTTCATTGATCAACATTTGCAGTATCTCCTCCAGAGATTGGCCCAGGTAGGTGAATTCTCTTTTATCAGTGAAATCCCAACGGGCTTTAGCACTTGCTCGTTTTGCGACCTTATCCTCCATAGCTTCGCTTTCTGAAGGTGTTGAGGCATCATTCATAACAAATGGAAGGAGATAGGCATGTTCCTGCCTGATTAATTGTCGTGTGGCCTGATGTTGGTGTGTCACCAGTTCTGCCAATTGCTCGACGATCTTGTGAAGATTTTTCATCCTTCATTCCATGGTGAATTGAAACTTTTCATAATCCCATTTGTCAACACCATCTTTGATGGGTTGGGATGATTCACTAGTATAATTGGAACCATGTCCCGTGTTCCAACTGATCGTGTTGACTTCTTCCTCTTTGTGTTGAGGGAGATGGTTGTCTTTTATGTGGGGTTGATCTGGCTTTGTGACTACGATCTCACCATTGTCGATCAGATCTTGAATCTTATGCTTCAAGGCCCAACAATCTTGAGTATCATGTCCGGGTGCCCCAGCATGATATGCACATTTCCGATTAATATTGAAACCCTTACCAGCAGGGTTGGCTGGTGGAAGAAGATGCATGATTTTCTTCTGAGTGGTCAGAAGAGCAAGAATGTTCTTGAGCGAATCCCCTAAGGGTGTGAACATTCGAAATCGCTTTACTTCCCCACTTCCGGGCAATGGAGGGTTGGAAGGTTGTGCTGTGAAAGAGGAGTAATTTTTCCTCTGCATAGGCATGCTTGACTTGCCTTTTTGTCCTTGCAATATCAAGGAAACATCCTCTTCTTTCTTCTTATACCCTCCGGGGGTTGTTTCCATAAGATCCGGATTAGATGTGTTCAGCAACAGCCTTGAGAGCAGCTAGGTCTTGAATTTTACCAGACTTCAATCCCATTTCAGCCATCTCGCCGTGTTTAATCATTTCAGAAAAAGGCTTGCCAATGCCAGCTAGAACTCTTTCATAGAAAGGTGCTTCCTATATATCTATGAAGGTCATGACCATCTCTGATTTTGTCATGGTAGGAATAACTTGAGCAGCCAGGCACCTCCACCTCTGAGCATACTCTCTAAATGACTCGTTGGGCTGTTTCTTGACCTTGGTTATCGATCTTTGGTCGGGGAGCCATTTTGGGGAAATGCTATCTTTGGGTGAGGAAGGCATGGGTTAATTCATGCCAACTATGGATCTTAGAATTGTCTAGTCTGGTATACGATGAACGGGCTTCTCTAGTTAGACTTTTCTGAAACAGCTGCATTCTGAGCTTTTCATTTTCAGCATAAGATCCTAACTCCCCAATAAACACCTTTAAATGTGTATAAGGGTCCCCCAATCCGTCGTATTTCTCAAAATCAGGGGTTTTGAATTTCTCTGGATAATGCACACCAGGAAATATACAAAGGTCTGTATAAGAGACACTACCATGTGTTCCAATCCCTTTAAGAGTACGAATGGTTTCCTCTATTTGAAGAACCTTCTTCCTGATATCACCGGTGTCTAGATCTGTTTGGAGATGGGTGCTTTCAGGGTTTTTAGGGACGGTATCCAACTGATGATCTGAAATGGTCTTTTCCAGATTTTGTATTCCCCCTTGTGCAGAGGACTCTGTATGTGTGGTCACTTTCGGACCCTGAGTAGACTGGTGCAACTCCCTTAGTAGGACACCCAAGTCTGTAATTTGTCTGCTCAACCCGTTAAATTCTTCTCGAGAGACGAGATTATCTTTGTTGAGGAGGAAGACATGATTGTCTGTAGGCTGGACGCCTTTTTAGACCTGGAACGGGTAACCGGCCCAATTGCTTCCCTACAAAAAGACTGACATAGTTTAGTCTTTATGAAGAGTGTAAGTGTTATCATGACATATTTGTTTTTCAAGAATTTTTTATCCTGCAACAACCGATTTAGTCACTTGATAACATGTTACATATGGATGAGAAAAATTACAAGTAAATGCTTTTACAGGTAATTTAAAGATGGAAAGTATGAAGAGACTTCCCTCCGCGTTTGGTTTATCAGAGGTTGATCTATCTTAGGGTTTCTCTCGCAGCTTTTTGGCAATGAAGGTTCCCAGATCATCGCAATCTACTCAACGGGAAGTTAATCCGGTCTTTCAACTGGAGCGAATCTGGGTGGTGCCTTTCCTGAGCCCCGGGGAATCATCCTTCCCACGGGTCCAGTAATCAAACACCGATAGGATAGCCTCCGGACGGAGGGACCACACAACATACATTCACATACAACGCGTCTCACCGTTCATGCAAAATGATGACATGTGCGAAGCACTAATATCCTGATGAGATATTTAGCGGGCGATAAGTAAGATGCATTCGTACATTTATCGAAATGTAAATGCAACAATCACACACAAGCATATAACAATTATAAAAAGCTTGTAATAGCGGCTTAAGCCCTCTTCTTTGGTGTCCCGGTGAGTCGCCACTTTGTCGACGTTAGGATTTTTATTGTCCCTTTTCGTTACTTGTTTTTGGTGTTCTCATGTTAATGTGAGATTTGTTTGAAAAACAAGTGAAAAAGGTCCGACATGTGTAATGTCGACGATTTGACTTTAAGAGTCGCCAATTGGTGTTTTTAACTGGTTGCACCAACGAAACCGAAAAGGTTTGCACATTGACCCAGTGATTTGGCACTACTAAATGGGTCGATGAAACCGAGATTCATTAAGGGTTCGGGGCTTGATTATATTGGAGGAAGGTGTTAGGCACCCCAGACATCCATGTTGCTACGGTGACCGCCACTCTTCAAAGAAACTGTTATATGAATGTGTGTGTGTGTGGATCAATGTGCAATTTATTTGAAAGTAGTGCTATGCCTCGTTTGCACCTATGTACATAGGGCTTGAATTTATAGAAAAATTCAGTTTTAAACAGGATATAGCAGTGATATTTTGTAAAAAAGAGGCTTTCAAACCCTGTGCTCAATTGCAATTGAGGCCTTAAATACTTTCATTTTATTACTAAGTGCTCGGCTTGTTTGCTTTTATTTACGAGATGCGAAGCATCTAAGAGAAAATAATATCTGATGATGCGAGAATTTCTCACGCATGGCAATATGACCATCCAAGGAAACTCGAGACTTTGTAAAATAATGTACAAGTCGCTTATAATTTGAAAATCGTCCATCACGGGAACCGAATCTAGATTCATTAGCCTGAATCTATAAGATCAAATGATTCCTAGGCTCACATGATACTGCAATTGATATGGAAAGCGATGGCGTTATATATATATAAGCTATAAAATATATATATATATATATATATATATATATATATATATGTTGATATGATAGCCACCACTTAATTATTCTCCATGGGAAACCATGCAACGAGCAAATATATATATAAAAGTGGTAAATATATATATATATATATATATATATATATATATATATATATATATTGACACGATCACCACCACAATTATTCTCCATGGGGGATCGGGAAAGTAAAGAAAGCGATAAATGCTATCACCGCCACGTAAGTGAACTCAAAGGGACGAAAATGTAAAGAAAATTTGTAAAATGATCAACGCCACGAAGTAAACTCCAGTGAGGATGAAATGTAAAGAAAAGTCAGAAGGCGATCACCACCACGTAAGTAAACTCAGTGTGGGACGAAATGTAAATGTATATATATATATATATATATATATATATATATATATATATATAAGCAATAAAAGCATTATAGGATGTGAATCCGGGCTCATCGGATATGTCCGACAATGATTATATATATATACTGTATATATATATATATATATATATATATATATATATATATATATATATATATATAAAAGCAATTAAATATAGGATGTAAAATCCAAGGCTAATTAGGCAGAATCGACCACAGTTCATATATATAAGTCTATATATATACGAAAACAAGTAAACGCTCGGGCATCAAGTTCAGGCTCATCGATGAGTCAGTCGACCACAGTTCATATATAAGTATATATATACGAAAACAAATAAACGCTCCAGACCGAAGTCTAGGCTCAATCGAGGCATAACTCGATAATGTTAGTCCATATATAAGAAATATATATATATATAAACATAAATGAAAACCATGGACATAAGTCCGGGCAAACACACTCACACGACTCTCAATGTGTGCAGCAGTGTGTAATGATGGAAGAAAGAAGCTTTATAAACACAAGAAAGCTTACAGTGGACTGCCAAGGTAGACTGCTTGGACTTCAGATGGATGAACACACGGCTCCCGTCGGACTAAAAGTAGATATATATGAGCTAACTAGTGTTTAAAAGAAGAAAACACTCAAAAGATGTGTATGCAGAGCTAAATGGACAGGGCTTCAGGTCTACCCCCCCTCTATATTTATAGATGGATGGCCGCGAGTCTACCGCTGGTTGGTCGTCAATGGGCCGGGCCTCATGGTCACATCATCTCGTAAAGACGTGCACTCGCATCTTTGTAATGTCCAACCGAACTTTCAAAACTTCAATCCTAACATCCAAACGAAGCGTGTCTGTACTTCTTCGGACCGCTGGTGTCGAGAGTTATGTAATGACATGGATTAGAGGTTGTACGAAGTCAGGAAGTGGGGTCTATGCCCATGGTCTTCAAGCTTCAAATTCTATCCAACGTACTGTCACACGTAATAGTCACTCGGGATTGTCATTCTTCGGTTATTCTGGACATTTGTTGTATGTATGTATGTCTGAAAGGTTGAGACGACGTGCCATTTGTTGGACGAACAAGATGATGTCTGACTCTTTGCCGGAGTTATCGCCGGGTTGAGCTGAAAGTAGACGTTGCTCAGGGTTACAGCTGAGATTGGACTACTTGTTGGTATGCTACTGTATCACCTTGGTGATGTTGTGAGATGACGTTGGTGACTCCTCACTGGGGTTATCACCGGTTTGAGCGAAAAGCAGACGTTGCTCAGGGTTATAGTTGAGATTGGACTACTGGTTTGTATTCCTCACTGTCATCTATGCCTGAAGCTGATTGCATATGGTCGCAATGAGCAGTTCCGGGGTTATCACCGGAACTGCGATGATCATCTCTTAGAGTTATCGCCAAGGATGGGATTGCTATTCCAGTCTTTGTCTCTGGGGACCTGAACTGAACGTCAGCGGTGTTATCGTAGGCAGGATTTATCCTCTCCGGTGTTGTTGCCGGTCTTTTGATCTGCATGTCTCGGGGTTATCTCCGAGATTGGAAATGACATTCCCGATGTGTGTTTGGGTTTGCATCGATGCTCTCTGGTTTGTGTGCGATGCGAGCAGAACCTCGGTGTAGTATCCCGTCTTTGTTAAGGTATCTTTAAGGGTTATCTCCAAAAGACGAATCTACCCTCCTACAATGTTAGTAATAGGAGTGCAGAAAATTTCGAGTGTCTACATCTATCATTTGTAAGTTATACGAAATGGGTCTTTGTATTCGATAATATTGCACTCGTACTCGTATACGATCTTCTACTCAACACGTCAGCTACCACGTTCGCTTCTCCAGAATGGTATGGTCAGAACATGTGCCGAAATGAGTCTCCTCTTGAGTTCTTCAAAGCTCTTCCCATATTCCTTACTCCATTCGAATTTTGTATCTCTACGAGTCAGCTGAGTTAATGGAGTAGCGATTCGAGAAATCCTTCCATGAATCTCCGATAATAACTAACTAAGCCTAGAAAGCTACGTATTTCAATTACTAACTTAGGTTGCTCTCAACTGTGACTCATATCCCAATCTTGGATAGCACGTCACAATGGCACCTATCAGTTTACTACCGCACAATATGACGTCCCCTACGGTGAGTTTGGCTTCGGTGCATTCCACAAAGGAAGTCACCAGATAGAGGCTCGGTTATCAACTTCTATAGTTGGGTTTTTTTTCAACTCCTAAAGTTCAATAGGAGCCATTCGATATGAGATTTTAGAAATGGGTTTTGTACCGGGTTCAAAGTCGATACAAAATTCAATATCACGCTCTGGGAGTAGACCAGAAAATTCTTTAGGAAATACGTCAGGAAATTTACTAACAACAGAAATATCATTCAAATCTGACGTATTTTTGTTCAAGTCCATAAGTCATAACATAGGCTAAGAAAACTTGACATCCGTTTTTCAATAAATGAATGACTTTATGGCTTGATATGAAAGTGTTTGACTTCAAATGGTTTGGTTGCTTGAATTCGAATAACAGGTTTCTTAGGAATATGAAAACTAACAACCTTACGAAAGCAATCAATTTTGGCATGATGAGTAGTTAACCAATAAATCCCTAAAATCACATCAAAAGCAAGTATCTTTAAAGAAATAAGGTCAACAGGTAATGTGATAGTGCCAACCTGAATCACGCAAGATTTCTAAATAGTGGATGTAACAAAAGTTTCTCCTAACGGAGTTTCAACAGATAATACAAAGTCTAATCTCTCAAGAGTCAAGTTCAAACGTTGAGTAAAAGCAGGAGAGATAAATGAATGGGTAGAACCGATATCTAATAAGGTATAGACTTTGCAAGAATTTATAATTAACTAACACATGCTAACTTCGTTCGGGTTACTCGCTTTTGTCCGTATTTTTCCCTCCCCGCTGATTATCGTTGCTCTGATGACTGATGTCGACATCTTCCCGTCATCATTACATCTTCTCTTCTTAAAATTTCCACTTGAGTTATTTTTTCTATTGTCTTGGCCATGATTACCTCCGAAGTGGTTACCATTTCTGACATGATAATTTCCTCCATGATGATTATCATTGTTCCGATGGCCGTTGCCACCGGTACGATTATTATCGTGTTGCTGGTCACCCAGTTGAACAGACTCATTATCTCGATCTAATAATTGAGCCCTATTCACAACATCTGAATATAGAGAAAATTTATGAGAAATGAGGTATTGATGAATTTCGAGTTTCAAACCTCTCAAAAACATCCGCGTTATATGTTCCTCATTCTCTACTAAATGGGGTGCAAACCTGGATAACTCCGCGAACTTCGCTTCGTACTGGGACACCGTCATGTTGTTCTATTCTAGTCTAATAAACTCTACCTCCTTCATATGATGAATACTTTCAGGAAAGTACTTGTCATTGAATAGTTTCTGAAACGTTTCCCAAGACATGCTGAGTGCAGCTGGATGGGTACGCTTCATAGATTCCCATCAGTAATCTGCCTCATTACGGAACATAAAGGTGGTGAATGGAACCTTCTGTTCCTCCGTGCATCCAAAGACATCGAATATCTTGGTAATTTTTTTGACTCACGTCTCCGCCTTAATCGGATTCGGCTTTCCCCATAATTCTGGTGGTCCCAACTCTTTGAACTGCTTGGCTGTGACAAACCGTGCGTTGATATCATTTCCACCTGTATTTTGTACACGAGTCTCCCTCGTCTGATTTTGTATGAACTGCAAAAAGTTTCTAAACATCCCATCGTTCATCGTCTGATCAGTGGTGTTGTTTACAGGAGGAACATTTCCATCTTGTTGCACGTTCTCCTAATTAGTGAGTAAAAGAGTCTCTACTGTCTCGTTTACTCCAATGTTAACATTCTCAGTTACCATTCTTAAATACTGCCACAAAACAAGGGTTAATTAAATAAATTAACATACCACATAATATTCCTATACTCTGACCAGCCAACAAATAAGCTTAGGTAGGACATACTAGCGAAGGATTTACTCGTCTCTCCCCTCCTAGTTCTATTCCCCGATCTCCGCCAGAGATCATATCCCTAAGCTCTGATACCAACTGTGACGCCCCCAAAATAGGTCCATTCCATCCAACTCATTCTGAGTCACCAAATACATGGTACAGAAACAACTACAACTTTATTAATACATTTGTCGTGCAAAAATATGACAACACTTATACTATGAGTTTAAATACAAATATTGTCTTCTAGACAATATCCATACCTAAATAAATTCCTCATTACAATTATTGATACACTATTTTACAGAATAGTGAGGACTACTAAACAACTGTCTTGAACAATCACTCCATACCCCAACTAGTTCCCGCTATATTCTCGCCTCTTGAGAAGAAAAATGGAACAAAAAGAAAAGGGTGAGCTCAACTAGCCCAGTAAAGGATATTATGACTAAGAAAATGTACAACAAATTATCGTTAGTCCTTAACAGGGAAAAATCTAATAGAATACAATAGACAACAAGTTTTAGATCAACAACTGCAGCGGAAATAACAATTCATTAGAAGAGTTAAGTAGAGAATGAAATCTACTATCATCTATGAATTTAAAAGTCCATCATCAATATTTTATCCATGTAACATCAATCAATATACATCTTGAATCAAATAGTCATCTTTGCACTACAGGCCAAAGATATTAATCAGTCGGTCATGTTCATCTCAACACCTGTTCATCTTTGCACTACGGGCCAAAGATATTCATCGATTAGTCATGTTCATCTCAACACTGTACATCTTTGCACTCACGGGCCAAAGATATTCATAAGAAAATCAACCATCTTTGCACTACTGGGCCAAAATATTCAAGAATGTCATCATTTAGGACTGAGGATGATGAAAAATATTTTAAAGAAAACGAATCCAGTGAAACAAAAGAAAAAATATTAAGGATTCGTACTTTAAACAGTCCAAGTTCAAAAATTCTTTATAAATAATCGAAGTGAAGTAAAATTCAATAATGATCAAAATATGGATACAATCAAAGCTAGTATCCATAATCTATATTTTGGATAAAAACGAAAATTTAATTTTTCTGTGAATAGTGCCGTATTCGTGAATAGTGCCGTATACGTGAATAGTGTCGTATACGTGAATAGTAACTCCGACACTAAAAGACAAGAATTTCACAAGAAAAATCTTACCAATAATCCGGCATAATGATATTAGAAAAAAATAATATCCCTTACCACAAAAGAATAGTACTTATGGCTGGAATATCAGATATAACACTGAAGGAAACTTGCACCGTATAGCAACACTCAAAGTATCAAAATACTCACAAGAATACACTCGATAATATAGAGAGAGAAGTAGAGAGAAAACTTCAATTTCTGGTGTGATTTTCAATTCTAACCTAAGCACCCTATTTATAGGAAAATACTTAGAACACCAAAGTAGAAAATTTAATAAAATATTAGCGTAATTAACAAATTTCAAGCCCACCTCTTTGACAACTAAATTCAAAAACTTAACACATGTTTAATGAGGCCCACAAATGTAAAAAATGTCTTTCTTAACAAAACACATTATAAACTCCAAAAATCAATTATTCCGGAATTTTGGAACTTCAATAATTGATAATAAATAGCCCTTTTATCAGAAAAATTCAACCCACATGTCCTTTCCATAAGAAATTCCATTCTCTACAACTTTGCAGAAGAAAGATTTTCCAAATTCAAAACAGAAATTGACCGAAATCCACAAACAGGCGATTTTACAAGCTATAATCAAATTTTAGTCAAAAATTGTGTCCACCAACACACAAAACATGTGTTAAACATTTTTTTTGTAACACAAATACTCTTCCTCCTCATTTATTCATATATAACACATTTATTGTAAAAATATCGCCATTATTATAAAATATAATAATTTATTTAAATGAATTATTTTATCAGAAAAGATAAAATATCAATTTTCAACAATTATCACATTAAAAAATTTTCTCCATCTATATCCACATAAAATAAATATTTTTCTGATCATATAAATCAATAATTAATTATTCACAAATAATATTACTGAGAATCATAATAATCGACAACGCATAGTTCCTGGAAAGAGGGGGCTTTCCAATAAGGATTTCTCCTTACTGGCGCGCAATTAGGTGACCAAACCTCTCCTTAGACAGAACTTTCTAGACATTGCCAATAATATTGTCTAATAATATTATTCCAATAATATGAATTATTGATCTGATAATGAAAAATACTATGTAGTGTCAATTATTGAAACAACAATAATATAAAATATTAACGTAGCAATTAATGAATCAATAAAATATAATATTGAACAGTAATTACTGTAACAATTATTGAGTAGTACCTTCTTACGTATGAATAAATAATTAGTGCAATACTGTAAAGCATCAGACAACAATGCATACATCGTGTTTTAAACCTTGGGTATTCCAACAATTATTAACTTGGTAACAACTACGCAAGTTATTTAGAAGCAACTTATACTTGTCGTTTTCTTCATCCAATCGCTTTTCGTTATGGGGCCCACACAAATAATTGCTGGTCGTAAATACGAATATTCCCAACAAAGAAGAATATTCCACAACCAAACGAATATTCCCCGACAACAATGAATATTTTATAACCACTTGCTTATTTAAAATATTTGTGCATTTTACCCATAACTAACCACATTAATCAAATCAACCCTTACTATTTGAAAATAATAAATAAAGGAAATTCCATTTTATTTTAAAAAAATTGGGGTCTTATGTGACGCCCCCAAAATAGGTCTATTCCATCCAACCCATTCTGAGTCGCCAAATACATGGTATAGAAAACAACTACAACTTTATTATAACAATTGTCGTGTAAAATACAACAACACATATGTTGTGAGTTTTGATACAAATATATATATCAACTGTGACTCTGGACACCAACTTGAGTAGTACGTCACAATGACACCTTACATAAAGGTACAGTCAAAAACTGTTTTAGAATTTAAAATCTTTGGAAAGTGCTCAAGGAAACCTTCGTACATGGGAGGCCATGCGTCTAGGTTATGATAGATATCATATGCCCATAGAATTATCCTTGGTTGACCCAATAGACCCCAAAGAAAAATGAGAAGATTACTATCATGTTCTTTCCAGTGATGAGTCTTCTCTTGACATATAATTATCTCCGTTGTCTTCGAGTGAAATTTATATTTCACATAAACTCCAAGATCATATAGGTAGTGCTCGTAGATATACTCAGCAAGTGGATGAGCACAACCATGTCTTATGATAACACGAGGTTGTATGTCATTACACATCTTGTATGATAGTGACAAAACACCCTTCCAAAGTTGGGTTCGCCTCACCCTATTTGATTCACCAAATATAACTATTAAATAACGTATAAAATACAACACACTTATCTAAAGTTCTCAATTTGTATAAAATAATTTCCATACTCTTTAGGGAGAACCTCAACAACTATAGACCAACGTTCCATTCCCCTGTTATCCCCGCTCGACCCAGCTACACTCTTATTACCTGAAAGGAATTGTGAAGCAAAAGGGTGAGCACAACTAGCTCAGTAAAGAATATCATGACTAAAGATAATTAAATTATCAATAGCCTTCATCAGAAATAAATCAGAGATTTAGAACATATGGTAGATAATAAAAACTTTTCAACTATAGTTGCAGCGGAACGAGCAATCCATTAGAAGAGTCAAATAGACTATAAAGTCTATTATCTTCTCCACGTTAAAAGTCCACCAACAATATTTTATCCCTGTAACATCAATCAACAGTTCCTTTCCACAATCATATGAATAACTCATAATCATAATTGTGATTCTAATTACTCTTCTCATCTAGGACGAAGATAATTTTCATCACCTGTCTTTACCTGAAACATCAAAGATCATGGTTATACCAAATCACAGTTCTTGTTCATAATGATACTAATAAATTCATCTTTGCACCATGGGCCAAAGATATTTATCAACAGTTCATCTTTGCACTACAGGCCAAAGATATTCATAAATAATTCATCTTTGCATTACGGGTCAAAGATATTCATATCTCAAAGAAATACATAATCATTTCAGAATTTATATAAACCATAATTATAACCATATATGTTGATCAATTCACCTTTGCACTTAAGCTAAAGATATTCAATTATAAATTCAATGGTCATGATCATAGCAGTCAACAATTCAACTTTGCACTACTGGCCAAAGAGAACCTATAGTCACGATCATACCAATAATCTACTCATCTTTACACTCAAGTCAAAGAGAAATATCATCACTAGGGTTATAAGAATGTTATATAAAAACAATATAATCAACATATAGATTTAATCTCAAGAGTAAGATTCATAAATCAATGATCTCATAACACCTTAATAAAAATGTTATAAATCACTTAATATTCTCATAATTTAATATTATTAATACTACCACAATATTTTAATCATTTCTTAAACTTATAAACAATTTATTTAAATTGTTTACACTTTACTAATAAATGCATTTAATCATCTTAAAATGTCAAACTCATAAGATTTCATCACCAATAACCAAAATCCTCATCAAAAATCTGAATATACCTCATATAGGATTCTTAAGCCATAAAATCCTATTTTCTAATTTTCTTACTCCACATAACATATTTAATTCATTTACTCATAACTAGATCATTTTCATGAAAAATATCAAATCAGTTCTAAAAATATTTCTTTTCTGGAATTTAGCATAATATAGTTCCATATTAAACATATATTTTTCTCGGAATTTTTAAAATTCATTTACTATTTTTCACATGGCCAAAACCACCGAATATTCAGACATTTATCATAAATTTATATTTTTATCCAAAAATTCCAAAATTTATAGAGTATACTGATATTATATAGATGTACTCCCAATAAAAATTTCATCAATTTTGGAGTTAACCACAAGGAGTTATAAGCGGTTACTTTTAAAATAGTCTTTTCTCATAATATCCATAACTCCTAATCTATACATCCAAAAATGTCCATTTTTGGACACAATCTACAAAACTCATCAAAATATCATTTCAAATTTTTTTCCAGAATTTTTGAAAGTCCAAAAAAATGCAAAACTGAAAAACATAATCACCCTTAAAAATCCCTTACTATCCCTTACCTCAAAAGAGCAGCACTGGAATGTCGGATATAACGTTGAACGAACTTGCACCGTATAGCAACACTCAAGATATCAAAATACTTACAAGATATGCTCGATATTATAGAGAGAGAAAACTTCAGTTTCTGGTATGATTTTCAATTCTAACCTAAGCTCCCTATTTATAGGAAAATGCTTAGAACACCAAAGTAGAAAATTTAATAAAATATTAATATATTTAACAAATTTTCCTTAGCCCACCTTGACCATCTGAATTCAGCCATAACACATGTTTCATGAGACTCAAAAAACGTTTTTCTAAATAAACATAAATAAAACTTCTAAAAATCAATTATTTCGGAACTTCAGAACTTTCAATAATTCATAACAAATAGCCCTTTTGTCAGAAAAAATTCAAAACTCACGATTCCCCATAGGAAATTCCATTATCTACAACTTTGCAGAAGGAAGTTTTTCCAAATTCCAAATAGAAATTGACCGAAATCCACAAAAGGACGATATTACATGCTATAATCAAATTTCTGTCAATAATTGGGGTCCACCGACACACAAAACATGTGTTAATCATTTAATGCCACAAAAATACTCTTCCTCCTCATATACTCATATATCCCACATTCATTGTAAAAATATCACCATTAATATATTATTAAAATAATATATTTAAATGAATTATTTTTTCAGAAAAAGATAAAATATTAATTTTCAACAATTGTCACATTAAAAATTTTCTCCATCTATATCCACATAAAATCAATATTTTCCTTATCATATAAATCAATAATTAATTATTCATAAATAATATTACAGAATCACAATTATGACAACAACCGTGCAGGTTCGAGGATGAGGGGCTTTCCAATAAGGATCTCTTACTTCTGGGCGCGCAATTAGATGACCAAACCTCTCCTTGTAGCGTAGAACTTTCTAGACAGACATTGCCAATAATGTTATCTAATAATATTATTAAGATAATATGAATTATTGCTCCGATAATGGAAAATACTGTGCAGTGACAATTATTAAAACAATAATAATATAAAATATCAACGCAACAATTATTGAATCAATAAAATAAAAATATTGAATAGTAATTACTGCAACAATTATTGAGTAATGCCTTCTTACGGAAAAAAAAATTATCATGCTTCATGAATATACTCGTGAATAGTAATTTATGAATAGTAACTCATGAATAGTAACTCATGAATAGTAACTCATGAATAGTAATTATAAAAATTGAATACTTTTATTTCATAAAATTCGGGGTCTTACACTTACACCACATACATGGTGAAATTCTTCTTTTATTCTATTCTTTATTATTCTGTTGGAACATCTTGTCTGTGCGGATTACGCATGACCTGGTTCCATTCTTTATTATTCTGTTGGAATAACCTGTCTGTGCGGTCTATCGCATGCCTGGTGAATTTTGTTGTTATTCCATTCTTTATTACTCTGTTGGAATATCCTGTTTGTGCGGATTACGCATGACCTGGTTCAATTCTTTATTATTTTGTTGGAATATCATGTCTGTGCGGATTACGCATGACCTGGTTTCATTCTTTATTATTCTGTTGGGAATAACCTGTCTATGTGGATTACCGCATGCATGGTGAATGATCCTTTGTATTCATTCCTTATTAAATTGTGGAAATGATCTGTCTACGTGGATTACCGCATGGCGGACGAAAATCCATTTGTAGTTTCATATATTCTATTATACTCAGTTGATTAAAGTTTTGACTTTTATACTCCATGAAATTAGTAGAATATCTTGGATATTTGCACTTCATCCAGTATCTTTTCATGAAAATATTCTTCTGAGCATTCTTGAATTTTACTCCACAAAACAGTATCATGTTGACAATTTGGACGTTGTTGAGTTTAGGATAAATTAAATTATAAATCATTAAAATTTATTCTTGAACTTGTTTTATTGAATTCTTATATCATTATCATCATCCTCATGTTTATATTATGTTGAAAGTCATATGTGGCCTGTAGTGCATAGATGGACTTGTTATGATTATGACCAGGAATTATTCAGTATAATTATGACCGTAGTGTTACAAATGATGTGGTAAAAGTCCTCATTGGCCCGTAGTGCATTGATGGACAGTTGTTGGCATAATCATGACCATTGATGAATACACGAATATCCTTGGCCCGTAGTGCATAGGTAATTTATGGTCGTGATACTAATGAATATCAATGGCCGTAGTGCAGGGATGATGTGGATTATTTATTAAGCTGAGTCTCAGCGATAAAAGTGATGAAAAACCTTTTTAAGTCATAGAAGATAGTAGATTTTACTTGACTCTTCTAATGGATTGCTTGTTCCGCTGCAGTTAAACTTGATGTTTATTATATTTTATCAGTTTAACACTGTTGAAGACTAATGATAAATTATTCTGCATTATCTTAGTCATAATATTTCTTACTAGGCTAGTTGAGCTCACCCTTTTGCTTTTATTGTTCTTTTCGGAAAATGAGAACGTAGCAGGAACTAGTCGGGGAAAGGAGTGACAGTCCAGATGATAGCATTAGTAGTCCTCACTATTCTATGAAATAGGGTGATAATAAATGTATTGTGGACTTATTTTGAGTTTGAATACTGTCTAGAAGATAATATTTGTATTAAAACTCACAGCTCATGTTGTATATTTAAGGCTGTATTTGTATTATGTACCATGTTTTTGGCGACTCGGAATAGGTGATGTATACTAATTTTGGGGGTGTCACAGTTGGTATTAAAGCTTAGGGATATGATCCTGGCTAAGATGTGAGACAATAACTAGGAGGGGAGAGACAGAGAATTTCTTCGCTAGTATGACCTACCTAAGTTTATTTGGTATTTAATTGATCGGTTAGAGTATAGGGATAATATGTGATATGTTAATTAACCCTTGTTTTGTGGTAGTTTTTGAAAATGGCATCCAAGATATTTGATGTCTTGGGATGCTCCGAGGAGCAAAAGGTTCCCTTTGCCACCTTCATGTTGCGAGTAGAGGCAGATTACTGGTGGGAATCTGTAAATCGTACTCAACCTGCCGCACTGAAGATGACTTGGGAGAAGTTCCAAGAATTATTCAACGACAAGTACTTTCCTGAATGTATTCGTCACATGAAAAAGGTAGAGTTCATTAAACTGGAGCAAAATAACATGACCGTGTCGCAGTACAAAGCTAAGTTTGCCGAGTTGTCTCGATTTGCATCCCATTTGGTTGATAATGAGGAGAGAATGACGCGAATGTTTTTAAGAGGTTTGAAACCCGAGATACGTCAATACCTTATCTCTCATAAACTTTGTTTGTATTTAGATGTTGTGAATATGGCTCAGTTATTAGAACGCGATAATAATACCAGTGATAGCAGTCATCGAAGCAGTGACAACAAGCGTGGAGGGAATCAACATGCTAGAAATGGTAACCACTTCGGTGGTAATCATGACCAAAACAATAAGAGTGGACATTTCAAGAAAAGGAGATTCAACAATGATGGAAAGACGTCAGCATCAGCACCCATCGTTAAGGAAGGAGAATGACCACCTATCTTATGCTTCAAATGTGGAGGGGAGGGACACATCAGTCCAAACTGCGGGATGCCATCAAAGCATGTTACAATTGTGGAAGAGAAGGTTACCTAGCCCGATTTTGTCGTTCACCAAAGTCAAGTCCAGCTGGGATGGAGGCATCAAAGGCCGTCCCAGATAAGACAAAATCGATAGTTCAAGGGAGAGCGTTTGTCGTGACCTCCCATAAAGAAAGGAACCCGAACGAGGTCATCACGTGTAAGCTTATCATAAACTCTAGCGAAGTATATACCTTATTTGATACCGGTTCTACCCATTCTTTTATTTCTCCTACTTGCGCTCAACGTTTAAATTTAACTCCGGAGAAATTAGACTTTGACTTATCTGTTGAAACTCTGTTGGGAGAAACCTTCATTACATCCACTTTTTATAAGTCTTGTTTGGTTTAAATCGGTACCCTCACATTACCTGTCGATTTTATTTTATTGAAAATACTTGCATTTGACGTAATTATAAGGATTAATTGGTTAACTAATCATCATGCAAAAATTGATTATTTTCGTAAGGTTGTTAGCTTTCATATTCCTAACTAACCTATTATGTGAATTCAAGCAACCAAACCATTAAAATCAATCACTATCATCTCAAGACATAAAATTATTCGTTTATTAAAAAACATATGTCACGCTTTCTTAGCTCATGTCACGGATTTAAACAAAAATACGTCAGTTTTGAATGATATCTCTATTGTTGATAAATTTCCTGACGTATTCCTTGAAGACCTTCCTGGTGTGACGACCCCAAATCCAGGTACTTGAAACCCGAACTCGGTTCCCCACGATACCATTTCTTTAAGCTGAATAATACTAATTAATAATACATTCGAACTTAATTTACATACATCAAAGTTTACTTCCCCAGGTACGTGACCTTCAAATACATTCCTTACAATACTTGAATAGATACCAATACAACTATAACTATTAACTCATAATACACACTTATTCAATCACTTTTCTTTTTCCTTTGTTCGTGCTTTCGAGCCTTCAAAGTTGCTCATACATAATCGAAAACATTTAATTTAAGCAAGGATGAGCATTTAAGTGCCCGACAAGTAATAGCAATTATATATAAGTTTGAAAGAATATAAGTATTCTCTTTACATAACACTTCTACAACGAATTGAAAGTTGTGAAGTAATCATCTTGATAAAAAATTCACATAACAACTCTCTTTCAAATTCTTTAAATTTGGCTCTGGCTCTACCCTTGAATAGGGTTTAAGAAACATACTATGAACATTCTTTTCATTTTCGAAAAGGTTTAGCGGAATTCTATCCTCAAATCCGTCATAACTAACTTACGAGACACGGAGGGTGATCGGCCCAGATTGTACCTGTATTGATCAATACTACATAACTTGAAGCGAAATTCATCGCTCACTCTATGCGCCTTATGCAAAAATCTTCCATATAGGGATGTTCATACATGCACGGTTCCAAACCGAAGGTTTTAATCTTGCTCAACAATAATATGTAATTCAACATATATATACGGGTAATTGACAAAGGTGTATCAACATGTGAATAAATGTCATGATTATCCAAGTGGGGAATAGGTGAGTAAAGGAATATGAAGATTATGTGATGGTTTATATTGTTTATTATATAAACAAATAAAAGAAACTAATGTGATCCTAATTATAAATTAGGAATGAAAGATTTAATAACTTAAAGGTTATGAGATGAGAGAATTATGGTATTTATAATATATACCAATTATGAGAGATTTATTTTATACATCTCAGTTAATTAATTTTATAGCCTAATTATAGCAAGTCTAATTAGGTTAAGAAATTAAATGTACTTAAGTAAGAATTTTTTTTATTTAACTTGAGTGCATGTAAACCCTAATATAATGATAAGGGTAGAATGGGATAGAATTAAAAGTAATGGGCTATACTAATATCATAACCCAATTAATTTAAAGAGAGTCCAAGAGAATTATATTCATTGGACTAAGGAGGTTATATTATTTAAACAAGTCCAATTAATTTATTTAAGCATGTGACTTGTAGATAAAGTGATTAAGGGCAATTAATTATTTAATCTAGCCCAATATATTATGTATGAGACAAGTATTATAATGACCCAATTAAATTTTGGGTGGAAGCCCAAGTTAGTTTTTGTTAGTAACTAATACAAGTAAAAAGGGCTAGCTCAATGGAATTATTAAAGGCCCAAGCTAAGCCACTTGTGATGGAATAATAAATTATATTAAGTTAAGAGATATATTGTTATTATCTCAAGTTACTAATTTTATAACTTAATTTAAGTAAGTTTGATTGGGTTATAAAAATTTAGTGTACTAGAGTAATGATTTAAATTCTAAATATTTGGAATGGGTACCCTAATTAAATATTTAGGGTAAGACAAATTGAAAATGATTGGACTATGTAAATATTACATAGCCCAAAAGAATTAATTGAAAGCCCAAGAGGTTATATATAATTAGCCCAATTGTTGGCCCAATTTTTGATCCAAGATTGGAGGATATATTTGAACAAGAAAATGTAAAGGAGGGGCATTTTTGGGACAAAGAAATTAAGCCAACATGTAGCAATTTAAGGCCATGTGGCCGGTTATCAATAAAAAAAAATGATAAGGATTAGATATAAAGAAAAGAAGAGATAAGATAGAAGAAAGAGAGGAGAAAAAGGAAGAAAATGAGAGAACGGGAGAAGAAAGCAAGAAGGAACCGTGGGAGGGAGAGAGAGGGAGGCTTCGGCAGCCCCATGTGTGGGTAGTAGAAGAAAATCTCCATGGATGGAAGAGAATAAGAAGAAGGAAGAAAAAAAAACATAAGGTATAATCTCTCTCTCTAATTTTTTTTTTAAGAAATTGATGAAAGGGGTTTTTGATTTGGGTGTTTAAAACCCTAAGATCTATGTGATATATATGGATTCATGTATGGATTTACTCATTTTTGATGTTGATTTGGGTGGAATCAAAGAATAAAGAAAATTTATTTTCTAGTTTTGAATCCGAAATTTCCTAGTACTTTGAAATTTCACCGTTTTAAATCTATGACTTCTTTTTGCGATCCGTCAAAAAGGGATGTTAGATATATGTGTTAAGTAGTTAACCCAAGTGGTAGTACTCAAAAATGTTGAGTTTACATGGGGTAGTGACTGATTTGGTGAAAACAGTTCCGTTTTTTTATAACCAAAAATGGACAGTTTCGGGGCAGCCAATGTCAGGGGCAATTTCGTCCAGTTTTTGTGCTTTAAAAATTATGGGCTTTTGGTATGTTGTAGTACTCCGATTTAGCTTTCCATAGACTCCGGAACGGACTAATTCCGACTCCGGATGAGGTAGTTATGGCGTTCGGAAGGTGCGTAGCAAAACTGTTCCTCAATTTCCGAACAGCCTTCTTGATGTAAATATTTGGACTGTTGTGTTCTGATTTTGAAAAAATGTCGTGAGACAAAAGTTGTAGCCCTGGGAGTTATCTTCGCGTGGGCTCAAGAATCGCTCAAATATGTTTTAAAACGCGAGAGTTATGGCTGTTTTAGTGAGGCTGGGTAAAAATTTCAAAAAAATCAAAAGTGTCCAAAAATAGGAAAAATGTAATTTATGACGTGAGACCCTTGAGCATGGCTTATGCAAGTTTGTAATGAAGTTTTGGGTCGGGTTTAAGGTGTTGTGATGTTTATGACATTTTAAAATTTTTAAACAAGTTTATTAATTACGGTAAGGAAAACAATTGAAATAAATTGTTTATTAAAGTGATTAATGACATAAATTATTTTTATGTGACTAATAATATTGTATTGAGATATTATTAGTAGTATGTGACTGGAATGTTATTAAAAGGTTAGTAACCTTAGCGTAAAATATTATTACATAATTAATAATATTTGACGGGAGATTTAATAAGAGATTTATGATATTTTTCAATGTAATTGTTGAAATTGATATTCAATGAAGTATATTATGTGTTTGGGCATATGATAGAGAAATAATAAGTCATAATAATCTAATAAAGTCATATGGTGCGTAAATTTGACTATAAGTAATATTTTATGCCGAGAAACTTTCTTTCGAGGCATAAATAAAGCAATAAAAATATGTAATAAATATAAATTACATATTTAAGCGAAATATATATATATATATATATATATATATATATATATATATATTTATATAGTTGCCTATAAAAATTATTTTGTGGTGGAACAAAGAATGTAAAACCTTTGAAATATTGTATTAATCATAAAAATGATATTTTGAGGTTTTGATTGCTTTCGAAATGAAGTTTTTGAAATTTGAGATTTACATAACGTGAAGCAAAAATGCTAATAATAAAAAAAAAAAAAAATAATAAAGCGAATGTGCTAGTGAGATAAAATGTTTATATATGAGGCAATAGTCGGTGTTGACTCATGAACGGAGATAAATCAAGTAAAAGTTATTTAAAGTTAAGAAATAGTGTAGTAAATTGATTTTTACTATAAAAGCTATACATTAGTTTATTTAAACTCCGAATTTAAGTAGTAGAGGTAAAAGATATTTCTAAAATGAAATTTAAATGGTTTAAGTTTCAAGGTGTAAAATATTTGCATCTTAAAATGTGTGAGACCTTTATTATTTATGAAACAAGTAAAATATTATTACATGATTAATAATATTAGAAGGTGATTATAATATTATTAAATGATTAATAATATTAGTAGAAGGATTTAAATATTATTAAATGATTAATAATATTTGTAAATGATAAATATTCTATAAAAAGAATATTAGGGAAAAGTTTAAGATAATGGATAAGTGATAGTAATATTATTAAGGGATAATAATATTACTAATGAGTTAAAGAATTATTTAATGTTTAATTATGTGGCTAAATGTTAGCTAATTTATTATTTGAGTAATAGTGTTGTGGGATAAAATATATTATGCTAATTGGAGGATCGATCTTATTAATGATAGGTCTTTTATAAGAGATTAAATTGATTGCTTAGCGGTAATCAACGGTACAGGCAAGTTCCTAAACTTGAACTTCTAATTATTGTGCAAGTTTTCTAACTCAACTTGAGTTGTTAATTCAAAGCATGTTAGTGGTTAATCATTGTTGATTTTACCACGTCAATAAATTATTGATTCACACATTGTGCATGTTGTATATGTTCATCAGGTATGAAAGGCTGATCACCTTCATTACCATATGTTTCAGTTAAACTTGTTCATGTTAATTGTTGACATCCATTATTATTGGTTCAGTCATTCAATCGTTGAAAAATTGATTCATGTTATTTCACAATTATTATATTGTTGAAAACTTGAAAGCTTATCCATTCTTTTCAATCATGATATATCTCCTTTGTATGTAAAACTTGTTGGGCAAATTTGTTGCTCACCCTTGCTATATCATGATAAAATTTTGATTAAGATGAAGGCTTGAATAAGGATGAGGCAAAGACAAAGTGCAAAAGTTTCTTTATGTTGTAGTTAAATTTATTAAATTTTTGATGAAAACAAGATTGTAAATCTTCTAAGATATTGAAGGTATGTATTAAGTTAAGGTTGTAGACCTTGGGGGATGATGTGTAAAAGTTTAATGTATAAACAATTTATGTTTATATCTTCCGCAATAGTGATAGAAATAGTATACCGGATCCGTGGCGATTTGGGACCCGGATTCGGGGATGCTACACATAGTAGCACACGGTATTGATTATTAATGCTTACGTGAGAAGTCACTCAGTTTGATTCAATTATTGTCGATATTTTATATATTATTAAATCAATAATTGAGATAACAAAGTTGTTAATATTATTATTTGCAATATTAACGATGTCTAGAAGTTCTGCCAAGGAGAGGTTTGGTCACCTAATTGCGCGCCAATAGGGAGAAATCCTTATTGGAAAGCCCCCTCTTTCTTGGGAACGACCTGGTCGATTAATAGTGTGAATTATGATAATGATGATGAATTTTTGTTTTATTAGTATTATTAATGTAATAAAATAGAAAAGTTTTTTATATAAAACAGAATACTTTTATAAAGTTATTCGTTTTATTAGACTATAAATAGAATATATTATATTCTACTATGCATAGTATTTTGCATAGTAAAATCTTTTTATATAAAATAGAATACTTTTATAAAGTTATTTATTTTATTAGACAATAATTAGAATATATTATATTTTATTATGCATAGTGTTAGCATAGTAAAATCTTTTTATATAAAACAGAATACTTTTACAAAGATATTAGTTTTATTAGATTATAAATAGAATATATTATATTTTATTGTAAACCAATCTGGACCGTCCGTTTAAAAGTAAATCAATCTGGACCGTTCAGGAATTAGTTACTATTCAGTCCATTCTCCTATAAATAGAAGCTCATTCCTTCATTATTTCTTACAAATTCACTGAAACTCTAGAGAGAGAAACTGTAAAGAGAATTCTTCTTCTATAATCTTAAGCGTATTTCTTTAGAGTTTAAGAAAGCTTTGAGCGTAGTGCAAGTTTTCTTCAAGTATATCCCCGCCCTACCAGTTGGAATACTATTCTTTCTAAGTTAAGGGATATTATTTGTTGTACTCGTAAGGGGTATTATTTCTTTCGTATTCATGAAGAGAACACATTATTCCATTCTTATTATTACATTGGAATAAACTTGTATATCTGCAAGCTACCCTATACTTGGTGAAATTCTTCTGTTATTCCATTCTTTATTATTATGTTGGAAAAACCTATCTATACAAAGTACCGCATACTTGGTGAAATTCTTCTGTTATTCCATTCTTTAATATTATGTTGGAATAACCTTTTTATGCGAAGTACCACATACATGGTGAAACTCTTCTGTTATTCCATTCTTTACTATTATGTTGGAACAACCTGTTTATGCAAAGTACCGCATACATGGTGAAATTCTTCAATTATTTCATTCTATATTATTCTGTCGGAATATTCTTGTTGGGAATTTCGGCACAAAACGCAGCGAAAAAAGAACAATTCAAAGTAATTTCCGAAACCCAAAAACAGGATCCATGCGAAAAATAATTAATTCAGTGGTTAGAAATTTATACCGATTAAGAAGGCTCTAAACTATGCTATTGAATCTCCAATTCAATTCTTACGGATGCGCCTCTACTGCAGATCCACATTTAACGCTCCGCAAATCGTCCTACGATATGCAGAAGAAGGAATTGCGGTACTAGCCACCAAGGATGAGAATTCGAAATTATTTCTCTCTAGTCTCTCTCTAAGAGTGGCTAGGTTTTTTTTTTTTGATTAACCTCCCTAATATGCTGATATATCATATATATAGCAATAAAACGGAATTAATCAAAACCCTAATCTAATTAAAATAAAATCTGAATTTATATATATATATATATATATATATATATATATATTATCTTAATTACGTCTTACTTAATTATATATATATATATATATATATATATATATATATATATCATCCTTTTAATTTAAATTCGCGATTTAAATACTATCAATCATATTTATATACTAGTAATTGTACGTGCCTAAAGGCACGACGTAACGAAAAATTAGATTAAAATTCAAAAAATACTATATTACCTAAATGTTTTTTACAACCTAAAATAACTTACAATCACACATAACAATTATCATAATTCTCCACACCACCACAATAATTAATTTTTCTTTAAAAATAGATACACAGAAAAATCTAAACCTATCAACAAAACTTACAAATCATCAATAATAATTTTCATAATTCACCACACCACCGCAATAACAATTATTATTGTTGTTGTTGTTTGTTGTTGTTGTTCTCATTATTATTATTATTATTTTATTATTATTATTATTATTATTATTATTATTATTATTATTTTTTATTAATTATTATTATTATTATTAGTAGTAGTAGTAGTAGTAGTAGTAGTAGTAGTAGTAGTAGTAGTAATTATTATTATTATTATTATTATTATTATTATTATGATTATGATTATTATTATTATTATTATTATTATTATTATTATAGTAGTAGTAATTATTATTATTATATTATAAATCAAACATAAGAATTAACCAATTTTCTAATTGTAAATGAATTTTATATATCACATATAGTATTTTAACTTTAGATATTACATCATGCCAATAATTAATCAATTTTTAATTTGTTAATATTTGATAAATTAATTTTTGATAATTTTTATGTATTATACATTTTAAATGTATGCATACTCCAAAAAATTATTAAAATTTAAAATAAATTAATATTTTAATATTTTATATTAAAATACTAATTAATTAATTAAATGGAAGAAAAGGAGAAGAGAGAGACAATAGAGGAGAGAGAGAAAGATGAGAGAGGGAGGAGAGGAATAGGAGGAGAGAGAAAGAGAGAAGGCGGATGAAAGAGGAGAGAGAAAGGGGAAGGAGCATAGGAGAGAGAAAGAGAAGGAGAAGAGGAGAGAGAAAGAGAAGGGGGAGAAAATTTTGGCGGGATTTTATTTGTGTAAGATGAAATGTGAGCCTTTAGATTAAGTTAGAATGAATCTGAGACGTTGTTGTGCTTTGTCAAATTATAGAATTCATATTAGGTTCTGTTTTATTATATAGATTTAAATCTTTACAATTTAAATTAATTCCCTTTTTAATAACGTTCTATGTGTGTAACCCTATAGGTTATTATTACGTTGGCAATAATTTTAAAATTATATTATAAAATTATAAATAGTGAGCGGTATCTAGTAATGCATCACTGCTACCCAATTAATAATAAGATCGATGATTCGATGCAACATTTTTTGTGACCAATGTTTCAATGTAATTTAATCCTTTTAACCTTAATATCCTAGATTAAACTCGAGTCATGGAATGTGTCATACTCTTCATAATTTAATCTGAGTTTTTCTTGATCAATTAGTAGACTATATGAAACAAATCACTATTTTGAGCATGGTCATGCATTTCATAGTCCTACTCAATCAAGAGGCCTATGGATATCACCCCTAATAAATAGGAGGGTTATATTCCATCTAGATCACTCATATTCCTCACACGATTCATGATGTACCCAATAATCACCTTTATAGTCCACCCTATTAAAGGTGACATTTGATGATATCAAAGTACAGAAATTCCCATCTAGTAATATAGTGATTTCAGGTCAGAGGACCATTACATCATTGTCACTATGAGAATTGCTAATGACACTTCGCATAATGCTCCACATAGAATTCTCATGGTGGAGTGCATCAAAGACATCGTTCTCTAACATGTACCTATGCATTGACTTAATATCTCATATATTTATGACCAATGAGATTTGGTCATCAGTCAATTCATATACCAGTCTCAATGCATCATTGTTATCCCATCAACAATGATACTCAACTAAGGACATTTAAGAACAATGATACTAATTATAATTATATAATCTCATGTTCAAGTCACATACTTGAAACTATATAATTTGTATCACTACTCTAAGGATTTTTTTATTATGTTAACATTTATATAACGCAGTAAATAAAACCATAATAATATCATTCATTTATTCAATCAAATATAATATCAAAATGTTAAGCAATTATATCAAATAATTGGCTTCTAGGGTATAAACTATAACAGTCTCCCACTTGCACTAGAGCCAATCACTCATGTATCTAATACGCATGGAACTAGTGTGACCATCGTGCTTCTGCTGCGACAAATCCTTGGTCAGTGGATCTGCAACATTATCATCTGTTGGAACTCTTCCTATATTTACATCTCCCCTATCAATGATTTCACGGATGAGATGGTACCGCCTAAGTAAATGCTTGGATAGTTAGTGAGATCTGGGTTCCTTAGCCTGTGCAATGGCTCCATTATTATCACAATATAGAGCAACCGGATCAACAATGGTTGGAACAACACGAAGTTCAGTGAAGAACTTTTTAATCCATACAGCCTCCTTGGCCGTACTAGAAGCAACAATATACTCAGCCTCTGTTGTAGAATCGGCTACTGTCTCTTGCTTCGAACTCTTCCAGCTAATAGCACCACCATTAAGGCAAAACACAAAACCAGACTGAGACTTATAGTCATCATTGTCAGTCTGAAAACTAGCATCTGTGTAACCCTTTACTGCCAGTTCGTCTTCCCCTCCATATACCAAGAATGAATCCTTAGTCCTTTTTACTTACTTGAGGATATTCTTGACTGTTGTCCAATGACCTTCACCTGGATTTGACTGGTATCTGGTCGTCATGCTCAAAGCATACGATACATCCGGACGAGTACATATCATTGCGTACATGATAGATCCAATTACCGAAGCATAAGGGATCTTTCTCATACACTCCTCATCATCTTGTGATTGAGGACATTGGGCCTTAGAGATCTTTACACCACGAGTCATGGGTAAGTGTCCTCTTTTTGCCTCTTGCATGCTGAACCATTTCAGCACTTTATCAATATATGTACTCTGACTTAGGCCGAGCATTTTCCTCGATCTCTCTCGATAGATCTTGATACCTAAAATGTAGGCTGCATCGCCTAAATCTTTCATGGAGAAACATTTTCCTAACCATGTTTTTTACAGCCTGTAATGAAGGAATGTCATTCCCAATAATTAATATGTCGTCAACATATAATATCAGGAATACAATGTGACTTCCACTAACCTTGTTATATACACAAGGTTCATCTTCATTTTTAATAAAGCCAAACTCTTTGACTGCTTCATCAAATCAAAGATTCCAACTCCGAGAGGCTTGCTTCAATCCATAAATGGATCATTGCAGCTTACATACCTTTCCAGCATCCTTTGGAGCGACGAAACCCTCAGGTTGTGTCATGTACACATCCTCAAGGAGATTTCCATTAAGGAAAGCAGTTTTGACATCCATCTGCCAGATTTCGTAATCATAAAAAGCTGCAATAGCAAGTAAGATGCTGATGGATTTAACCATTGCCATTGGAGATAAGGTTTCATCATAGTCAACACCTTAAACTTGTTTGAAACCTTTTGCTACCAGTCGGCCTTTATAGGTTTGTGCATTACCATCAATGTCGGTTTTCTTCTTGAAAACCCACTTGCACCCGATTGGTTTTACCCCTTTGGGTGGATCAACCAAAGTCCATACTTGGTTAGTATATATGGAGTCCATTTCAGATCTCATGGCTTCAAGCCATCTCTCAGAATCTGGTCCATTCATAGCTTCTTGGTAGGAAGCAGGCTCATCCTGATCTATGAGCATCACATCGCCATTTTGAGTCACAAGATATCCATAATATCTCTCGGGCTCTTGGTGTGTCCTACCAGATCTACGAATTCCTTGTGTAATTTGAGTATGTTCACTTTCCACAACATCTTGTGGTTCCTGCTCACGTTCCAAATCAGGTTCAATGATATTTTATGGTTCTCGAATTTCTTCGAGTTCTACTTTCCTCCCACTGTTTCCTTTAGAGATAAATTCTCTTTCTAGAAAAATACTAGTTCGAGAAACAAATACTTTGTTCTCAAAAGGTTTGTAGAAATAATACCCATTTTGTTTCCTTTGGGTATCCCAAAAAATTATATTTGTCAAATTTGGGTCCGAGCTTGTCAGAATCCAAACGTTTTACAAACGCCTCGCAACCCCAAATCTTCATGAACGACATACTAGGACATTTCCCAGTCCACATCTCATATGGTGTCTTCTGAACCATCTTTGTAGGAACACGGTTAAGTGTGAATGCAATTGCCTCTCAAGGCATGACCCCGTAAGCTTATTCAAGATCCGCATGACTCATCATTCATCGTACCATGTCCAACAAGGTGCGATTTCTCCTTTCAGATAAACCATTCCATTGTGGTGTTCCAGGTGGAGTGAGCTGTGATATAATACCACACTCTTTTAGAAGGTCATCAAAGTCTTGGCTTAAGTATTCACCTCCTCGATCGGATCGAAGGGCTTTTATGCTTTTGCCAATTTGGTTTTGAACTTCATTCTTGAATTCCTTGAACTTTTCAAAGGATTCAGATTTGTGTCTCATAAGATACACATATTCATATCTACTGAAGTCGTTAGTAAATGTAATGAAGTAATAAAACCTACCTCTTGCTAACGAACGCATGGGTCCACATACATCACTATGTATAAGTCCCAATATATCGCTAGCCCGTTCACTGTGTCCAGTGAAAGGGGCTTTACTCATCTTGCCTAATAAACAAGACTCGCATTTCTCATATGATTCAAAATCAAATGAATCCAAAAACCCATCTTTATGGAGTTTTGATATGCGTTTCTCATTTATATGGCCCAAACGACAGTGCTAGAGATATGTCGGATTTGAATCATTTGATTTAAATTATTTTGTATTTATGTTATAGATATGCATATCTAAGTCAAGAATATAGAGACCATTAAACAATTGTGCAACACCATAACATATATCATTTAAGTAAAACGAACAATGGTTGTTCTTTATTATAAATGAAAAACCTTTCTTGTCCAAGCAAGAAATAGAAATAATGTTTTTGCTTATAGCAGACACAAAATAACAATCTTCTAATTCTAAAACTAGCCTAGAGGGCAAAGATAAATGATAAGTTCCTACGGCCAGTGCAACAACTTTTGTTCCATTCCCAACACGTAGGTCAACCTCTCCTTTTGCCAAAGTCCTACTCATTCGGAGTTCCTGCACATTAACACAAATGTGAGAACCACATCCAGTATCTAATAGCCATGATGTAGAAGTAGACAAGTTGACTTCTATAACATATATACCTGAATCGGAAGTCATACTTCCTTTCCTTTTCTTCACTTCTTTTAAATAAGCAAGACAATTCCTTTTCCAGTGTCCAGGTTTTCCACAGAAGTGACAATCACCTTCTTTAGCCACCCCACCTTTAGGTTTTAAAGCCTGTTTGGTTTTGGGATTAGGTTTAGCACCAGATTTAGATCCTATCTTCTTCTTGGCTTTCCATTTTCCCTTAGCATTTTCCTTTTGCACCATCATTATGGGAGTGGGTCCTGCCTTTTCCATGTTGTTCTCTGCAGTTCTTAACATGCTCAACAACGCAGTTAGTGGTTTCTCAATTTCATTCATTAGATAATTCATAAAAAATTGAGAGTAGCTGTTGTTCAAAGATTGCAAAACAAGATCAGTTTGGGCCTCCGGAGTGATTGGAAAACCCAACCTATCAAGGTATTCAATATACCCAATCATTTTTAGCACATGTGGACCAACTGGATCACGTTCACCCATCTTGCAGTGATACAACGCCTTGCTTGTATCATACCTCTCCTGTCGAGCATGCCCTTCGAACAATTTCTTGAGATGCTCGGTTATCTCATAAGCATCCATCAACTCATGTTGCTTCTGAAGCTCAGCGTTCATGGTTGCTAGCATGAGACAACTCACGTCCAGAGCATCATCTTGATGCTTCCTGTAAGCATTATGCTCCGCATGTGGTGTAGTGACAGCTGGTGCTACAGGAATGAGCCCATCAAGGACATATAGCTTACGCTCTTGTTTAAGGACAATCCTCAAGTTCCTGTGCCAGTCAAGGAAATTAATCCCACTCAGCTTATCCTTCTCAAGGACTGATCGTAGTGAAAGACTACTTGTATTGTTGTTGTTTGCCATTGATATCTACAATTTATAAGTGCCAAAAAATAATAAGTCAAATTGATAACAGTACATTCAAAATATACCTCCCACTATTTTATTCAAATTAATAGCCCTCACCATTAATTCGGAAAGCATTTTCTATAAAATCTTTCTAGTGAGCCAAGATCCATATTTCATTATGACTTAAGTTAGCTTTGGCTAATCTCTTAAAACACAATTATTTAGGTAGACAGCCCTTTTATCAATTATATCATATATAACTCTTGGATAGTTTGGTAAACAACAATTGTTTCTAGTCCATCTAATGGTACCAACCAAACTCTATGCCTCTAAGTCCACAATCCTATTGAGATAACTTAGTTAAGTTGAGCCCAATGATTTTAACAGTTTGGATATCACAATTATCCTATCGCATCTTACCTAGATAAATAGGGTACTTTGCTTTGGCAAACCTACATCTATTGATCAAGGTCTTGATGAGTGTTATTCATTGGAAGGCATCTGATTTAGACTTAATAATTTAATGAGGGATTTTATAAATAAATTTAGATCTCACCAATTTTTAATCTTATTAAGCATGCACATTATTTATCATATCATATCACATACAAGCATAAATTAAGTGCGAAATTAAATGTGTCACAGTTATGGCCCAATCCAATGTCAATCTTTTCAAGCTAATGAAAGATTGAAGGTCAATCTAAGGTGATAAAAGATCTTAAAATAAATAGCTTCCTTGGATCTTCCTCAAGCATGTGCCTCCTCTTCGTCATCATCTTTCCATCGTGTTCTCCATCTTGACATCTTCATCGATTACAGATTATTACATGACATAAAGAAACCTCGAGTTACATTTGAGGGGATTTAGATGAGAAGAAAATATTACATTAGAATTTATAGAAAGGCACGACATGCAAGCCGTATTTCAAAACCAAAAACCACTAACCTATGGGTCAAAAGGCCATAACTGTGCACCATGCATATTACAATAAACACATAACAATTCATATATAATTAAAGAAAACTATATATAACATATAGGGGACACGACCATCGGCGCCACGCTTGGGGTCCATGGGGGTCAAAGGGGTCTCTCAAGTGGGGTCGGCAAGTACCGGAAAAAAATTTCGAACTACAATCTGCATTGCAGAATTTTTCCAAATGATTCTCTGAAACAGTTTCAGAATCACGTATTTTAATCCACCAAAATAGTCATAATAACAATACACCCGGTACATATCATATATGTCCAACTGAATACTGTTATTACGCCATATATAATACAATTAACATAACATCATATACATGCATATCTATTACTGATATTCATAATACTAGAATATGTCGATTACAGAATATCATATACTCAATTAACAGAACATCATATACATGCATATCTATTACTGATATTCATAATACCAAAATATGTCGATTACAGAATATCATATACTCAATTAACAGTTCGATAAAATTGTATCATCATATATCATATATATCAAAAATAATATAATCAATTTCAGATCGGTAAAATTGTTGGGACACATATCATATATATCGAAAACAATTAAACACGTTATCTGAATTAATCGTTTCGCAAGTAGCTCTGATACCACTGTTAGGAATTTCGGCACAAAACGTAGTGGAAAAAGAACAATTTAAAGTAATTTTTGAAACCCAAAAACAGGATCCATGCGAAAAACAATTAATTCGAAGGTTAGAAATTTATACCGATTAAGAAGGCTCTAAACGATGCGGTCGAATCTCCAACGCAATTCTTACGGACTGCATCTCTACGGTATCCACACGAACGCTTCGCGAATCATCCTATGATCTGCAAAAGAAGGAATTGCGGTACTAGCCATCAAGGATGAGAATTTGGAATTATTTCTCTCTAGTCTCTCTCTAAGAGTGGCTAGGGTTTTTTTTTGATTAACCTCCCTAATATCCTGATATATCATATATATAGCAATAAAACGGAATTAATCAAAACCCTAATCTAATTAAAATAAAATCCGAATTTATATATATATATATATATATTATATCTTAATTAAGTCTTACTTAATATATATATATATATATATATATATATATATATATATATATATATATATATATATATATATATATATATATATATATACTTTTAATTTAAATTACATGATTTAAATACTATCAATCATATTGATATATTTAAATCCTTACAATTTAAATTAATTTCCTTTTTAATAATGTTTTGTGTGTGTGACCCTATGGGTTATTATTACGTTGACAATAATTTTAAAATCATATTATAAAATTATAAACAGTGAGCGACATCTAGTAATGCATCACTGCTACCCAAGTAATAATAAGATCGATGATTCGATGCAACCTTTTTTGTGACCAATGTTTCAATGTAATTTAATCCTTTTAACCTTAATATCCTAGATTAAACTCGAGTCATGGAATGTGTCATACTCTTTATAATTTAATCTGAGTTTTTCTTGATCAATGAGTAGACTATATGAAACAAATCACTATTTGAGCATGTCCATGCATTTCATAGTCCTACTCAATCAAGAGGCCTATGGATATCACCCCTAATAAATAGGAGGGTTAAATTCCATATAGATCACTCATATTCCTCACACGATTCATGATGTACCCAATAATCACCTTTATAGTCCACCCTATTAAAGGTTACATTTGATGATATCAAAGTACGTAAAATTCGTGTAGTAATATAGTGATTTTGTGTCGGAGGACCATTACATCATTGTCACTATAAGAATTGCTAATGACATTTTCGCATAATGCTCCACATAGAATTCTCATGGTGGGTCCATCCCAAAGACATCGTTTCTAACATGTAGCTATGCATTGACTTAATATCTCATATATTTATGACCAATGAGATTTGGTCATCAGTCAATCCACATACTAGTCTCAATGCATCATTGTTGTCCCATCAACAATGATACTCAACTAGGGATATTTAAGAACAATGATACTAATTATAATCATATAATCTCATATTTAAGTCACATACCTGAAACTATATAATTTGTATCACTACTCTAAGTATTTTTTATTATGTTAACATTTATATAACGCAGTAAATAAAATCATTCATTTATTCAATCAAATATAATATCAAAATGTTAAGCAATTATATCAAATAATTGGCCTCTAGGGCATAAACTCTAACAGTCTCCCACTTGCACTAGAGCCAATCACTCATGTATCTAATACCCATGGAACTAGTGTGACCGTCGTGCTTCTGCTGCGACAAAGCCTTAGTCAGTGGATCTGCAACATTATCATCTGTTGGCACTCTTCCTATATTTACATCTTCTCTATCAATGATTTCACCGATGAGATGGTACCGCCTAAGTAAATGCTTGGATAGTTGGTGAGATCTGGGTTCCTTAGCCTGTGCAATGGCTCCATTATTATCACAGTATAGAGCAACCGGATCAACAATGGTTGGAACAACACCAAGTTCGTGATTTAACTTTTTAATCCATACTGACCTCTTGGCCGCACTAGAAGCAACAATATACTCACCTTTGTTGTAGAATCGGCTCATCGTCTCTTCGCTTGAACTCTTCCATTCTAACACACCACCATTAAGGCAAAACACAAAACTAGACTGAGACTTATAGTCATCATTGTCGATCCGAAACTAGCATCTGTGGTAACCCTTTCTTCGCCAGATTCGTCTTCACCTCCATATACCAAGAATGAATCCTTAGTCCTTTTTACTTACTTGAGGATATTCTTGACTGTTGTCTAATGACCTTCACCTGGATTTGACTGGTATCTGGTCGTCATGCTCAAAGCATACGATACATCCGGACGAGTACATATCATTGCGTACATGATAGATCCAATTACCGAAGCATAAGGGATCTTTCTCATACACTCCTCATCATCTTGTGATTGAGGACATTGGGCCTTAGAGATCTTTACACCACGAGTCATGGGTAAGTGTCCTCTTTTTGCCTCTTGCATGCTGAACCATTTCAGCACTTTATCAATATATGTACTCTGACTTAGGCCGAGCATTTTCCTCGATCTCTCTCGATAGATCTTGATACCTAAAATGTAGGCTGCATCGCCTAAATCTTTCATGGAGAAACATTTTCCTAACCATGTTTTTACAGCCTGTAATGAAGGAATGTCATTCCCAATAATTAATATTTCGTCAACATATAATATCAGGAATACAATGTGACTTCCACTAACCTTGTTATATACACAAGGTTCATCTTCATTTTTAATAAAGCCAAACTCTTTGACTGCTTCATCAAATCGAAGATTCCAACTCCGAGAGGCTTGCTTCAATCCATAAATGGATCGTTGCAGCTTACATACCTTTCTAGCATCCTTTGGAGCGACAAAACCCTCAGGTTGTGTCATGTACACATCCTCAAGGAGATTTCCATTAAGGAAAACAGTTTTGACATCCATCTGTCAGATTTTGTAATCATAAAAAGCTGCAATAGTAAGTAAGATCCTGATGGATTTAACCATTGCCACTGGAGAGAAGGTTTCATCATAGCCAACCCCTTGAACTTATTTGAAACCTTTTGCTACCAGTCGGCCTTTATAGGTTTGTACATTACCATCTATGTCGGTATTTTTTATGAAAATGATCTAGTTATGAGTGAATGAGTTAAATATGTTATGTGAAGTAACAAAGTTGAAAAATAGGATTTTTATGGCTTGTAAATCCTATATAGGGTATATACATATTTTGATAAGGGATTTGATCATTAGTGATGAAATGATTAAATATAGGGTATATGACATTTTTGAATGATTAAATGCATTATCTGGTAAATTGTAAACAATTGAAATAAATTGTTTATAAGTTTAAGAAGTGATTAAAATATTGTTATAATACTAATGATATTAGATTATGAGATTATTAAGTATTTGATAACATTGAGATATTCTTGAACCTTGGATAAATTATATTATAAATGTTTAATATTTATCCTTATCTCATTTGATTGATTCTTTATATCATTATCATGATCCTCATGTTTATATTGTGTTGAAAGTCATCTGTGGCTTACGTGCCTAGATGGACTTGGCATGATTATGACCAAGGATTATTCGGTATAATCATGACCGTAATGTTACAAATGATGTGGTAAAAGTCATCTTTGGCCCGTAGTGCGTAGATGGACTTGGTATGATTATGACCGAGGATTATTCGGTATAATCATGATCAGATTGAAAAACACGAATATCCTTGGCCTGTAGTGCATGGATAATTCGTGGTCGTGATACTATTAAGTTGAGGCTCAGCATTATTGGTTTTATAGTTGTATATCTTTGGCCTGTAGTGCAAATATGAACTGTTGGTTATTGGTTATACAGTTGTATGTCTTTGGCCTGTAGTGCAAAGATGAATTGTTAATGAATATCTTTGGTCGTAATGCAAAGATGAATTTATTAATATGATTATGAGCAGGAATTATGATTTGGTATAACCATAATTTTTGATGTTTCAGGTAAAGACAGGTGAAGAAAATTATCTTCGTCCTAGATGAGAAATGGAATTTGAAACCACAATTATGATTATGAGTTATTCATATGATTGTGGACAGGAACTGTTCATTGATGTTACAGGGATTAAACATTGTTGGTGGATTTTTAACATAGAGAAGATAATAGACATTATGGTCTATTTGACTCTTCTAATGGATTGCTCGTTCCGCTGCAATTATGGTTGAAAAGTTTTATCATCTACCATATGTTCTAAATCTTTGATTTATTACTGATGAAGGCTATTGATAATTTAATTATCTTTAGTCATGATATTCTTTACTGGGCTAGTTGTGCTCACCCTTTTGCTTCACAATTCCTTTCAGGTAATAAGAGCGTAGCTGGGTCGAGCGGGGATAACAGGGGAATAGAATGGTGGTCTATAGCTATTGAGGTTCTTCCTAAATAGTATGTAAATAATTTTGTTGAGAACTTTAGATAAGTGTGTCGTATTGTATACGTCATTTGATATTTAATTTTTGTGAACCGAATAGGGTGAGGTGAACCCAACTTTGGAAGGGTGTTTTGCCACTATCATACAAGATGTCTAATGATATACAACCTCGTGTTATCATAAGAGATGTGGTTATGCACATCCACTTCTGTCGAGTATATCTACGAAAGCACTACCTATATGATCTTGGAGTTTATTTGAAATACAATTTTCACTTGGAGACAGTGGAGATAGTTATATGTCAAGAAAAGACTCACCATTGGAAAGAAGATGACAGTAATCTTCTCATTTTTCTTTGGGGTATATTGGGTCAACCAAGGATAGTTCTCTGGACATATGATATCTATCATAACTTAGATTCATGGCCTCCTATGTACGAAGGTTTCCTTGAGCACTTCCCAAATATTTTAATTCCTAAAACAGTTATTGACTGTACCTTTATGTAAGGTGAAATTGTGACATGAATCAGAGTTGAGATATATATTTGTTTAAACTCTCAGTTTATGTTTTGTCGTATTTTATACGACAGTTGTATATGATTTATGTACCATATATTTGACAACTCAAGATGGGTGATGTATACCTAATTTTGGGGGCGTCACAGTTGGTATCAAAGCTAATGGATATGATCTCTGACTGAGATGTGAGACTTGAACTAGGAGGGGAGAGTCAGGTAATTCCTTCGCTAGTATGACCTACCTAAGTTTATTTGGTATTTAATTGGTCGGTCAGAGTATAGGGATGATATGTGATATGTCAATTAAACCTTATTTTGAAACTATGTTCTAGAATGATATTTGAAATACAGGAGATGAGAAATGCGAAAAATCATGATAGAGAGGAAATAACTGGGAAGGTGCAATCCGAAAAGGAAGCAAGGTATTCTCATCTCTTCGAACTACCAGGTACGTAAATTTTGAGGGCGAAATTTCATAAGGAGGGGAGATTGTGAGACCCCGAATTTTATGAAATAAAAGTATTCAATTTCTCTATTTTGGTAAATAGTTAAATTGATAAATGTTTAATGTTAAGGGTGACATTTGAAATTTTTTCAAAGTAAGCTAGTTGTCATAAAATAATCGGTGGTAAAATATGTGTGGTTGCATAGTAGCACACGGTATTGATTATTAATGCTTACATGAGAAGTCACTCAGTTTGATTCAATTATTGTCGATATTTTATATATTATTAAATCAATAATTGAGATAACAAAGTTGTTAATATTATTATTTTCAATATTAACGATGTCTAGAAGTTCTGCCAATGAAAGGTTTGGTCACCTAATTGCGCGCCAATAGGGAGAAATCCTTATTGGAAAGCCCCCTCTTTCCTGGGAACGACCTGGTCGATTAATAGTGTGAATTATGATAATGATGATGAAGTTTTGTTTTATTAGTATTATTAATATAACAAAACAGAAAAACTTTTTATATAAAACAAAATACTTTTATAAAGTTATTCATTTTATTAGACTATAAATAGAATATATTATATTCTATTATGCATAGTATTTTGCATAGTAAAATCTTTTATATAAAAAATGTAATACTTTTATAAAGTTATTTTTTTATTAAATAATAATTATAATATATTATATTTTATTATGCATAGTGTTTGTATAGTGTCTGTGACGCCCCCAAATCCAGGTTCTCTAACCTCAGATTCAGTGCTCACGATCCTATCATCATCATAAGCATTCTATAACTATTTCGAAATAATAAACATACATTGTTCATTATACAAAAGTCTCAAAACATGGTCCCAAGGTCTCTCTAACCTTAACTTTAAATACACCATTTATAATACAAATAGTTTACTCAAGAAATTCCATTAGATAATAACTAATTTAACATTCATTCTAAAATTAATCCTCGGATCTTGCCCTTGCCCTTGTCCTTCGTGATTAGATCCTTGGGCTTAATCGAAAATAGAGGTCATGATATAGCAAGAGTAAGCAACTAATTTGCTTCACAAGTTTAAAAAGACAAAGGAGATATACCATGACTTAGAAAGAAATATTGCCTTCAATGTTCAACAATAATATAAGATTGTGAAGGAACATGAATTAATAATCAACAATTGAATATTCGATAATTGAATAACATGAATCGAGTGGTTTTGAATAACCATGAACATTTGCCAAGGTGCTCGAGTGATTTAAATGGACCTTTTAATAAGTTTTGGTATTCAAGGATCACCTTTCATACCCCGTGATTTATGCATAAACACTTAATAATCCGACATTGATATCATGCCTTAATCAAATTTGTCCATTTCTCGACCAAGAGTTCTTACCATATCAATTAATAAGAACGGTTATTTAAAATCCATTTGATTTAACAAATTTAGACATGCTTGATCTAGCCGATATAATTAGCATAGATCTATCCCATAAACAGTTCATAAATGAAGAACTTTAATTTAATTCACGATTCAATGGCGGTAGAAACCGAATTCGAGTGCACAAAGTGCTAATTTCAATAATCAATAAAGACGTGAATAATCATCAATAATTATTCACTAACATGCTTTGAAAATAATAACTCAAGTTGAGTTAGGAAACTTGCCTCGATCGTAGGTTACAGCTACGAAATAAATTTCTATCCACTATGTAGTTAAATTATCTTCCTTTAAGACACCTATAATTAGTCTTTCAATTAGTCAATGCATAACATCAGATTATGTAATCACATAGATATTATACATTACAATAAGTTCTTATAAACATTATCATGCCTAGATAGCGTTATTATTAATTAACGACTACCTTTAATTCACATAATATTATTAACTTAGATAATATTAATTCACCTTCTAGTATTATTGGTTCACTAATAATACCTTAAATCATTTACCAACATTTTATTCACTTACTAATATTATTAATCATTTAATAATATTTTATTTAATCTCGAATATTATTATTTAATAATAATACTCTAATCTAATATTTTTATTTACATAACAACATCATATTATAATATTATTAATATTATAATAATATTCCAATGATTTATTAAATTAACAAACAATTTATTCTAATTGTTCATCCTTTATTAACCTCTTATTTAATATCCATAAAAGGTCATAAATAATATTTATTATTATAAATTACCAAAATGCCCTAAGATAGTCATGATATAATATATTATGAGCATTCAAGCATAAAAATCATATTTTTCTCATTAAAGACATCATTTAACTATTTATTTCCTTTTATTCACAACCTAATCATTTTTAGGAAAAATAGTAAACTGATTTCAAAAATTCTCAGCTTCTGAATTTTAACAGAATATGAACCAGCAATGATCCTCTAATTTTTCTAGAATTTTAGAAAATGATTTACTATTTTTAAAGTGTCCAAAACACTCGGATCTTGCTCTATTTTTCATAAATTGAGTTTTACTCAGAAAAATCTGACATTTTCAGGGTATGCTCTCTTAACATATATGAAGCTACTGTAAAAATTTTGGAATTTTCCAGTGTATACACAGTGAGATATTCGTAGGATAATATTTATGGAGTCCTTTACGGAAATAGTCATTAAGCACAATATATAACTCAAACGTGTGTCGTTCTTTTTCCTATGCGTAGATAACTTCATAAGGTACCTCTATAATATTTTTCCAGATTTTTACAAGACAAGGAACTGACCGAAACAGCCTCATGAAAAACAAGTCAAGAGCTGATTTAGGATTTCAAAGCTTTAGCATATAAAGTGGACTGTTTTGGGAAAAATAATCTTAAAGGTTCCAAAACATGCTAGATTTGTGATCTACCACTTGGGTTTACTAGATAACTCATGTATCTAGCACCCCCTTCGACGGATCATAATTCCAAGTTGTAGAACTTGAGTTACACAAGATTTAGTGGAAGAAAAATAAGAGTTTTCACCCTTGGAGAACATATGCTCATTTTCTTCCTCTAAGTCTTTGATCTAACACTCAAGATACTTAGTTACATACATGATGGTATGTATAACTAGTGTATCTTGAGTAGTTGTACATAACCCCATCAAAACTCAAGCTATCAAAACAAGGTAAGAGAAGAAGATGAAGGTACATTATACCTTGACTTAGTGGCTACCTTCCTTGATTTTCCAAAGTAACTAATAAACTTAGGGGGCATAAACCACTAGAACTCCTATAATTCTTCTTCCTATGGCTGAAATTCTCTCTTTCTTTTCTCTCTTTGAAGTTGACTAGCTTGGGAGCAAGAGGTAGAAGAAGAAGATGAAGAAGATGGAGAGAAAATGAAATGTTGGAATACGAATGAAGTGTTGGAAGAATGAGATGTGCATTCAAAATGTAATGGGCAATTCATTATTAATTCTCCCACAATCATTTTGTTGCCCATTAGGAAAAACACTTTGTATTATTACTTACCTTAGGTTAAACATGATTAAATGTGCATAATGGAGTGGCAACCAATGGGAGTCTTACAACATTGTCCTTATGTTTAATCATGTCTACTAATGGACAAGCTAGATTAATTATTCCACTTAGGATCCTCATAATATCCACCATTTAGCTTTTATTTTAAATGCCCAATTTTGATTAATCAAATGTCTAGAATACCCCCAATCAAGTGGGCTAAGTATTGGATTACATTTTATTTTCCTTAGGCTTTTCTTTTAATTGATTTGGGCTAGATAAAAAAACATAGTCCAACAATTTTAATAATGTTACCCAATTTGATAATTTAGGGCTTTTCATCTCCAATCATATGAAGTTTAATTACTTATACATATGATTTTATCTCATAACCTAATTAGATTTACAAGAATTAGGTTTAAAATTATTAGTCACTTGAAATACTAAGTTTACCCACTTAAGTTAGTATACGTATAAAATACTAACTTTTTCGTGTTACCATAACCCTTAGGTTATTTAATATCCTTACCTAATGTATAATTAGGTCACAAGGCTTTCATTTTTAATGAAATCCATAAATGCATGTATCCATATATAACACAGAGTTTAAAAAAATGTACATACATACATGGTGACTTAAAATTCACGGTTATTACATCCTCCCCCCCTTATAAGAATTCCGTCCTCGGAATTATATATAAGGTTACTCAAAAAGGTGTGGGTAATTTTCTCTTATCCTTTCTTCAAGTTCCCACGTAGCTTCTTCAAGATTGTGGTTCCTCCAAAGAACTTTTTATGTAATGTATAACCTTACTTCGCAATTTCATTTCCTTTCTATCTAAAACTTTGATCGAATTTCCTCGCACGATAAATCTTTTTCGATTGAATTGGCTCGCAGACGATATCACATGCTTGTAATCGAGCTTATATGGTCGTAGAAGATCGACACATGAAACACATTATGAATATGTTCCAGATTCAGGAGGTAGAGCTACCTCGACGCCACTTCGCTTTATCTTCTTCAAGATCTCAAAAGGTCCAATAAATCTCGAACTCAACCTTACCTTTCTTTCCAAACCTTATCTTTCCTTTCCAAGGAGATACTTTCAAAAATGCATGGCTTCCCACCTCAAAATCTCGCTTCGGCGATGTAAGTCTCAGATACTTCTTCCGGCGATCTTGAGTCGCTACCACGTCAGGCTCTAATCACCTTAATGGTCTCTCTGATTCTGCATTGCACCGATTCTGGTCCCAATAATATGCGTTCACCCACTTCATCCCAAAGATATGGGCGTTTCTACATTTCCTCCCATACGAAGGTTTCAGACGTGCGGCGGCATTCCGATGTTTGGCGTGGTAGCTATTGTTGTATGCGAACTCTACCAATGGAAGATGATCCTCCCAACTACCCTTGAAGTCCATCACACAAGCTCTGAGCATGTCTTCAAGTGTTTGAATCGGTCTCTCACTTTGCCCATCGGTCTGCAGATGATACGCGGTGCTCATCCGTAGCTGCATCCCCATTCTTTCTTGAAGACTCTTCCAGAAGTTTGACGTGAATCGCGGATCCCTATTCGACACAATAGATACTGGTACGCCATGTCTCGATATAATTTCTTTGATGTATAGTTTGGGCTATTTGGTCCGGACTATACCGATCTTGATCGGTAAAAGTGAGCCGACTTCGTAAGACGATCTACGATCACCCATATGGCATCGTATCCCTTTTGCGTTGTTGGAAGTCCCACCACAAAATCCATCGTGATGTGCTCCCATTTCCACTCTGGAATCTCTAAAGGTCAGAATAACCCACTCGATCGTTGATGCTCGCCTTCTTGACTCTCTAACAAGTTAGACATCACGACACATTCTGCAACCTCTCTCTTCATGTTTGGCCACCAAAAGTGTTGACGTAAGTCTTGATACATTTTTGTGCTTCCTGGGTGTATCGAGTACCTCGTATTATGTGCTTCTTGTAGAATCTCTTCTCTTAGTTCTGGTATTAATGGTACCCAAATTCGTCCTTCAAATCTTAGCAGTCCGGTGCCATCAATCTTGTATTTCAATTCATCCCTTCACTAATCAGCTTCTTGATGTCGCCGCAATCTTCGTCCCTTCTTGAGCCTCTTTAACCTTATCTAATAAAGTAGGGCTCACGCCACAAAGAATAATTTCTCATTGACTGCGTCGGTGACTTAACCTCTAAGTCAAGTCGTTCAAATCCTTCACCAATTCCTCTTGAATGGTTAACTTCAATAACTTCTCTCCGCTTTTTTTCGCTGTGGCATCACCACTACATTTGCTTTGCCAGGATGGTACGAATCTCACAATCATAATCCTTGATCAATTCTAGCCATCGGCACTGCCTCATATTTAGCTCCTTCTGGGTGAAGATATACTTTAGACTCTTATGATCCGTGATATATCTCACACTTCTCTCCATACAAATAGTGCCTCCAAATTTTCAAGGCAAAAACTATCGTCGCTAACTCCGTGTCATGAGTGGATAACCCTTCTCATAGTCCTTTAGTCGACGTAAAGCGCGACGTAGAATGACCTTGCCATGCAAAGATCAAGACACGTACCAAGGCCCTGTGTGACGACGATCACTATACACTACAAATCCTCTCGTGTTGTCCGGTAAAGCCAACATAGGTGCTTGACTGAGCCTCTTCTTCAATTCCATGAAACTCTGTTCACATTTTTCCGTCCAAACGAACTTCACTGTCTTTCTAGTAAGGTTGGTCAATGGCGATGCTACCTTTGAAAAATCTTGGATGAATCTTCGATAGTATCCTGCTAATCCCAAGAAACTCCTAATTTCTGTTTGTGTCTTTGGCTGTTCCCAGTTGATAACCGCTTCTACTTTTGCTGGATCTACCGAAACACCATCTTTGTCGATAACGTGACCCAAAAATTGCACTCTCCGCAACCAAAATTCACACTTGGAGAACTTTGCATACAACTTCTCCCTCCTTAACGTCTCCAACACTTTCCTTAGATGTTCGCGTGATTCTTCCTCTGTCTCGGAATATACCAGAATGTCGTCGATGAACACAACAACAAACTTATCCAAATATCGCTTAAACACTGCTCATCAAATCCATGAATCACGCCAGGTGCATTAGTTAACCCAAAAGATATTACCGTAAACTCGAGTGTCCATACCGAGTTCGAATGCCAGTCTTTGGAATATCCTCATGTCTCACCTTCGGTTGGTGATAACCGGTCCTCAAGTCAATTTTTGAAAAGTATTTTACCCCTTCAACCGATCAAACAAATCGTCGATCCCGGGCAATGGGTACTTGTTCTTAATGGTGACCTTGTTCAACTCCCCAGTAGTCGATACAAAGCCTTAATGACCCATCCTTTTCTTTCTACGAATAAGACCGGTGCTCCCCATGGTGATACGCTTGGTGAATGTATCCCTTATCTAACAACTCTTGTAGTTGAACCATCGGTTCCTTCATTTCACTTCGGAGCCATGCGATACGACGCTTTGGATACTGGGGTGATGTCCCCAGTGCCAAATCAATAACAAACTCTATCTCTATCCGTGGCAATCCCGAATTTCATATCCGGGAAAACGTCAACGAATTCCCTTACAATAGGTATTTGACCCAGTTCACCTCGATTTCGTGGGTATCCACAACGTGAGCCAAATAACCTATACAACCCTTCCTAAGCAACTTCCTTGCTTGCATCATCGTCAGACAACAAGATTGTCTTGGCGATTTACTGCCATAAAATACCACCTTTGACTTATTCGGAGTCTTTAGGTGTACGCACTTTTTCTTACAGTCAAATGACCGCTCCATAACTTGATAACCAATCCATCCCAAGGATTACATCAAACTCTCCAAGACGAATCGGTATCAAATCCACGTTAACCTTAAAACCTCTTACATTAGCACAACAGTTCCTATAGATGTAGTCTACAGGGATAATTTCTTTGTTCGCTACTTCTACATTCATTGAGTGTTCTAGTAGTTCATGAGGTAAACTTAATCTTTGAGCAAATTCATTGGATACAAAAGAACATGAAGCTCCTGAATCAAATAACACATAGGCATTTATATCATTGATCGGAATTATACCTGACACCACCTCCCTGGATGCCACAGCATCTTGCACTGTCATATTGAATGTTCGTCTTTGTTGCTTGTTTGTTTTCTTTGGGTCAATTTGGTCCTCCATTGGTTGTCTTTGTGTTATTGCCCCTGCTGCCATTTCCGCCATCCATGCTTTTCTTCTTCGGGCAATCCTTGATCCGATGTCCCACTTCACCACAATTAAAGCAACCTCTTTTCTTCACCTTAGTACAATTGGGTGAGGTATGCCCTTCTTGCCCACATGTATAACATATCATTTTTCCTTTCCAAAGACTCCCGAAAGTGACCCTTTCCATAGTTCCCACACACCGACTTCTTTTATTGAACGCCTCCTTGCTGCATCTCCAGATTACTACCCCCACTGCTCCATTTCCGCTTCTTATTGTTGCTACCACCACTGCTGACATTTTGATTCCCACCTTCTGATTTCTTCTTATTCTTCTCCCGATTGTATCTTGAGACCGCTTTCGCTTCCTCCTTCCGCTTATAAGAGTTTTTTCCAATGAGTTGAGAATGATGTGATTTGTAAAACCGCTACTTTACTATAAATCCACGGCTTTAGTCCATTTTCAAACCTTCTCTCTTTCCTCCTCTCATGTCCACCCGATGTGGAGCGAATCCGCCAATTCATTGAATTTTGCAAAGATACCGACATCGACATATTCTCTTGTTTCAGGTTCCAAGAACTTGATATCCATTCTTGCTTGAACACTCTCGTGGAAGTAGTTCTCGAAGAACAACTTCTTGAATGCTTCCCAAGTCACGATTCCAGCTCCGGCTTTGTTCTCGTTGGCATCCCACCAATAGCTAGCCTCCCCTTCATTAAGTAGGTAGCAAAAATTGTCTTCTCGTTTCTTCTCGCTACTCTAGCAATAACGAAGGCCTTCTCAATCTCCTTTACCCACATTTGGGCTTCTATCCGGTCTGTTGTTCCTCCGAACTCTGGCGGTCCTCACCGCCTTGAAGTCCTTAAAGTTTACTATTTGGGTGCTCACGATTTCCTGCGCAGTTGAGCTTGATTCCTCATGGCTTCAACCATCATGTTAATAAAATCTTGTATTGGGTTTTGTCGAGATCCCGCTGCATTATTAACTGACTCTTCAATATCTTGGTTCCTGAGTCCACGTCTGCGTGCCATTATCTAGTGAAACAAAAATTCTAACACGTTACTCGGATTTATTATCATATGATTACTTAGTATGTAATAGGCTATTTATTTAAACAATCAGATGATCATTATGTGAGAGTTTTAAGTTACCGAGATTTGGAAGTCTTTCTCCCTGCTTAGTGGGTTAAGTTTGTTTTAAAGAACATTTTCCAAATCACCATTGGATTCACATAACATTAAATAGAAAATTTACTATTTAAAATTTTCTAACACATATCATAATAATATCGCATTTATATTCATACACCAATCTTCAAATGACTTACACGATTAATACAAGTATATTTTATAAATGCTACTATCCCATTTTAACACAAAAGATGGGATTAACTCATAATGATACCTCCCTACAAACACAATTAGGGAAAGTACATAACCATTTACTACCTCACACCCGCCGAGGTTTACATCAACATAAAACCTTATTACACAACAAGAAAAGTACTAATGCATCTATTTACAATCGGGCCATCACATCATCACCATCGGTGGCCCCGCCAGTCACCTACACAGCTCCTAGGGAAGCAACTCATCGCAGACTCTCACGTCGAACGGATCGACTAGACTCTCCTATCTCGAGTGGACCCTCCTAGCCCCTGCTGCTTTGGCCCTCATCACGTTGCATCAAGGGCCACCCTAAAGTTTCTACTCGACCTTTACTACCAAGTAGATTCGATCTTTAATTGGCCCACCAACTCATCCGACTCATGGAGTGCCTCTTCCACTCCAAGATCTTATCGGCAATTTCTACGTCAAACTCAAATTGCATCTCCGGATGCTTCATGCTCACTCTCCAAACTTTGCCTTTTCATTCTCTAGTTTGTACCATCAATATCCCAACTTGCAAGCTGGGACTCATCAAATTTTTCCTTCGCTCGACTTTCTCCATCTGGGCTTGATGGGCCGATCCTTGTATTGTTCTTCAAGAAATTGGAGGGTGTGGTTCTCTACTTCTAATTCCTCCACTCGCTTCTAATTGATTGATTCTCCTCAACAAGTCCCTCACCGGAGGACCATGAGGGACATCTTGGGTGGCCTCATGCTCAATGGGTTCTCGCTCAACTGAGTAACTACTTGGCGCCACGACATCCTACAAACACCATAAAGTCAACGTCAAGATTACCACAATAAAATATATTCATTGATGAAATGAAATAATATTTTATTAAGTACAACACAAACTTGATGAATTTCCATAATCCATCTCCTAACATACTTCATAAGAGTTTTCTACCAAGGTTATAACATAGGTTCAGCATTCCTAATGTTTATAACCCATGCCTTTGATACCACCTCGTGGACGCCCCAAATCCGTGTTCTCTAACCTCGATTCAAAGTGCTCACGATCCTATCATCATCATAAGCATTCTATAACTATTTCAAATAATAAACATACATTGTTCATTATACAAAAGTCTCAAAACATGGTCCCAAGGTCTCTAACCTTAACTTTAAATACACCATTTATAATACAAATAGTTTACTCAAGAAATTCCATTAGATAATTAGATAATAACTAATTTAACATTCATTCTAAAATTAATCCTGGATCTTGCCCTTGCCCTTGTCCTTCGCATTAGATCCTTCGGGCTTAACTGAAAATAGAGGTCATGATATAGCAAGAGTAAGCAACTAATTTGCTTCACAAGTTTAAAAAGACAAAGGAGATATATCATGACTTAGAAAGAAATATTTCCTTCAATGTTCAACAATAATATAAGATTGTGAAGGAACATGAATTAATAATCAACAATTGAATATTCGATAATTGAATAACATGAATCGAGTGGTTTTGAATAACTATGAACATTTGCCAAGGTGCTCAAATGATTTAAACTGGACCTTTTAATAAGTTTTGGTATTCAAGGCGATCACCTTTCATACCCCGTGATTTATGCATAAACACTTAATAATCCGACATTGATATCATGCCTTAATCAAATTTGTTCATTTCTCACCAAGAGTTCTTACCATATCAATTAATAAGAACAGCTTATTTAAAATCCATTTGATTTAACAAATTTAGACATGCTTGATCTAGTCGATACAATTAGCATAGATCTATCCCATAAACAGTTCATAAATGAAGAACTTTAATTTAATTCACAGCTCAATGGCAAGTAGAACGAATTCGAGTGCACAAAGTGCGAATTTCAATAATCAATAAAGACGTGAATAATCATCAATAATTATTCACTAACATGCTTTGAAAATAATAACTCAAGTTGAGTTAGGAAACTTGCCTCGATCGTAGGTTACAACTACGAAATAAATTTCTATCCACTATGTAGTTAAATTATCTTCATTTAAGACACCTATAATTAGTCTTTCAATTAGTCAATGCATAACATCAGATTATGTAATCACATAGATATTATACATTACAATAAGTTCTTATAAACATTATCATGCCTAGATAGCGTTATTATTAATTAACGACTACCTTTAATTCACATAATATTATTAACTTAGATAATATTAATTCACCTTCTAGTATTATTGGTTCACTAATAATACCTTAAATCATTTACCAACATTTTATTCACTTACTAATATTATTAATCATTTAATAATATTTTATTCACTTACTAATATTATTAATCATTTAATAATATTTTATTTAATCTCGAATATTATTATTTAATAATAATACTCTAATTTAATATTTTTATTTACATAACAACATCATATTATAATATTATTAATATTATAATAATATTCCAATGATTTATTAAATTAACAAACAATTTATTCTAATTGTTCATCCTTTATTAACCTCTTATTTAATATCCATAAAAGGTCATAAATAATATTTATTATTATAAATTACCAAAATGCCCTGATAGTCATGATATAATATATTATGAGCATTCAAGCATAAAAATCATATTTTTCTCATTAAAGACATCATTTAACTATTTATTTCCTTTTATTCACAACCTAATCATTTTTAGGAAAAATAGTAAACTGATTTCAAAAATTCTCAGCTTCTGTATTTTAACAGAATATTAACCAAAAATGATCCTCTAATTTTTCTAGAATTTTAGAAAATGATTTACTATTTTTAAAGTGTCCAAAACACTCGGATCTTGCTCTATTTTTCATAAATTGAGTTTTACTCAGACAAATCTGAAATTTTCAGGGTATGCTCTCTTAACATATATGAAGCTACTGTAAAAAGTTTGGAATTTTCCAGTGTATACACAGTGAGATATTCGTAGGATAATATTTATGGAGTCCTTTACGGAAATAGTCATTAAGCACAATATATAACTCGAAACGTGTCCGTTCTTTTTCCTATGCGTAGATAACTTCATAAGGTACCTCTGTAATATTTTTCCAGATTTTTACAAGACAAGGAACTGACCGAAACAGCCTCATGAAAAACAAGTCAAGTAGCTGATTTAGGATTTCAAAGCTTTAGCATATAAAGTAGATTATTTTGGGAAAAATAATCTTAAAGGTTCCAAAACATGCTAGATTTGTGATCTACCACTTGGGTTTACTAGATAACTCATGTATATAGCACCCCCCTTGACGGATCATAATTCCAAGTTGTAGAACTTGAGTTACACAAGATTTAGTGGAAGAAAAATAAGAGTTTTCACCCTTGGAGAACATATGCTCATTTTCTTCCTCTAAGTCTTTGATCTAACACTCAAGATACTTAGTTCCATGCATGATGGTATGTATAACTAGTGTTTCTTGAGTAGTTGTACATAACCCCATCAAAACTCAAGCTATCAAAACAAGGTAAGAGAAGAAGATGAAGGTACATTATACCTTGACTTAGTGGCTACCTTCCTTGATTTTCCAAAGTAACTAATAAACTTAGGGGGCATAAACCACTAGAACTCCTATAATTCTTCTTCCTATGACTGAAATTCTCTCTTTCTTTTCTCTTTTTGAAGTTGGCTAGCTTGGGAGCAAGAGGTAGAAGAAGAAGATGAAGAAGATGGAGAGAAAATGAAATGTTGGAATACGAATGAAGTGTTGGAAGAATGAGATGTGCATTCAAAATGTAATGGGCAATTCATTATTAATTCTCCCACAATCATTTTGTTGCCCATTAGGTAAAACACTTTGTATTATTACTTACCTTAGGTTAAACATGATTAAATGTGCATAATGGAGTGGCAACCAATGGGAGTCTTACAACATTGTCCTTATGTTTAATCATGTCTACTAATGGACAAGCTAGATTAATTATTCCACTTAGGATCCTCATAATATCCACCATTTAGCTTTTATTTTAAATGCCCAATTTTGATTAATCAAATGTCTAGAATACCCCCAATCAAGTGGGCTAAGTATTGGATTACATTTTATTTTCCTTGGGCTTTTCTTTTAATTGATTTGGGCTAGATAAAACATAGTCCAACAATTTTAATAATGTTACCCAATTTGATATTTTAGGGCTTTCATCTCCAATCATATGAAGTTTAATTACTTATACATATGATTTTATCTCATAACCTAATTAGATTTACAAGAATTAGGTTTAAAATTATTAGTCACTTGAAATACTAAGTTTACCCACTTAAGTTAGTATACGTATAAAATACTAACTTTTTCGTGTTACCATAACCCTTAGGTTATTTAATATCCTTACCTAATGTATAATTAGGTCACAAGGCTTTCATTTTTAATGAAATCCATAAATGTATGTATCCATATATAACACAAAGTTTAAAAAAATGCACATACATACATGGTGACTTAAAATTCACGGTTATTACAGTGTCTGCATTGTGTTTGCATAATAAAATCTTTTTATATAAAATAGAATACTTTTATAAAGTTATTCGTTTTATTAGATTATAAATAAAATATATTATATTTTATTGTAAACCAATCTGGATCGTCCGTTTAAAAGTAAATCAATCTGGATCGTTCAGGAATTAGTTACTATTCAGTCCATTCTCCTATAAATAGAAGCTCATTCCTTCATTATTTCTTACTTAATTCTTTGAAACTCTAGAGAAAAAGCGTAGAGAGAATTCTTCTTCTATAATCTTGAGCGTATTTCTTTAGAGTTTAAGAAAGCTTTGAGCGTAGTACAAGTTTTCTTCAAGTATATCCCCGCCCTACCAGTCGGAATACTCTTCTTTCTAAGGTAAGGGATATTATTTGTTATACTCGTAAGGGGTATTATTTCTTTCGTATTTATGAAGAGAACTTCTGTTATTTCATTCTTTATTATTCTGTTGGAATAACCTATATACGCGGGCTACCCTATACTTGGTGAAATTCTTTTGTTATTCCATTCTTTATTATTATGTTGGAATAACCTATCTATGCGAAGTACCGCATGCTTGGTAAAATTCTTCTATTATTCCATTCTATATTATTATGTTGGAATAACCTGTTTATGCGAAGTACCGCATACATGGTGAAATTCTTCTATTATTCCGTTCTATATTATTCTGTCGGAATATCCTGTTGGTGCGTTTACGCATGACCTAGTTCCTTTTCTTTATTATTCTATTGGAATATCTTGTCTGTGCGTTACGCATGCCCTGGTTCCATTATTTATTATTATGTTGGAATAACATGTATGTGCGGTCTATCGCATGCATGGTGAATTCTGTTGTTATTCCATTCTTTATTATTCTGTTGGAATATCCTATCTTTGAAGATTACACATGACCTGGTTCCATTCTTTATTATTCTGTTGGGAATAACCTGTCTGTATGGTCTCTATCACATGCATGGTGAATCCTTCTGTTATTCCATTCTTTATTATTCTGTTGGAATAACCTGTCTATGTGGATTACCACACACATGGTGAATGATCTTTTGTATTTATTCCTTATTAAATTGTGGAAATGATCTGTTTACGTGGATTATGATGGAAGTCATAATGAAAGTATTGGACTGATGAAAGTCATGGTTATATATAGTATTAGTAAGTGTTATGATGAGTTATGTTGGTTATTATGTGAAAACATGAAAGTTTCTTAGAAATCACAAAGGGTTGAAAATTAGATTTTAGTGAAAATGGAACATGAAATTCAATTGACCATATCTCATATTATATTTCAATTTTTTGAGCGTGGTCAAGTTCTAAAGTTAGATCTATAAGTTTCTAACATCTCTAAGTCGAATCACTGAAAGAGGAGTTGTAAAGTTTTGTGTGGACTGATTTTAGCAAAGCACGAAAAAGTGAAAAAAGAGGAAAAGGCTACTGCCCAGAAGTTTAAAAGGGCATTTTCGACTACTTAGTTTGTGAAATAAATTCTGTCCTTTTGGGACATGAAAATATATGGTATAAAGTAACTCTTGTCCAAAAATGAGCTCATTCCGACTTAAAATGAGCTAGTTATGACTATTTCAATATTTAGGTTTTTTCGACGAAAAATGCTATAACCGGAGTTCTATAACTCCGATGACCATGAAATTTAAACTGGAAGCTCACGTTAACATGTGTAAAATCCTGCCAAGATTTGGGAATTTCTGGAGTTAAACTTGAGGTAGCTAATTTCTTAAGGAATTAATTAGAAATTAATTTTTGAAAAATAGTAAATGAATTTTAAAAATTCTGAGAAAAATATATGTTTAATATGGGACTATATTCTACTAAATCCCAGAAAAAAAATATTTTTGGGACTGATTTGGTATTTTTCATGAAAATGATCTAGTTATGAGTAAATAAGTTAAATATGTTATGTGAAGTAACAAAGTTAGAAAATAGGATTTTTATAGCTTGGGAATCCTATATAAGGTATATACATATTTTTGATAAGGAATTTGATCATTGGTGATGAAATCTTATGAGTATGGTATTTTTGAATGATTAAATGCATTATGTGGTAAAGTGTAAACAATTGAAATAAATTATTTATAAGTTTAAGAAGTGATTAAAATATTGTTATAATATTAATGATATTAGATTATGAGATTATTAAGTGATTGATAACATCGGGATATTCTTGAACCCTGGATAAATTATATTATAAATGTTTAATATTTATTGTAAGACCCCGACTTTTTATTAATAAAATGAAATTTTCTCTATTTATTATTTTGAAATAGTAAGGGTTAATTTGATTAACATGATTAGTTATGGGTAAAATGCGCAAATATTTCAAATAAACAAGTGGTTATAAAATATTCATTGTTGTCGAGGAATATTCATTTGGTCGTGGAATATTTTTACTGTCGGGAAATATTCGTACGACGGCGCAGCCTTGTGTGGGCCCCAATAATAGAGATGGAGATGAAAACTCTAGGTACCCACGTGATGATATACGAGTATAATCGACTTTAATCGATAAAGTTAAGTTGTTCAAGCTACACACCAAAGTTGATGAATATAAAGAAGAAGGTGCAAGAAGGCGTTATTCTAGAAGTAAGATTTGATGAAGAGAGGAAAGCTCAAACCTTTGATTTATTGGTCCATTTGAAATCCTCGATCGAGTAGAAACTGTGGCCTATAGACTCGCTTTACTACCAAGTATGTCGCGTGTTTATAACATTTTTCATGTACCGATGTTACGTAAATATGTGGACGACCCAAACCACATTATTGAGTTAGAACCAGACGAGATAGCTGAAGACTTAACGTACGAGGAGGTACCTGTCAAGATCTTGGATAAGAAGGAACATATCTTACGCACACAGGTTATACCACAAGTTAAAGTTTTGTAGAGGAACCATGCTATTGAAGAAATGACGTGGGAGTTGGAAACAAAAATGAAAGCGAGGTATCCTCAACTTTTCGAAACACTAGGTACGTACGTCAATTTTGAGGACGAAATTTCATAAGGAGGGGAGGTTGTAAGACCCCGACTTTTTATTAATAAAATGAAATTTCCTCTATTTATTATTTTGAAATAGTAAGGGTTAATTTGATTAACATTATTAGTTATGGGTAAAATGCGCAAATATTTCAAATAAGCAAGTGGTTATAAAATATTCATTGTTGTTGGGGAATATTCGTTTGGTCGTGGAATATTTTTACTATCGGGGAATATTCGAACGACGGCGCAGCCTTGTGTGGGCCCCTGTGATATATTGATTTCCATAATTAACCCTTGTTCTATGGCAGTATTTGAGAATGGCAACTGAGAATGTTAACAGCGGAGTAAATGAGACCGTGGAGATGCCTGTACTTACCAACGAGGAAAACGTGCAACAGGCTGGCAATTTCCTCCTGTGAACAATGCCACTGAGCAGATGATGAATGGCAGGATGTTTAGAAGCTTTTTTCAGTTCATACAAAATCAGACGACGGAGACATGTGCATAAAATACAGGTGGAAATGATAACAACGCACGATTTGTCACGGCCAAGCAGTTCAAAGAGTTGGGACCACCAGAATTCTGGGGAAAGCCGGATCCGATTAAGGAGGAGATGTGGGTCAAGCAAATTACCAAGATATTCGATGTCTTGGGATGTACGGAAGAACAGAAGGTTCCATTCACTACTTTTATGTTCCGTAATGAGGCAGATTACTGGTGGGAATCTGTGAAGCGTACCCATCCAGCTGCACTCAACATGTCTTGGGAGACGTTTCAGAAACTGTTCAACGACAAGTACTTTCCTGAAAGTATTCATCATATGAAGGAAGTGGAGTTTATTAGGCTAGAGCAAAATAGCATGACGGTGTCCCAGTACGAGGAGAAGTTTGCAGAGTTATCCAGGTTTGCACCTCATTTGGTGGAGAATGAGGAACGTATGACGCGGATGTTTCTGAGAGGTTTGAAACCCGGCATACGTCAATATCTCATTTCTCATAAAAATTTTCTCTATATTCAGATATTGTGAACAGGGCTCAATTATTAGAGCGAGATAATGAGTCTGTTCGACCGGGCGACCTACAAGTCGATGATAATCGTTCCGATGGCAACGGTCATCGGGACAATGATAATCATCGTGGAGGAAATTATCATGCCAAAAATGGTAACCACTTCGGTTGTAATCATGACCAAGATAATAGAAGAAATAATTCAAGTGGAAAGTTCAAGAAGAGAAGATTTAACGATGGCGGGAAGACGTCAAGAAGAAAGACCAATGATTTAATTATAGGGGAGGAGAAAAACCGCCAGTTAGATGCTACAGATGCGGAGAGGAGGGACATATAAGTCCAAACTGTTCACAGCCTTCCAAGGTATGTTTTAGTTGTGGAAAAGAGGGTCACATAGCTCGATTTTGTCCGGTAGCAAAATCAAGTCCAGCTAAGATGGTGGCACTAGATGCGGATATGGAAAAGTCAAAGTCAACAGTTCCCAGAAGAGTATTTTTGTGGCATTAAATGATTAACACATGTTTTGTGTGTCGGTAGACCCCAATTATTGACCGAAAATTGATTATAGCCTGTAAAATCGTCCGTTTGTGGATTTCGGTCAATTTCTGTTTTGAATTTGGAAAATCTTTCTTCTGCAAATTTCTAGATAATTGAATTTCCTATAAAAAGATGCGAGATTCAAATTTTCTGATAAAAGGGCTATTTATTATGAATTATTGAAGTTTTGAAGTTCCGAAATAATTGATTTTTGGAAGTTTTATTTATTTTTATCAAGGAAAACGTTTTTTCCCATTTGAGTGGCACATGTTAATGGTTGAATCAGCTGGTGTGGTTGTGCTAAGGAAAATAAGAAAATTATATTATTATTTTATTCAATTTTCTTCTTTGGTGTTCTAAGCATTTTCCTATAAATAGGGTGCTTAGGTTAGAATTGAAAATCACACCAGAAACTGAAGTTTTCTCTCTATTTCTCTCTCGATATATTGAGCGTCTTCTTGTGAGTATTATAATACTTTGAGTGTTTCTATACGGTGCAAGTTCAAGTCATAGCTTATATCCGGTGATTCAACTAGAAGTACTATTTTTGCAAGGTAAGGGATTCTATTTTTTTTTGTAAATGATATTATTTCTTCAATATCATTATAGCAAAATATTAGTTGAACTTTTTATCAAATTTGGAACTTTTGGTGTCAGGATTACTATTCACGTATACGGCACTATTCACGTATACGACACTATTCACGAATACGGCACTATTCACAAAAAAGTTAAATTTTAGTTTTTGTCCAAAATATCTATTATGGATACTAGCTTTGATTGTATCCATGTTTTGATCATTCTTGAATTTTACTCCGCTATGATTATTATTGAAGTATTTTTGGACATGGATAAACTGAATTACGAATCCTTAATCCTTGTCTTTTGTTTTACTTGATTCGTTTCTTTAAAAATATTTTTCATCATTCTCAGTCCTAAATGATGATGTTACTGAATATCTTTGGCCTGCAGTGCAAAGATGGTTGATTTTCTTTTCATCTTTGGCCTGTAGTGCAAAGATGAACAGGAGTTGAGATGAACATGACCAGCTGATGAATATCTTTGGCCTGTAGTGCAAAGATGTATATTTGATTCAAGATGTATATTGATTGATGTTACAGGAATAAAATATTGATGATGGACTTTTAAATTCATAGATACTAGTAGATTTCATTCTCTACGTAACTATTCTATGAATTATTATTTTCCGCTGCGAATATTGATCTGAAATTTGTTGTCTATTGTATTCTATCAGATTTTTCCCTGTTGAGGACTAACGATAATTTGTTCTATATTATCTTAGTCATATTATTCTTTACTGGGCTAGTTGAGCTCACCCTTTTCCTTGTTGTTCCCTTTTTCTTCTAAGGAGGCGAGAATGTAGCGAGTATGAGTCGGGGTATGGAATAATGTTTCTAGAAAGAGTTGTTTAGTAGTCCTCACCATTTTTGTAAAATATTGTATCAATAATTGTAATGACGACTTATTTGGTTGTGGATATTGTCTAGAAGACAATATTTGTAATTCAACTCACAGTTTAAGTGTTGTCGTATTTTGCACGACAATTGTTGTAATAAAGTTGTAGTTGTTTTCTGTACCATGTATTTGGCGACTCAAAATAGGTTGGATGGAATGGACCTATTTTGGGGGCGTCACAGTTGGTATCAGAGCTTAGGGATATGATCTCTGGCGGAGATCGGGGAATAGAACTAGGAGGAGAGAGACGAGTAAATCCTTCGCTAGTGTGTCCTACCTAAGCTTATTTGTTAGTTGGTCAATATATAGGGATATTATGTGATATATTGATTTCCTTAATTAACCCTTGTTCTATGGAAGTATTTGAGAATGGTAACCGAGAATGTTAACAGCGGAGTAAATGAGACCGTGGAGATGCCTGTACTTACCAACAAGGAAAACGTGCAACAGGCTGGCAATGTTCCTCCTGTTAACAACGCCATTGAGCAGATGGTGAATGACGGGATGTTTACAAGCTTTTTGCAGTTCATGCAAAATCAGACGAGGGAGACGCGTGCACAAAATACAGGTGAAAATGATAACAACGCACGATTTGTCATTGCCAAGCAGTTCAAATAGTTGGGACCACTAGAATTCTAGAGAAAGCCGGATCCGATTAAGGCGGAGACGTGGGTCAAGCATATTACCAAGATATTCGATGTCTTGGGATGTATAGAAGAACATAAGGTTCCATTCGCTACTTTTATCTTCTCAGAATGAGGTGATTACTAGTAGGAATCATGAAGCATACCCATCCATTTGACTCAAAGATGTCTTGGGAGACATTTCAGAAACTGTTCAACAACAAGTACTTTCCTGAAAGTATTCGTCATATAAAGGAAGTGGAGTTTATTAGGCTAGAGCAAAACAACATGATGGTGTCCCAGTACGAGGCAAAGTTTGCAGAGTTATCCAGGTTTGCACCTCATTTGGTGGAGAATGAGTAACTTATGACGCGGATGTTTCTGAGAGGTTTGAAACCCGGCATACGTCAATATCTCATTTCTCATAAATTTTTTCTCTATATTCAGATGTTGTGAACAGGGCTCAATTATTAGAGCGAGATAATGAGTCTGTTCGACCGGGCGACCTACAACTCGATGATAATCGTTCCGATGGCAACGATCATCGGGACAATGATAATCATCGTGGAGGAAATTATCATGCCAAAAATGGTAACCACCTCGGTGGTAATCATGACCAAGATAATAGAAGAAATAATTCAAGTGGAAAGTTCAAGAAGAGAAGATTTAACGATGGCGGGAAGACGTCAGTAGCAGCACCAGCGACGAATTATAGGGGAGGAGAAAGACCGCCAGTTAGATGCTACAGATGCGGAGAGGAGGGACATATAAGTCCAAACTGTTCACAGCCTTCCAAGGTATGTTTTAGTTGTGGAAAAGACGGTCACATAGCTCCATTTTGTCCGGTAGCGAAATCAAGTCTAGCTAAGATGGTGGCACTAGAGGCGGATACGGAAAAGTCAAAGTCAACGGTTCTTGGAAGAGTATTTTTATGGCATTAAATGATTAACACATGTTTTGTGTGTCGGTAGACCCCAATTATTGACCGAAAATTGATTATAGCTTGTAAAATCGTCCGTTTGTGGATTTCGGTCAATTTCTGTTTTGAATTTGGGAAAACTTTCTTCTGTAAAGTTGTAGAGAATTGAATTTCCTATAAAAATTCACGAGATTCAAATTTTATGATAAAAGGGCTATTTATTATGAATTATTGAAGTTTTGAAGTTCCAAAATAATTGATTTTTGGAAGTTTTATTTATTTTTATCAAGGAAAACGTTTTTTCCCATTTGAGTGGCACATGTTAATGGTTGAATCAGCTGGTGTGGTTGTGCTAAGAAAAATAAGAAAATTATATTATTATTTTATTCAATTTTCTGCTTTGGTGTTCTAAGCATTTTCCTACGAATCCTTAATCCTTAATCCTTGTCTTTTGTTTTACTTGATTCGTTTCTTTAAAAATATTTTTCATCATTCTCAGTCCTAAATGATGATGTTACTGAATATCTTTGGCCTGTAGTGTAAAGATGGTTGATTTTCTTATTAATATCTTTGGCCCGTAGTGCAAAGATGAACAGGTGTTGAGATGAACATGACCAACTGATGAATATCTTTGGCCTGTAGTGCAAAGATGTATATTTGATTCAAGATGTATATTGATTGATGTTACAGGAATAAAATATTGATGATGGACTTTTAAATTCATAGATACTAGTAGATTTCATTCTCTACGTAACTATACTATGAATTATTATTTTTCGCTGCGAATATTGATCTGAAATTTGTTGTCTATTGTATTCTATCAGATTTTTCCCTGTTGTGGACTAACGATAATTTTTTCTATATTATCTTAGTCATAATATTCTTTACTGGGCTAGTTGAGCTCACCCTTTTCCTTGTTGTTCCGTTTTTCTTCTGAAGAGGCGAGAATGTAGCAAGTATGAGTCGGGGTATGGAATAATGGTTCTAGAAAGAGTTGTTTAGTAGTCCTCACCATTTTTGTAAAATATTGTATCAATAATTATAATGAGGACTTATTTGGTTGTGGATATTGTCTAGAAGACAATATTTGTAATTCAACTCACAGTTTAAGTGTTGTCGTATTTTGCACGACAATTGTTGTAATAAAGTTGTAGTTGTTTTCTGTAACATGTATTTGGCGACTCAAAATAGGTTGGATGGAATGGACCTATTTTGGGGGCGTCACATTTATCCTTATCTCATTTGATTGATTGTTTATATCATTGTCATGATCCTCATGCTTATATTGTGTTGAAAGTCATCTGTGGCTTACGTGCCTGGATGGACTTGGTATGATTATGACCAGGGATTATTAGGTATAATCATGACCGTAATGTTACAAATGACGTGGTAAAAGTCATATTTGGCCCGTAGTGCATAGATGGACTTAGTATGATTATGACCAGGGATTATTCGGTATAATCATGACCGTAATTGAAAACACAAATATCATTGGCCCGTAGTGCATGGATAAGTCATGGTCATGATACTATTAAGGTGAGTCTCAGAATTATTGCTTTTACAGTTGTATATCTTTGGCCTGTAGTATAAATATTAACTGTTGGTTATTGGTTATACAGTTGTATGTCTTTGGCCTGTAGTGCAAAGATGAATTGTTAATGAATATCTTTGGCCGTAATACAAAGATGAATTTATTAATATGATTATGAGCAGGAATTGTGATTTGGTATAACCATAATTTTTGATGTTTCAGGTAAAGACAGGTGAAGAAAATTATCTTTGTCCTAGATGAGAAATGGAATTTGAAACCACAATTATGATTATGAGTTAGTCATATGATTGTGGACAGGAACTGTTGATTGATGTTACAGGGATTAAGCATTGTTGGTGGACTTTTAACATAGAGAAGATAATAGACATTATGGTCTATTTGACTCTTCTAATAGATTGCTCGTTCCGCTATAATTATGGTTGAAAAGTTTTATCATTTACCATATGTTCTAAATCTTTGATTTATTACTGATGAAGGCTATTCATAATTTAATTATCTTTAGTCATGATATTCTTTACTGGGTTAGTTGTGCTCACCCTTTTGCTTCACAATTCCTTTCAGGTAATAAAAGTGTAGTTGGGTCGAGCAGAGATAACAGGGGAATAGAACGGTGGCCTATAGCTGTTGAGGTTCTCCCTAAATAGTATGGAAATAATTTTGTTGAGAACTTTAGATAAGTGTGTCGTATTGTATACGTCATTTAATATTTAATTTTGGTGAACTGAATAGGGTGAGGTGAACCCAACTTTGGAAGGGTGTTTTGCCACTATCATACAAGATGTCTAATGACATAAAATCTCGTGTTATCATAAGACAGGGTTGTGCACATCCACTTGCTGAGTATATCTACGAGCACTACTTATATGATCTTGGAGTTTATTTGAAATACAATTTTTACTTGGAGACAGTGGAGATAGTTATATGTCAAGAAAAGACTCACCATTGGAAAGAAGATGATAGTAATCTTCTCATTTTTCTTTGGGGTCTATTGGGTCAACCAAGGATAGTTCTTTGGACATATGATATCTATCATAACTTAGATTCATGGTCTCCTATGTACGAAGGTTTCCTTGAGCACTTCCCAAAGATTTTAATTCCTAAAATAGTTATTGACTGTACCTTTATGTAAGGTGTAATTGTGACATGAATCAGATTTGGGATATATATTTGTTTAAACTCTCAATTTATGTTTTGTCGTATTTTACACGACAGTTGTATAATTAAGTTGTATTTGATTTATGTACCATGTATTTGACGACTCAAGATGGGTTATGTATACCTAATTTTGGGGGTGTCATAACTTTGTCGTCTCAATTATTGATTTAATAATATTAAAATATCGATAATAATTGAATCAAACTGAGTGACTTCTCACGTAAGCATTAATAATCAATATCGTGTGCTTCTATGCAACCACGCGTATTTTACCACTGATTATTTTATGACAACTTGCTTACTTTGAAAAATTTTCAAATGTCACCCTTAACTTTAACCTTTATCAATTTAACCACTTACTAAATAAAATAATAACTATAAGAAAATTGAATAATTTCATTTCATAAAATTCGGAGTCTCACAATCTCCCCTCCTTATGAAATTTCACCCTCGAAATTTACGTACCTGGTAGTCGAAGAGATAAGATTTCAAATTCTAGCTCACAGGCTACTTCCTTTGTTTCATGGTTCATCCATTACTCATCTCCTGTATTTCAGATATCATTCTAGAATACAACTTCAAAATAAAGGTTAGTTGACATGTCACATCTTATCTCTATATTCTGACCGAGCAATTAAATACCAAATAAACTTAGGTAGCTCATACTAGCGAAGGAATTACCCGTCTCTCCCTTCCTAGTTCTTGTCTCACATCTCAGCCAGGGATCATATCCCTAAGCTTTGATACCAACTGTGACGCCCCCAAAATAGGTATACATCACCCATCTTGAGTCGTCAAATACATGGTACAAAATACAAATAAAAACTTAATTATACAACTGTCGTGTAAAATACGACAAAACATATGCTGTGAGTTTTAATACAAATATTGTCATCTAGACAATATCCACACTCAATGGAGTCCTCATTACATTTATTATCACACTATTTTATAGAATAGATAGGACTACTATGACACCATTTCGGACCATAACTCCATTCCCCGACTAGTTCCGACTACGTTCTCATTTCCTGAAGAGAACAATGAAAGCAAAAGGGTGAGCTTAACTAGCCCAGTAAGAAATATTATGACTAAGATAATGAAGGATAAATTATCATTAGCCTTCAACAATATTAAAATGATAAAATATAATAGACATCAGGTTTAACTGCAGCGGAAGAAGTAATCTATTAGAAGAGTCAAGTAGAGCATGATATCGACTATCTTCTATGATTTAAAATGTTTTCATCAATTTTTATCGTTGAGACTCAGCTTAATAAAAAACAACATCTTCGAATCATCCATACACTACGGGCCAAGGATATTCATTAAATCATCAATGGTCATGACTATACCGAATAATCTCTTGTCATAATCATAACAAAAACTGTCCATCAATGCACTACCGGCCAATGAGGACTTTTACCACATCATTTATAATATTACAGGTCAAGATTATACCTAATGATCCCTGGTCATAATCATACCAAGTCCATCTCTGCACGTAAGACAAATATATACAACTATAAAAGCAATAATCAACAGTCCATCTTTGCACGTAAGCCAAAGATATATACAATTCAATAATCAACAGTCCATCTTTGCACGTAAGCCAAAGATAATTTTCATCATCATATAAGCATGATGATGATGACAATGATATAGGCATTAATCAAACGAAAATAAGGATAAATATTAAAGACTTTAAATTTATCCAAACATTATGAACCACTTAATAAACTCATAGTCTAATATTATTAATATTATAACAATATTTTAATCACTTCTTAAACTTATAAATAATTTATTTCAATTGTTTACACTTTACCACATAATGCATTTAATCATTGAAAATGCCATATTCATAAGATTTCATTACCAATGATCAAATCCCTCATCAAAAATCTGTATATACCCTATATAGGATTCGCAAGCCATAAAATCCTATTTTCCAATTTTGTTACTTCACATAACATATTTAATTCATTTACTCATAACTAGTTTATTTTTATGAAAAATACCAAATCAGTCCCAAAAATATTTTATTTCTGGGATTTAGCAGAATATAGTCCCATATTGAATATATATTTTTCTCGGAATTTTTAAAATTCATTTACTATTTTTCATATGGCCAAAACTGCCGAATATTTAGACATTTGTCATAAATTGTACCGTTGTCCAAAAATTCCAAAATTTACAGGGTATACTCCTGTTATATACATGTACTCCCAATAAATATTTCACCAATTTTGGAGTTAACCACAAAGAGTTACAAGGGTTTACTTTTAAAATAGTCTTTTCCCATAAAATCCATAACTCTTAATCTTTACATCCAAAAATCACCATCTTTGGACACAATATAGAAAACTAATCAAATTATCATTTCAAATTTTTCCAGAATTTTTGAAGGTCAGAAAAATTACGAAACTGCAAATGGATTTTCACCCGCCATGAGGTAATCCACGTAAACAGATCATTTCCACCATTTAATAAGGAATGAATACAAAGGATTATTCACCATGCATGCGGTAATCCACATAAACAGGTTATTTCAACAGAATAATAAAGAATGGAATAACAGAAGAATTCATCATGCATGCGGTAGTCAACGTAGATAGGTTATTCCCAATAGAATAATAAAGAATGGAACCAGGTCATGCGTAATCCGCACAGACAGGATATTCCAACATAATAATAAAGAATAGAACCAGGACATGCGTAATCCGCACAGAGAAGATATTCCAATAGAATAATAAATAATGAAATAACAGAAAAATTCACCATGCATGTGATAGACCGCACAGACAGGACGTTATTCCAACATAATAATAAATAATGGAACCAAGTCATGCGTAAACGCATAGACAAGATATTCCGACAGAATAATAAAGAATGGAATAATAGAAGAATTTCACCATGTATGCGGTACTTCGCATAGACAGATTATTCCAATATAATAATAAGGAATGGAATAACAATAGCTCTCTTCATGAATAAGAAAGAAATAATACCCCTTACCTTAGAAGAAAACTGGATACTGGAATAGTGAGGTAGCAGACTTCTCTTCTTCTTTCTCTCTATAATTTCTCTATATAATAATTGCTCTATAGCTTTAGTGAATTGGTGAGAAATTAAGGAAGAATGAGTAAGAAAATATAGTTTCGATAATTGCACGTTTTTGGACTCAAAATATTACAGTACAACACCTTTAACTTTTCTTTCATTTTTAATTTAGTCCTGCCAGTTTTATTAAACTTGCACCACCTCCCCTAATAATAAATTATGTGAATCAATAGTAAATCATGTGACTCAATAGTTTTAAACATGTGCAAAAAAATAATTATAGTATAGTATTCATCTATACCTCCATTTTTAACTTAGTCATGCAAGTATTAACAAACTTGCACCAACTCCCCTAATAGTAAATGAATGTGATTCAATAGTACACACATGTGAACAAATAGTTATAAGCATGTGAATTAATAGCAACTAATGTGAGACCCCATATTTTATGAATAAAGAGTTAAATTTCTCGAAATATTTTTTTGAATATTATGGAGTGAATTTGATATAATGTTATAGTTGTGGGTAATATTTATAAATTTTACAAAGTATGCAAGTTGTTGTGACACCCCCAAAATAGGTCTACATCACCCATTCTGAGTTGTCAATATACTGATGCATGTAAAACAACTACAACTTTATTATTACAATAGTAAAACTGTGAGTTTAAATACAGATATTGCCATCTAGACAATATCCACATACAAATAAATCCTTATCATAATTATTGATACATTATTTTACAACAATGGTAAGGACTACTAAACAACTCTCCCTAGAACTTTCATTCCATACCCCGACTCGTACTCGCTATATTCTCGCCTCCTGAGAAGAAAAATGGAACAAAAAGGAAAAGGGTGAGCTTCACTAGCCCAAGAAGATTATTATGACTAAGATAATATACAACAAAATTATCGTTAGTCTTCAACAGGAAAAATATAATAGAATACAATAGACAACAAGTTTTAAATCAATATTCGTAGCTGAAATAATAATTCATTAGAAGAGTTAAGTAGAGAATGCAAACTACTATCTTCTATGTATGAATTTTAAAGTTCATTGTCTATTTTTTTATCCCCTGTAACATCAATCAATATATATCGGGATCAAATATTCATCCTTGCACTACAAAAGCCAAGGACATTCACCCGATTGATCATGTTCATCTAAACACTGCTCATCTTTGCACTACGGGCCAAAGATATTCATCGAAATCATTCATCTTTGCACTACAGTGCCAAAGATATTCATCATAAATCATTTATCTTTGCACTACAGGCCAAAGATATTCAATAATATCATCATTTAAGACTGAGGATGATGAAAATATTTTTTAAAGAAACGAATCCAGTGAAACAAAATGACAAGGATTAAGGATTAAGGATTCGTACTTTGTTTTATCCACGCCCAAAAATACCTCAAAAATAATCATAGTGGTGTAAAATTCAAGAATGATCAAAACATGGATACAATCAAAACTAGTATCCACAATAGATATTTTGGACTTAAAAGGAAAATTTTTATTTTTCGATGAATAGTAAATGATTCGTGAATAGTACCGCAGATACGTGAATAGTAACTCAGACACCAAAAGTTTCAAATTTGATAAAACTTCAGATCAATATTTCAAAGATAATGATATTGAAGAAATAATATCATTACGAAAAAAATAATATCCCTTACCTCGAAAGATCAGTACTTCTAACTGGAATATTGGATATAGGCTATATCTTGAACTTTCACCGTATAGCAATACTCAAAGTATACTCACAAGAATACGCTCGATAATATAGAGAGAGAAAACTTCAGTTTCTGGTGTGATTTTCAATTCTAACCTAAGCACATATTTATAGGAAATTGCTTAGAACACCAAATTAGAAAATTTATTATGATAATAATATATATAAAAATTTTCTACGCCCATTCTTAGAATCTGCAAATCTGAATACAAACCACATGCTCCCTTCTAGAAGAAGTAAAAAAAACGTTTTCATAAAATAAATAATTAAAACTTCCAAAAATCAATTATTTCGGAGCTTCAGAACTTCAATAATTCATAATAAATAGCCCTTTTGTCAGAAAATTTGAATCTCGAGAATTTTTATAGGAAAATCAATTCTCTACAACTTTGCAGAAGACAGTTTATTCAAATTCCAAAACAGAAATTGGCCAGAAATCCACAAACAAAGCGATTTTTAGAGGCTATAATCAAATTTCGGTCAATAAATGGGGTCCACCGACATGTTTAACATGTTTTAAACATTTATTGCAACAAAAATACTCTTCCTCCTCAGATACTCATATATTCCACATTCGTTGTAAAAATATCACCATTATTATATTAATAAAATATAATATTATATATATTTAAATGAATTATTTTATCGAAAAAGATAAAATTTCAATTTTCAACAATTGTCACATTAAAAATTTTCTCCATCTATATCCACATAAAATCAATATTTTTCTCATCATATGAATCAATAATTAATTATTCACAAATAATATTATAGAATCACAATATTGACAACCGTGCAGTTCAAGTGAAAAAAAGGGCTTTCAATAAGAATTCTCCTTCATCGGGCGCGGAATTAGGTGACCAAACCTCTCCTTAGATGTAACTTTCTAGACATTTCCAATAATGTTATCTAATAATATTATTCAGATAATATGAATTATTGCTTCGATAATGAAAATCTTGTGTAATGACAATTATTAAAACAACAAAGAATATAAAATATCAACGCAAAGAATTATTGAATCAATAAAATAAAACATCGAACAAAGAATTATCTGTAACCATTATTGATTAGTGCCTTCTTATGTAAGAGTCAATAATTGGTGCAATAATGTGGTGCTACCGCAACAACGCCAGACATCGTGTTTTAACCACCGGGTATTCCAACAAAGGTAAAACGGTGAATAACTACACCATTATTTTTAAATGACTTATATTTGTCATTTTCTTCCTCCAATCGCTTTTTAGTTATGGGGCCCCACATGGTCGCTACTGTTGCATTTAATATTCCCGACAAAGAAGAATATTCCACGACCAAACGAATATTCCCCGAAACAACAATGAATATTTTATAACCACTTGCTTATTTTGAAATATTTGCATATTTTACCCATAACTATCCACATTAATCATATCAACCCTTACTATTTCAAAATAATAATTAGAGGAAATTAAATTTCATTTATTAATTATTTGGGATCTTACAACCTCCCTCCTTATGAAATTTCGTCCTCGAAATTGACGTGACGATACTGGTGTGTTTCAAAAGATGAGGATACCTCGCTTTCATTTCCGCTTCCAACTCCCGTGTCATTTCCTCTATAGCATGGTTTCTCCACAAGACTTTAACTTGTGGTATGACCTTCGTCGTGTAGGGACATGCTCCTTCCTATCCAAGATCTTCGACAGTACTTCCTCATACGTTAAGTCTTGGCTATCTCGTCCGGTTCTAACTCAATAACGTGATTCGGGTCTTTCACATATTTACTGAAGCATGATATATACGAAACACATTATGAACACGAGACATACTTGGAGGTAACGCGAGTCTATAGGCTACATTTCCTACTCGGACAAGAATTTGAAATGGACCAATAAATCGTGGATTGAGCTTTCCTCTCTTCCTAATCTTGTAACTCTTCTTCCATGGGGCAACACGCAACAATACATGATCCCCTATACTAAATTCCACATCCTTTCGATGAAGATCCGCATAACTCTTTTGTCGATCTTGTGCCGCTTTGTATACGTTGTCGAATCATTTGGATCTTTTCAAGAGTCATACGCATTAACTCTCGGGTCCCAACAATGTTGCTTCACCCACCTCATCCCAACATATTGGAGAGCGACACTTTCGTCCATATAATGCTTGAATGGGGCCACACCTATACTTGCTCGATAATCGTTGTTGTAGGAGAATTCCACCAATGGTAAATACTTATCCCAACCGCCTCTTGAAGTCTAGGACACGAGTCTTAATAAATCTTCAAGAGTTTGAATAGTCCTCTCGATTGTCCGTCCTGTTTGAGGATAGTATGCTTAATCGAATCTTAAATTGCACCCATAGCTTTTTGCAAGCTAACCCAAAATCTTGAAGTGAATCTTGGGTCACGATCCAAAACTATGGATCTTGGCATGCCATGCAATCTCACAATCTCATTTACGTACATTTGAGCAAGACGCGTTCAAGGAATAAGTCTCCGTATCGGCAAGAAATGAGCAGACTTGGTTAATCTATCAACAATAACCCAAATAGCATTTATGCCTTGAGAAACCGTGGGAAGTCCCGTGAATTGAAATCCATGGTAATATGTTCCCACTTCCATTTCGGAATCTCAAGTGGTTGCAATGGTCCCTTAGGCACTTGATGCTCCGCCTTTACACGTTGACAAGTTAAACATGTTGAGATAAACTTTGCAATCTCTCTCTTCATATTGTTCCACCAAAATGTATGTCAAGATCACGATACATTTTAGTACTTCCGGATGGATTGCAAATGGTGTATTGTGTGCCTCCATCATAATCTTGTACTTCAAATCGTAATCGTTAGGAACACAAAGTCCGGAGTGGACTCAAGTATTCCTTCTTCATCAATTCTCGCTTAGGAATAGCTCCTTCTTGTACTTTCTTCTTCATATGCATCATCTCCGGCCTGATTGGCTCGAGCAACCTTAACTTTTTCTATTAAAGTTGGCTCTATCGTATACTTGACATTATCGCCTCGTCCTCGTGATATGATCTTCTACTCAACGTCACAACTACCACGCTCGCTTTTCCGGGATGGTATTGAATAGTGTAGTCGTAGTCTTTCAATAGCTCGAGCTAACGTCATTCTTTGCATGTTAAGTTCTTTTTGAGTGAAGAAATATTTAAGGCTTTTATGGTCTGAATATATCTCCACTTTCTCCCCATATAGATAGTGCCTCCAGATCTTTAGCGTGAAAACGACTGCTGCCAACTCTAGATCATGAGTGGGATAATTCCTCTCATATTCTTTAAGTTGTCGCGAGGCATAGGCTATGACTTTCCCACGTTGCATGAGAACACATCTTAACCCTTTGCCCGAAGCATCGCTGTAGATAACAAATCCATCCGAACCAGATGGTATTGTTAGAACAGGTGCCGAAATAAGTCTCCTCTTAAGCTCTTGGAAACTCTTCTCACATTCTTCGCTCCAAACGAATTTTGTATCCTTCCGAGTTAGATGAGTTAATCAGATAGCGATTCGAGAAAACCCTTCCACTAATCTCCGATAATAACCGGCTAAGCCCAAAAGCTCGTGACTTGACCACCGACTTTGGTTGCTCTAACTTTGTATTGCTTCAATCTTGGCAAGGTCAACAGATAATCCATGTTTTGACACCACATGCCCAAGAAATGCTACTTCCTCAAGCGTAACTCGCATTTCTTTAACTTGGCATAAAGCTTGTTTTCACGAAGCCTTTGGAGTACCAAACTTCAAATGATGCTCATGATCTTCACGGCTTTTGGAATATATGAGGATGTCATCAATAAAGACAACAACGAATCGATCCAAATACTCTTTGAATACTCGGTTCATCATATCCATGAAAGTCAGCAGGAGCATTAGTTAATCCGAAAGACATAACTAAGAATTCATAATGCCCGCATCCAAGAGTTCTAAAGGCGTCTTTGGAATATCCCCGGTTCTAATCTTCAAATTGATGATATCCGAAGCTAAGATTGATTTTTGAAAAGAATTGTGCTCCTTGCAATCGGTCAAACAAGTCATCAATACGAGGTAGAGGATACCTATTCTTGATAGTGACATGGTTCAATTCCCGATAATCAATACAAAGTCGCATACCCCCCGTCTTTCTTCTTTATAAATAAAACAGAGCACCCCAAGGAGATGTACTAGGGACGAATGAAACCAATGTCCAACAACTCCCGTAGTTGGACCTTTAACTCTGAAGTTCAATAGAGCCATTCGATATGGGGTTTTAGAAATGGGCTTTTTGTATCAGTTCAAGGTCAATAAGAATTCAACTTCACGTTCTGGGGGTAGACCGGGAAGTTCTTCAGGAAAGTTAATAACAACAGGAATATTATCCAATTTTGACGTGTCTTTATTCAAATCCATAACATGGGCTAAGAAAGCTTGACATCCGTTTTTTAATAAACGAATAGCTTTATGATTAGATATGACAATGATTGATTTTAATGGTTTAGTTGCTTGAATTCGAACAACAGGTTGTTTAGGAATATAAAAGCTAACAACCTTACGAAAACAATCAATTTTGGCATGATGAGTAGTTAACCAATCAATCCCTAAAATCACATCAAAAGCAAGTATCTTTAAAGAGATAAGGTCAACAGGTAAGATAAGGGTGCCAACATGGATTAGACAAGATTTATAAATAGTGGATGTGATGAAAGTTTCTCCTAACGGAGTTTCCACAGATAGGTCAAAGTCTAATTTCTCCGGAGTCAAGTTTAAACGTTGAGCACAAGCAGGAGAGATAAATGAATGGGTAGCACCGGTATCTAGTAAAGTATAAACTTCACAAGAATTTATAAATAGCTTACCCGTGATCACCTCGTTTGGGTTCCTCGCATTTTGACCAGTCACAACAAACGCTCTTCCAGGAACCGTTGACTTTGACTTTTTCTCGGGATGATCTTTTTGAGTTACTGGTCCTCATTGAACTAGGTTTCACTACTGCGTGCAATCTCGAGCGATATGTCCTTCCTTTCCACAATTATAGCATACCGGGCTGTTGTGGGCGATTTTGGACCGATATGTCCCTCTTTCCGTGATTTATAGCATATACGATGGGGTGGTCGTTCTCCTCCTTGGAACCAAGTTGTTGCTGGCACTGTCGTCTTCACATGGTCGTTGTTGAATCTCCTCTTTTTAAAATCTCCTCCTGGCTCGCTTCTTCTATTTTCATGGCCATGATTACCACCAGAGTGGTTACCTTTTTTGTCCGCTTTTTCTTTCTCCTTTGGTTATTGTTGTTTTGTTGATCGCTACCTCCAGATGATCCTGATTGTGGTACCTCGGTTGACCGTACTCGTTATCTCGCTCTAACAATTGAGCCCTGTTAATAACATCTGAATAGAGAGAAAATTTATGAGAGACGAGATACTAACGTATGCCGGGTTTCAAACCTCTCAGAAACATCCGCGTCATACGTTCCTCATTCTCCACCAAATGAGGTGCAAACACGGATAACTCGCAAACTTAGCCTCGTCTCGAGAGACACCGCCATGTTGTTTTCGCTCCGATCTAATAAACTCCACTTCCTTCATATGATTTAACACTTTCGGAAAGTATTTGTCATTAAATAGTTTCAAACGTCTCCCAAGACATGCTTGAGTGCGGTTGGATGGGTACGCTTCATGCACTCCCACAAGTAGTCCGCCTTCGCCACGGAACATAAAGGTGGCGAATGGAACCTCTGTTCTCTGTGCATCCCAAGACATCGAATATCTTGGTAATTTGCTTGACCCATGTTTACGCCATGATCGGATCTCGCTTTCCCTTAAATTCGTGGTCCCAACTCTTTGAAGCGCTTTGTTGTGACAACCCGTGAATTACTATCATTTCCTCCTATGTTTTGAACACGAGTCTCCCTCGTTCGATTTTGCATGAAGCGCAAAAGCTTCTAAATATCCCTCGCTCATCATCTCGCTCGGTGGTGTTGTTCACAGGAGGAACATTGCCACTGTTGCACGCTTCTCCTCGTTGGTGAGTACAGCGTCTCCACGGTCTCATTTCTATTGTTAATATTCTCGATTCGACATTCTCAAATAATTGTCATAAAACAAGGGTTAATTAAGAAAATCAATATATCACATAATATCCCTATATACTGACCAACTATCAATAAGCTTAGGTAGGACACACTAGCGAAGGATTTACTCGTCTCTCCCCTCCTAGTTCTATTCCTCGATCTCCGCCAGAGATCATATCCCTAAGCTCTGATACCAACTGTGACACCCCCAAAATAGGTCTACATCACCCATTACGAGTTGTCAATACACACTGCATGTAAACAACTACAACTTTATTATTACAATAGTAAAGCGTGAGTTTAAATACGAGATATTGCCATCTAGACAATATCCACATACAAATAAATCCTTATCATAATTATTGATACATTATTTTACAACAATGGTGAGGACTACTAAACAACTCTCCTAGAACTTTCATTCCATACCTACGACTCGTACTCATTTATATTCTCGCCTCCCGAGAAGAAAAATGGAACAAAAAGGAAAAGGGTGAGCTCGACTAGTTGGTAAGAAGATTATTATGACTAACATAATATACAACAAAATTATCGTTAGTCTTCAACAGGAAAAATATAATAGAATACAATAGACAACAAGTTTTAAATCAATATTCGCAATGAAATAATAATTCATTAGAAGAGTTAAGTAGAGAATGCAAACTACTATCTTCTATGTATGAATTTTAAAGTTCATTGTCTATTTTTTTATCCCTGTAACATCAATCAATATATATCTGGGATCAAATATTCATCCTTGCACTACAGGCCAAGGACATTCACGAGTTGATCATGTTCATCTAAACACCTGTTCATCTTTGCACTACGGGCCAAAGATATTCATCAAAAATCATTCATCTTTTGCACTACAGGCCAAAGATATTCATCATAAATCATTTATCTTTGCACTACAGGCCAAAGATATTTAATAATATCATCATTTAAGACTGAGGATGATGAAAAATATTTTTTAAAGAAACGAATCCAGTGAAACAAAATGACAAGGATTAAGGATTAAGGATTCGTACTTTGTTTTATCCACGTCCAAAAATACCTTAAAAATAATCAAAGTGGTGTAAAATTTAAGAATGATCAAAACATGGATACAATCAAAACTAGTATCCACAATAGATATTTTGGACGAAAAGGAAAATTTTTATTTTTCGATGAATAGTGCTCAGATTCGTGAATAAGATCAGATATCGTGAATAAAGTGCCGATACGTGAATAGTAACTCAGAACACCAAAAGTTTCAAATTTGATAAAACTTCAGATCAATATTTCAAAGATAATGATATTGAAGAAATAATATCATTACGAAAAAAAAATAATATCCCTTACCTCGAAAGATCAAGATTTAAGCTGGAATCTTTGGATATAGGCTATATCTTGAACTTTCACCGTATAGCAATACTCAAAGTATACTCAAAATACTCACAAGAATACGCTCGATAATATAGAGAGAGAAAACTTGAGCTCGGTGTGATTTTCAATTATAACCTAAGCACCTATTTATAGGAAATTGCTTAGAACACCAAAGCGTAAAATTTATTATAATAATAATATATATAAAAATTTTCACGCCCATTCTTAGAATCGCAAATCTGAATACAAACCACATGCTCCCTTCTAGAAGAAGTAAAAAAACGTTTTTCATAAAATAAATAATTAAAACTTCCAAAAATCAATTATTTTTGAGCTTGAACTTCAATAATTCATAATAAATAGCCATTTTGTCAAAAATTGAATCTCTCGAGTTTCTATAGGAAATTCAATTCTCTACAACTTTGCGTAAGAAAGTTTTGCCAAATTCTAAAAGCAGTAAATTGGATGAAATCCACAAACAAAGCGATTTTAGAGGCTATAATCAAATTTCATCAATAAATGGGGTCCACCGACATGTTTAACATGTTTTAAACATTTATTGCAACAAAAATACTCTTCCTCCTCGTATACTCATATAGTCCACATTCGTTGTAAAAATATCACCATTATTATATTATTAAAATATAATATTATATATATTTAAATGAATTATTTTATTAGAAAAAGATAAAATTTCAATTTTCAACAATTGTCACATTAAAAATTTTTCCATCTATATCCACATAAAATCAATATTTTCCTCATCATATGAATCAATAATTAATTATTCACAAATAATATTACGTAATCACAATATTGACAACCAGTGCAGTTCCTCAGAAAGAGGGGCTTTCAATAAGAATTTCTCCTTCTTTGGCGCGCAATTAATTAGTGACCAAACCTCTCCTTAGATGTAACTTTCTAGACATTGCCAATAATGTTATCTAATAATATTATTCAGATAATATGAATTATTGCTTCGATAATGAAAAATACCGTATAATGACAATTATTAAAACAACAACAATATAAAATATCAACGCAAACAATTATTGAATCAATAAAATAAAACATCGAACAAAGAATTATCGTAACCATTATTGAGTAGTGCCTTCTTATGTAAGAGTCAATAATTGGTGCAATACCGTAATGCTCTCTAAAGCAACAACGCGTAGACATCGTGTTTTAACCACCGGGTATTCCAAAAAGATAAAGCAGGTAACAACTATGCCGTTATTTTTAAAAGCGACTTATATTTGTCATTTTCTTCCTCCAATCGCTTTTTAGTTATGGGGCCCACATGGTCTGCGCCATCGCACGAATATTCCTCGACAAAGACGAATATTCCACGACCAAACGAATATTCCAAACAACAATGAATATTTTATAACCACTTGCTTATTTTGAAATATTTGCTTATTTTACCCATAACTATCCACATTAATCACATCAACCCTTACTATTTCAAAATAATAATTAGAGGAAATTAAATTTCATTTATTAATTATTTGGGATCTCAAAGTTGTTATAAAATATTCGTTTGGTCAAGGAATATTCTTTTTATCGGGAATATCTGTACGATGGAACAATCATTGGTGAACCCACAATGGAAGTATTGTCGTAGTAATAAAATGACAGAATTATTTTTATGAAAATAACGGCGGAAGTTTTACCGTTAAAACTGTTGTACTACTCGGTAGTAAAAATACAGTAACACGCGTGGTTGCATAGTAGCACACGGTATTGGTTATTGATGCTTACGTGATAATTCACTCAGTTATTCTCAATTATTGCTACAGTAATTGTTGTATCATATCTCTTATATTATTGATTCAGTTATTATCACAATATCATCTGCATAATATTTGGTATATTATTAAATCAATAATTGAGACCAAAAAGTTATTCATATTATTAAATTGCAATATTTACAATGTCTAGAAGTTCTGTCAATGAGAGGTTTGGTCATCTAATTGCGTGCCAATAAGGAAAAATTCTTATCGGAAAACCCCCTTTTTCTGGGAACGACCTGGTTGTTAAATATTGTGAGTTATAATATTAATGATGTATAAGTTCGTGTTGATTAAAGATGAATTTGATAGTTCCATTGTGTTGGGATTATTGGCGTTAGTTGAAATCGACATTTATTTCGATGATAATTGATGTCTAGGGGTTATATTGATAAATCAGATAATTTATCGGATAAATGAGCAGTTAATTGCTACTAATTCACATGCTTCTATAATTATTTATTTACATGTGTGTATTATTGAGTCACATTCACTTACTATTAGGGGAATTAGTGCAAGATTGATAATACTTGCAGGACTAAATTAAAAATACAAGAAAAGTTGGAGGTATTGTACTATAATATTTCGAGCCCCAAAACTTAAAATTATCGAAAATATATTTTCCTATAAATAGAAGCTCATTCTTCCTTCATTTATCACCAATTCACTAAATCTATAGAGCATTTATTATAGAGAGAAATTATAGAGAGAAAGAAGAAGAGAAGTCTGCTACCTCACTATTCCAGTATCCTGCTTTATTCTAAGGTAAGGGGTATTATTCTTTCTTATTCATGAAGAGAATTATTTTCTTTCAATACTCGTAAGAGTTGTTATTCCATTTTTCATTATTATGTTGGAATAACCTGTATATGCGAAGTACCGCATACATGGTGAAATTCTTCTGTTATTCCATTCCTTATTATTATGTTGGAATAACCTGTCTATGCGAATTACCACATACGTGGTGAAATTCTGTTATTATTCCATTCTTTATTATTCTGTCGAAATATCCTGTCTGTGCATTTACCCCGGACATGGTTCCATTATTTATTATTCTGTCGAAATATCATGTCTGTGCGTTTACGCCGGACCTGGTTCCATTATTTATTATTCTGTCAGAATATACTGTCTGTGCGTTTACGTCAGACCTGATTCCATTATCTATTATTCTATCGGAATAACCTGTCTGTGCATTTACGCCGGACTTGGTTCCATTATTTATTATTCTGTTGGGAATAACCTGTCTGTGTAGTCTATCGCACGCATGGTGAATCCTTCTGTTATTCCATTCTTTATTATTCTGTTGGAATTACTTGTCTATATGGATTACCACATGCATGGTGAATGATCCTTTGTATTCATTCCTTATTAAATTGTGAAAATGATCTGTATACGTGGATTACCGCATGACGGGTCAAAATCCATTTGCAGTTTCATATATTCTATTATACTCAGTTGGTTAAAGTTTTGGCTTTTATACTCCATGAAATTAGTAGAATATCTTGGATATTTGCGCTTTATCCAGTATCTTTTCATGAAAATATTTTTCTGAGCATTCTTGAATTTTACTCCACAAAGAAGTATCATGTTGACAATTTGGACATTATTGAGTTCAGGATAAATTAACTTATAAATCTTTAAAATTTATTCTTGAACTTGTTTTATTAAATTATTATGTCATTGTTATGATGAGTTATGTTGGTTATTATGTGAAAACATGAAAGTTTTTTAGAAATCACAAAGGGTTGAAAATTAGATTTTGGTGAAAATAGAACATGAAATTTAATTGACCATATCTCCTAATATATTTCAAATTTTTTGGTGTGGTCAAGTTCTAGTGTTAGATCTATGAGTTTTCTAACTTATCCAAGTGGAATCACTGGAAAAGGTGTTGTAGATTTTCGTGTGAACTATTTTTAGCAAAGGAGTCAAAAGCTGCAAAATAGCAAAAAACTACCGCCCATAAAATTAAAAGGGCTGTTTCGGCCACTTAATTTGGGAGAAAAATTCCGGCCTTTTGGGACAAGAGAGTATATGGTATAAGGTATCTCCTGTCCAAAAATGAGCTCATTTTAACTTAAAATGAGCAAGTTATGACCATTTCAATATTTAGGTTTTCCTGATGAAAAATGATATAATCGGAGTTCTATAACTCCGACGACCATGAAATTTAAACTAGAATCTCACGTTAATATGTGTAAGATCCTGCCAAGATTTGGGAATTTCTGGAGTTAAACTTGAGGTAGCTAGTTTCTTAATAAATTAATTAGAAATTAATTTTTGAAAAATAGTAAATAAATTTTAAAAATTCCGAGAAAAATATATGTTCATTATGGGACTATATTCTCCTAATTTCCAAAAAAGAAATATTTTTGGGAGTGATTTGGTATTTTTCATGAAAATGGTTTAGTTACGAACATATGAATTAAATATGTTATGTGAAGTATAAAAATTGGTAAATAGGATTTTATAGCTTGGAAATCCTATATAAGGTATATGCATATTTTTGATGAGGGATTTGATCATTGGTGATGAAATCTTATGAGTGACATTTTTGAATGATTAAATGCATTATTTGGTAAAGTGTAAACAATTGAAATAAATTGTTTATAAGTTTAAGAAGTGATTAAAATATTGTTATGATATTAACAATATTAGATTATGAATTTATTATATGATTGATAATATTTGGATGAATTTAAAGTCTTTAATATTTATCCTTGTTTTCGTTTGATTAATGTTTATATCATTGTCATCATTCTTATGCTTATATTGTGATTAAAGTAATCTTTGGCTTACGTGCATAGATGGACTTGGTATGATTATGACCAGGGATTATTCGGTATAGTCATGACCGTAATTTGACAAATGATGTGGTAAAAGTCCTCATAGGCCTGTAGTTTATTGATGGACAGTTGTTGTTGTGATTATGACCAGAGATTATTTGGTATAGTCATGACCATTGATGATTACATGAATATCCTTGGTTGTGAAGCATGGATGATTCGATTTTATTTATTAAACTGAGTCTCAGCGATTAAGTTGATGAAAAACTTTTTAAATCATAGAAGATAGTAGATTTTATTCTCTACTTGATTTTTCTAATGGATTGCTTGTTCCGCTGCAGTTAAACTTTATGTCTATTGTATTTTATCAGTTTAACATTATTGAAGACTAATGATAATTTTTTCTGCATTATCTTAATCATAATATTTCTTACTGGGCTAGTTGAGCTCACCCTTTCTTTCATTGTTCTCTTCAGGAAATGAGAATATAGCTGGGACGAGTCGGAGAACGGAGTGACGGTCCAGGTGATAGCATTAGTAGTCCTCACTATTTTGTTAAATAGTGTGACAATAAATGTAATGAAGACTCCATTGAGAGTGGATATTGTCTAGAAGGCAATATTCTTGTTTAAACTCTTAGCTTATGTTTTGTCGTATGTTACACGACAGTTGTATTATTAAGTTTTTTATTTATATTTTGTATCATGTATTTGGCGACCCAAGATGGGTGATGTATACCTATTTTTGGGGGCGTCATAGTTGGTATCAAAGTTTAGAGATATGATCCATGGCTGAAATGTGAGACAAGAACTAGGAGGGGAGAGACGGGGAATTCCTTCGTTAGTATGACCTACTTAAGTTTATTTGGTATTTAATTGGTCGGTCAGAGTATAGGGATAATATGTGATATGTCAATTAACCCTTGTTTTGTGACAGTGTTTGAAAATGACATATGAAAATATTGAGATAAGCAATGGAGCAAAATAATATGACCGTATCGCAGTATGAGGCTAAGTTTGCGGAGTTATCCCGGTTTGCATCCCAATTGGTCGATAATGAGGAGTGAATGACGCGAATGTTTCTAAGAGGTTTGAAACCCGACATACGTCATTACCTCATTTCTCATAAACTTTGTTTATATTCAGATGTTGTGAATATGGCTCAGTTATTGGAGCGCGATAATGAGTTAGCTCAAGCAAAAGGTAATGACCAACAACACGATAATAATCATACCGATGGCAATGGCTAGTGGAATAATGATGACCATCGTGGGGGAAATTATCATGCTAGGAATGGTAACCACTTCGGTGGTAATCATAGCCAAGATAATAAAAGTGGAAATTTCAAGAAAAGAAGGTCATTTAGCTCGATTTTATCGTATAGTGAAGTCAAGTCCAACTGGGACGGTGGCACCAAGGGTGGATACGGACAAAACAAAGTCGGTGGTTTCAGGAAGAGCATTTTTTGTGACTTCTCAAAAAGCGAGTAACCCAAACGAAGTTAGCACGGGTTAGTTAATTATAAATTTTTACGAAGTCTATACCTTATTAGATACCGGTTCTACCCATTCTTTTATCTCTCCTACTTGCGTTCAACATTTAAATTTGACTACGGAGAAGTTAGACTTTGACTTATCTGTTGAAACTCCGTTAGGAGAAACCTTCATTACATGTGCTATCTAAATCTTAGATGAGAGTCACAGTTTTGAATGATATTTCTATTGTTAATAAATTTCCTGACGTATTCTTGAAGACTTCTTAGCCTACCCCAGAACGTGAAATCGAATTTTGTATTGACCCTAGTACAAAACCCATTTCTTCAACCATTAAATATTTCTTCACCCAAAACGAACATATAATACGCCAAAGACGTTGGCTCGAGCTGTTGAAGATTACGATCGTACCATTCAATATCATTGTGGAAGAGCGAACGTGGTAGCTGACAGATTGAGTAAAAGATCGTATGTGTTTACGAGTGCGATGTTGTTAACACAAAAACCCATTTCGTATAACTTACAAATGATGAAGATAGAGTTAAAGACTCTAGGGACCCACGTGAAGATAACGAATATACGAGTAGAATCGACTTTAATCGATAAAGTTAAAGTCGTGAAAGCTACATACTCAGAGCTGATGAATATGAAGAAGAAGGTTCAAGAGGGCGTTATTCTAGAAACAAGAGTCGATGAAGAGAGGAAATCTCAACCCTCGATTTTATTGGCCCATTTAAAATCCTTGATCGAGAAGAAACTGTGGCCTATAGAATCGTTTTACCGCCAAGTATGTCGCGTGTTCATAACATTTTTCACATATTGATGTTACGTAAATATGTGAATGACCCAAACCACGTTATTGAATTAGAATTAGACGAGATAGCAGAAGATTTAACGTATGAGGAGATACATGTTAAAATCTTGGATAAGAAGGATCATATTCGACACTCAAAGGTTATACCTCAAGAGTTAGAATCTGAAATGAAGTCAATGTATCCTCATCTCTTTCTAAGATATGTACGTGACGTAAATTTCGAGGGCGAAATTTCATAAGGAGGGGAGATTGTGAAACCCCAGATTTTATAAATAAAGATTTAAATTTCTCAAAATATTTTTTTGAATATTATGGAGTGAATTTGATATAATGTTATAGTGATGGGTAATAATTATAAATTTTGCAAAGTATGCAAGTTGTTATAAAATATTTGTTTGGTCGGGGAATATTGTTTTTGTCGGGAATATCCGTACGATGGCACAATCATTAGTGAACCCACAACGAGAGTATTATCGTAGTAATAAAATGACAGAATTATTTTTATGAAAATAACGACGGAAATTTTACCGTTAAAACTGTTGAACTACTCGGTAGTAAAAGTACAGTAATACGCGTGGTTTTATAGTAGCACACGGTATTGGTTATTGATGCTTATGTGATAAGTCACTCAATTATTCTCAATTATTGCTACAGTAATTGCTGCATCATATCTCTTATATTATTGATTCAGTTATTATCACAGTACCATCTGCATAATATTTGATATATTATTAAATCAATAACTGAGATGGCAAAGTTATTCATATTATTAAACTGTAATATTTACAATGTCTAGAAGTTTTGTCAAGGAGAGGTTTGGTCATCTAATTACGCGCCAATAAGGAGAAATCCTTATCAGAAAGCCTCCTCTTTCCTGGGAACGACCTGGTTGTTAAATATTGTGAGTTATAATATTAATGATGTATAAGTTTGTGTTGATTAAAGATGAATTTAATAGTTCCATTATGTTGGGATTATTGGTGTTAATTGAAATCGACGTCTATTCCGATGATAATTGATGTCTGGGGGTTATATTGATAAATCGGGTAATTTATCGGATAAATGAGCAATTAATTGCTACTAATTCACATGCTTATATAACTATTTGTTCATGTGTGTGTACTATTGAATCACATTCTTATACTATTAGGGGAGTTGGTGCAAGATTGATAATACTTGCAGGACTAAATTAAAAATGAAAGAAAAGTTGGAGGTACTGTACTATAATATTTTGAGCCCCAAAACGTGCAATTATTGAAACTATATTTTCTTATAAATTGAAGCTCATTCTTCCTTCATTTCTCACCAATTCACTAAAGCTATAGAGCATTTATTATATAGAGAAATTATAGAGAGAAAGAAGAAGAGAAGTCTGCTACCTCTCTATTCCAGTATCCAGCTTTATTCTAAGGTAAGGGGTATTATTCTTCTGTATTCATGAAGAGAATTATTTTCTTTCAATACTCGTAAGAGTTGTTATTCCATTCTTAATTATTATGTTGGAATAACATGTATATGCGAAGTACCGCATACATGGTGAAATTCTTCTGTTATTCCATTCCTTATTATTATGTTGGAATAACCTGTCTATGCGAAGTACCACATACGTGGTGAAATTCTGTTATTATTCCATTCTTTATTATTCTGTCAGAATATCTTGTCTATGCATTTACGCTGGACCTAGTACCATTATTTATTATTCGCCGGAATATATCACATGCATGCGCGTTTAAGTTGGGACTGGTTCCACTATTTATTATTCGTCGTAATATCCTCGTCATAATGCGTTTACACCGGACCTGGTTCCATTATCTATTATTCTATCGGAATATCATGTCTGTGCGTTTACATCGGACCTGGTTCCTTTATTTATTATTCTGTTGGGAATAACCTGTTTGTGCAGTCTATCGAACACATGGTGAATCCTTCTGTTATTCTATTTTTTTTTATTTTGTTAGAATAATATGTCTATGTGGATTACCACATGCATGATGAATGATCATTTGTATTCATTCCTTATGAAATTGTGGAAATGATCTATATATGTGGATTACCGCATGGCGGGTGAAAATTCATTTGCAGTTTCATATATTCTATTATACTCAGTTGGTTAAAGTTTTGGTTTCTATACTCCATGAAATTAGTAGAATATCCTGGATATTTGCGCTTCATCCAGTATCTTTTCATAAAAATATTCTTCTGAGCATTCTTGAATTTTACTCCACAAAGAAGTATTATGTTTACTATTTGGACATTATTGAGTTCAGGATAAATTAACTTATAAATCTTTAAAATTTATTCTTGAACTTGTTTTATTGAATTATTATGTCATTGTCATGATGAGTTATGTTGGTTATTAGTTGAAAACATGAAAGTTTCTTACAAATCACAAAGGGTTGAAAATCAGATTTTGGTGAAAATAGAACATGAAATTCAATTGACCATATCTTCTAATATATTTTGAATTTTTGGGTGTGGTCAAGTTCTAGAGTTAGATCTATGAGTTTTCTAACTTATCCAAGTGGAATCACTAGAAAAGGTATTGTAAATTTTCGTGTGGACTATTTTTAGCAAAGGAGTCAAAAGCTATAAAATAGAAAAAAACTACTGCCTATAAAATTAAAAAGGCTGTTTCGGCCACTTAATTTGTGAGAAAAATTCCGGCCTTTTGGTACATGAAAGTATATGGTATAAGGTACCTCCTGTCCAAAAATGAGCTCATTCCGACTTAAAATGACCAAGTTCTGACCATTTCAATATTTAGGTTTTTTCGACGAAAAATACTATAACCAGAGTTCTATAACTCGATGACCATGAAATTTAAACCGAAGCTCACGTTAACATGTGTAAGATCCTGCCAAGATTTGGGAATTTCTGGTGTTAAAATTGAGGTAGCTAATTTCTTAAGGAATTAATTAGAAATTGATTTCTGAAAATTAGTAAATAAATTTTTAAAAATCCGAGAAAAATATATGTTCATTATGGGACTATATTATGCTAAATCCCAGAAAAGAAATATTTTTTGGACTGAATTGGTATTTTTTTCATAAAAATGGTTTAGTTACGAACATATGAATTAAATATGTTCTGTGAAGTATAAAAATTGGTAAATAGGATTTTATGGCTTGGAAATCCTATATAAGGTATATGCATATTTTTGATGAGGGATTTGATCATTGGTGATGAAATCTTATGAGTATGGCATTTTTGAATGATTAAATGCATTATTTGGTAAAGTGTAAACAATTGAAATAAATTGTTTATAAGTTTAAGAAGTGATTAAAATATTGTTATGATATTAACAATATTAGATTATGAATTTATTATGTGATTGATAATATTTGGATGAATTTAAAGTATTTAATATTTATCCTTATTTTTGTTTGATTAATGTTTATATCATTGTCATCATTCTTATGCTTATATTGTGATTAAAGTCATATTTGGCTTACGTGCATAGATGGACTTGGTATGATTATGACCATGGATTATTCGGTATAGTCATGACCGTAATGTGACAAATGATGTGGTAAAAGTCCTCATTGGCCTGTAGTTCATTGATGGACAGTTGTTGGTGTGATTATAACCAGGGATTATTCGGTATAGTCATGACCATTGATGAGTACATGAATATCTTTGGCCGTGATGCAGGGATGATTCGATTTTATTTATTAAGTTGAGTGTCAGCGATTAAGTTGATGAAAAACTTTTTAAATCATAGAAGATAGTAGATTTTATTCTCTACTTGATTTTTCTAATGGATTGCTTGTTCCGCTGATGTTAAACTTGATGTCTATTGTATTTTATCAGTTTAACATTGTTGAAGACTAATGATAATTTATTCTGCATTATCTTAGTCATAATATTTCTTACTGGGCTAGTTTAGCTCACCCTTTATTTCACTGTTCTCTTTAGGAAATGACAATATAGGTGGGACGAGTCGGGGAACGGAGTGACGGTCCAGATGATAGCATTAGTAGTCCTCACTATTTTGTTAAATAGTGTGATAATAAATGTGATGAGAACTCCATTGAGAGTGGATATTGTCTAGAAGGCAATATTATTGTTTAAACTCTCAGCTTATGTTTTGTCGTATGTTACATGACAGTTGTATTATTAAGTTGTATTTTGTATTTTTGTACCATATATTTGGCGACTCAAGATGGATGATGTATACCTATTTTTGGGGGCGTCACAACTAATTGCTCATTTGTCCAGTTAATTATCTGATTGGTCAATATAACCTCCAGACATCAATTATTATCGAAATAAATGTCGATTTCCACGAACACTAACAATCCCAATACAATGGAAATATTTTTCTCAAAAATTTCATTTTTGAAATTTTGAAGTTTGACTTTTTTCCAAAAAAGTCAACAGTTGACTTTTTTTACAAAAAAGTCAACCCCGACAATTTTTGTGTTTATAGTCTATTTATACTAATTTCATCATTCCGGACTCAAATATCACGTCAACGTCTCCAAATTCAACTCTGAACTCAAATTACATTTTTAATAACATTCATCATTAATATTATAACTCACAATATTTAACAATCAGGTCGTTCTCAGGAAAGAGGGGGCTTTCAGATAAGTATTTCTCCTTATTGGCGTGCAATTAGGTGACCAAACCTCTCTTTAACAAAATTTCTAGACATTGTCAATATTGCAAATAATAATATGAATAACTTTGTTGTCTCAATTATTGATTTAATAATATAAAAATATCGACAATAATTGAATCAAACTGTGTGACTTCTCACGTACATTAATAATCATTACCGTGTGCTATTATGCAACCACGCATATTTTACCACTGATTATTTTATGACAACTTGCTTACTTTGAATTTTTTTTAAATGTCACCCTTAACTTTAACTTTTATCAATTTAACCACTTACTAAATAAAATAATAATTATAAGGAAATTGAATAATTTCATTTCATAAAATTCGGGGTCTCACAATCTCCCCTCCTTATGAAATTTCGCCCTCGAAATTTACATACCTGGTAGACGAAGAGATAAAGATTTCAAATTCTAGCTCACAGGCTACGTCCTTTGTTTCATGGTTCATCCATTACTCATCTCCTGTATTTCAGATATCATTCTAGAATACAGCTTCAAAACAAAGGTTAGTTGACATGTCAAATCTTATCTCTATATTCTGACCGACGAATTAAATACCAAATAAACTTAGGTAGGTCATACTAGCGAAGGAATTCCCCGTCTCTCCCCTCCTAGTTCTTGTCTCACATCTCAGCCAAGGATCATATCTCTAAGCTTTGATACCAACTGTGACGCCCCTAAAATAGGTATACATCACCCAACTTGAGTCGCCAAATACATGGTACAAAATACAAATAAAAACTTAATTATACAACTGTCATGTAAAATACGACAAAACATATGCTGTGAGTTTTAATACAAATATTGTCATCTAGACAATATCCACACTCAATGGAGTCCTCATTACATTTATTATCACACTATTTTATAGAATAGTGAGGACTACTATGACACCATCTTGGACCATCTGTAAGACCCCAACTTTTATGAATAAAGATGATTTTTCTATAATTATCAATTTTGAATATTATAGAATGAATTTGTTATAATGTTATAGTTGTGGGTAGTATTTATAAATTCTGCAAAGTATGCAAGTTGTTTTATTATATTCGATTGGTCGGGGAATATTCATTTTAGCAGGGAATATTCGTACAACAGCGCAATCATTGGTGGACCCCACAACAGAATTATTGTCGGATTGAGAAAACAAAAAAATATTTTTATGAAAATAACGGCAAACGTTTTACCGTTAATACTGTTGAACTACTCGGTAGTAAAAGTACAGTAATACGCGTGGTTGCATAGTAGCACATGGTATTGATTATTGATGCTTACATGAGAAGTCACTCGGTTATACTCAACTATTGCTATAGTAACTGTTGAATCATATCTCTCATATTATTGATTCAATTTTTATCAGAATATCATCTGCATTATATGATATATTATTAAATCAATAATTGAGATGACAAAGTTTTTCATATTATTAAATTACAATATTTACAATGTCTAGAAGTTCTACCAAGGAGAGGTTTGGTCACCTAATTGCGCGCCAAAAGGGAGAAATCCTTATTGGAAAGCCCCCTCTTTCCTAGGAATGACCTGGTTGTTAAATATTATGAATTATAATATTATTGATGAATAAGTTTGTGTTGATTAAAAATGAATTTGATAGTTCCATTGTGTTGGGATTATTAGTGTTAGTGGAAATCGACATCTATTCCGATGATAATTAATGTCTAAGGGTTATATTGATAAATAGGGAAATTTATCAGATAAATGAGCAATTAATTGCTACTAATTCACATGATTATATAACTATTTGTTCACATGTGTGGACTATTGAATCACATTCTTATACTATTAGGGGAGTTGGTGCAAGATTTATAATACTTGCATGATTAAATTAAAGATGGAGACATAGATGGAGGTACTATACTGTAATTCATATTTTCACATGATTATAACTATTGATTCACATGATTGAACTATTGATTCACATTATTTACTATTAGGGGAGGTGGTGCATGTTTGATAATACTTACAGGACTAAATTAAAAATGAAAGAAAAGTTCGAGGTATTGTACTGTAATTTTTTGAGCCCCAAAACGTGCAATTATCGAAACTATATTTTTCTATAAACAGAAGCTCATTCTTCCTTCATTTCCCACCAATTCACTAAAGCTATAGAGCAATTATTATAGAGAAAAATTATAGAGAGAAGCTATAGAAAGAAAATCTATAGAAGAAGAGAAGCCTGCTACCTCACTATTCTAGTATCCAGTTTCTTCTGAGGTAAGGGGTATTATTCCTTTTGTATTCATGAAGAGAACTTCTGTTATTCCATTCTTTATTGTTACATTGGAATATCCTCAGCCATTGCATTTTGCTTTGACACTGGATTCTCGTCTTTATTAATCTGTTGGAATATCACATGCATACGTTTTTACACCCTAGTTCTCATCTTTATTATTTCGTTGGAATATCCTATCTATGCGTTTTTTACGCAGACTCGGTTCCGTCTTTATTATTACATTGGAATATCACGTGCATGCTTTTTCTATTTGGACTCGGGTTAAAATCTTTATTATTACCGTGGAATAACCTGTTTGTGCTATCTATCGCATGCTAGGTGTTTTTTTTTGTTATTCCATTCTTTATTATACTCAGTTGATTAAAATTTTGATTTCTATACTCCATGAAATTAGTGGAATATCCTTGATATTTGTGCTTCATCAAGTATCTTTTCATGGAAATATTCTTCTGAGCATTCTTGAATTTTACTCTACAAAGAAGTATCATGTTGACAATTTGGACGTTATTAGTTCTTGGATAAACTAATTCTTGAACTTGTTTTATTGAATTCTTATATCATTGTCATCATCCTCATATTTATATTTTGTTGAAAGTCATCTGTGGCCTGTAGTGCATAGATGGACTTGGTATGATTATGACGAAGGATTATTAGGTGTAATCATGACCGTAATGTTATAAATGATGTGGTAAAAGTCTTCATTGGCCCGTAGTGCATTGATGGACAGTTGTTGGCATGATCATGACCATTGATGAATACACGAATATCCTTGGCCCATAGTGCATGGATAATTTGTGGTCGTGACCCTAATGAATATCCTTGGCCGAATGCGTGGATGACGGATTATTTATTGTCGAGTCTCAAAGTGATAAAAAGTGATGAAAAACCTTTTTAAATCATACAGATAGTAGATTTTATTCTCTACTTGACTCTTTTAATGGATTGCTTGTTCCACTGCAGTTAAACTTGATGTCTACTATATTTTATCAATTTAACATTGTTGAAGGCTAATGATAATTTATCCTGCATTATCTTAGTCATAATATTTCTTACTGGGCTAGTTGAGCTCACCCTTTCTTTCACTGTTCTCTTCAGGAAATGAGAATATAACTGGAACGAGTCGGGGAACAGAGTGACGGTCCAGATGATAGTATTAGTAGTCCTCACTATTCTGTGAAATAGTGTGATAATAAATATATTAAGGACTTATTTCTAGTTTGTATATTGTCTAGAAGATAATGATTATATTAAAACTCACAGCTCATATTGTATATTTAAGTTTGTATCTGAATTTTGTACCATGTATTTGACGACTCAAAATAGGTGATGTATACCTATTTTGGGGGCGTCACAGTTGGTATCAAAGTTTAGGGATATGATCCCTGGCTAAGATGTGAGACAAGAACTAGGAGGGGAGAGACGGGGAATTCCTTCGCTAGTATGACCTACCTAAGTTTATTTGGTATTTAATTGGTTGGTCAGAGTATAGGGATAATATGTGATATGTTAATTAACCCTTGTTTTGTGGTAGTATTTGAAAATGGCATCCGAGAATGTTGAGAACATCAATGGAGCACAGGAGACCGTTGAGTCTCCAAAGATTAATAACCAGGACAATGTGCATCAGGAAGGCGACAATCCTCATGCAAACAACAACACTGACCAAATGATGAACGATGGAATATTTCGAGGCTTCATGCAATTCATGCAACAACAGGCGAGAGTGGCTCCTGTCCAAAATGTAGGTGGAAACACTAGGAACTCTCAGACGGTCACCGCTAAACAGTTCAAGGAGTTGGGACCACCGGAGTTTTTTGGAGAGCCAAAACCACTTAAGGCACGTGGATAAAACATAGCAACAAGATATTTGATATCTTGGGTTCCTCTGAGGAGCAAAAGGTTCCCTTTGCCACCTTCATGTTGTGGGCAGAGGTAGATTAGTGGTGGGAATCTATAAAGCGTACTCAACCTGCCGCACTGAAGATGTCTTGGGAGAAGTTTCAAGAACTGTTCAACGACAAGTACTTTCCCGAAAGTATTCGTCACATGAAAGAGGTAGAGTTCATTAAACCGGAGCAAAACAACATGACAGATGTGTCGCGAAGACGAAGCCAAGTTTGCCGAGGTGTCCCGGTTTGCGTCCCCATTTGGTTGATAATGAGGAGAGAATGACGCTTAATGTTTCTAAGAGGTTTGAGACCGAGATATGTCAATATCTTATCTCTCATAAACCGTGTTTGTATTTAGATGTTGTTAATAGGGCTCGATTATTGGAGTGAGATAATGAGTCAACCCAACCAAAAAGAGAGCAAACCGACAAAATGATAATACCCGGTGATAATGATTATCAAGCAAAGGACAATAAGCGTGGAGGGAATCAACATGCCAGAAATGGTAACCACTTCGGTGGTAATCATGGCCAAAATAATAAGAATGGACATTTAAAGAAGAGGAGATTCAACAATGATGGAAAGACATCAGCATCAGCACTTGACGTTAAGGAAGGAGAACGACCACCTATCATATGTTTCAAATGTAGAGGGGAGGGACACATTCCAAATTGGGCGATGCCCTCCAAAGCATGTTACAATTGTGGAAGAGAAGGTCACCTGGCCCGATTTTGTCGTGCACCGAAGACAAGTCCAACTGGGATAGAGGCATCAAAGGCCGTCCCAGACAAGACAAAACTGATAGTTCAAGGGAGAGCGTTTGTCGTGACCTCCCAGAAAGCAAGGAACCCGAACGAGGTCATCACGGGTAAGCTTATCATAAACTTTAGCAAAGTATATACCTTATTTGATACCTGTTTTACCCATTCTTTTATTTCTCCTACTTGCGCTCAACATTTAAATTTGACTCCGGAGAAATTAGATTTTGACTTATCTATTGAAACTCCATTAGGAGAAACCTTCATTACATCCACTGTTTATAAGTCTTGTTTGGTTCAAATCGGTACCCTCACATTACTTGTCGATCTTATTTCATTGAAAATACTTGCATTTGACGTAATTCTAGGGATTGATTGGTTAACTACTCATCATGCAAAAATTGATTATTTTCGTAAGGTTGTTAGCTTTCATATTCCTAATCAACCTATTATGCGAATTCAAGCAACCAAACCATTAAAATCAATCACTGTCATATCAAGCCATAAAGGTATTCGTTTATTGAAAAATGGATGTCAAGCTTTCTTAGCTCATGTCACGGATCTAAACAAAAATACTTCAGTTTTGAATGATATTTCTATTGTTAATGAATTTCCTGACGTATTCCATGAAGAACTTCCTGGCCTACCCCCAGAGCGTGAAATTGAATTTTGTATCGACCTTAAACCCAGTACAAAACCCATTTCCAAAGCCCCATATCGAATGGCTCCTATTGAACTTCAGGAGTTAAAAACCCAACTGCAGGAATTGTTAGACATTGGCTTTATTCATCCTAGTACTTCTCCTTGGGGTGCTCCTGTTCTATTCGTGAAGAAGAAAGATGGGAGTATGCGACTTTATATTGATTATCGGGAGTTGAATCATGTCACCATCAAAAATAGGTACCTATTGCCACGTATTGATGACCTGTTTGACCAGTTGCAAGGCGCCAAATTCTTTTCAAAGATTAATCTTCGTTCCAGATATCACTAATTAAAGATTAGAACCGATGACATTCCAAAGACGGCTTTCAGAACTCGGTACGAGCATTATGAATTCCTAGTCATGTCTTTTGGATTGACTAATGCTCCTGCTACCTTCATGGATATGATGAACCGAGTATTCAAGGAATATTTGGATCACTTTGTGGTCGTCTTTATTGATGACATCCTTATTTATTCCAAAAGCCATGAAGATCATGAGCAACACTTGATGCTGATACTCCAAAAGCTTCGTGAATATAAGCTTTATGCCAAGTTGAAGAAATGCGAGTTCTGGCTTGGGGAAGTAGCATTCCTTGGGCACGTAGTATCAAGTCATGGAATATCTATTGACCCAACAAAGATTGAAGCTATTCAAAGCTGGGAGCAACCTAAATCAGTGACCGAAGTACGTAGCTTTCTCGGCTTAGCTGGTTATTATCGGAGATTCATAGAAGGGTTTTCTCGAATCGTTACTCTCTTAACTCAGCTGACTCGGAAAGATACAAAATTCGGTTAGAACGAGGAATGTGAGAAGAGTTTTCAAGAACTCAAGAGAAGACTCATTTCAAGACTGCTCGACAATACCATCCGCTCGAGAGGGATTTGTCATCTACAGTGATGCTTTAGGCAAAGGGTTAGGATGTGTTCTCATGCAACATGGGAAAGTCATAGCCTATGTCTCTCGACAACTCAAAGAATATGAGAGGAATTATCCTACTCATGATCTAGAGTTGGCACTAGTTGTTTTTGTACTTAAAATTTGGAGGCATTACTTGTATGGGGAGAAAGTGGAGATCTTTATGGATCATAAAAGCCTCAAATATTTCTTCACTCAAAAGGAACTCAACATGCGACAGCGATGTTGGCTTGAACTGTTGAAAGATTATGATCATACCATCCAATACCATCCTGGAAAAGCAAACGTGGTAGCCGATTTAATTGAGTAGAAGATCATATCATGGAATGAAAAGCGATATTTTCAACACAAAGGCCGATTTTGTATGACTTGGAAAGGATGGAGATAGAGATAAAGACTCCAGGGACCCACGTGATGATGGTGAATATACGAGTAAAATCGACTTTAATCGATAAAGTTAAAGTTGCTCAAGCTACAGACCTGGAGCTGATGCGTATGAGGAAAAAAATACAAGAAGGTGCTATGCCGGAAGCAAGAATTGATAAAGAAGGAATACTTCGTGTCAACTCTAGACTTTGTGTTCCTAATGACCCTAGTTTAAAGTATAAAATTATGATGGAGGCGCACAACACACCGTTTGCAATCCATCTTGGGAGTACTAAAATGTATCATGATCTTCGACATACATTTTAGTGGGGCAATATTAAGAGAGAGATAGCGATGTTTATCTCAAGGTGCCTAACGTGTCAACGAGTCAAGGCCGAGCATCAAGTACCAAAAGGTCCATTGCAACCACTTGAAATTCCAGAATGGAAGTGGGATTACATTACCATGGATTTTGTTATTGGTCTTCCCAAGGTTTCTCAAGGTATAGATGCAATTTGGGTCATTGTTGATAGATTGACCAAGTCTGCTCATTTCTTACCTATACAAGAAACTTATACGTAGACACTCAAATTTTTTTTGCACAACTGTTACTAACATTACAGGAGGGCAGAATCGTCTTTCGGAGATAACCCTGGAAGACAGCTCACATCCATTCCAGATACTACCGGAAGTTCGGTCTCCATTCTGGATACTACCGAAGGAACAGTTCACAACCTGAAACACACACCGGGAATCTCAGTCTAAACTCCAAAACACACACCGGAAGGATCATTTCCAACCTCGGAGATAACCCCGAGTTTCGTCCTTCGCAATAACCCCAAGGAATGTTGTTGCAGTTCCGGCGATAACTCCAAAAATGCTTATTTCAAACACATGCTATCAGCTTCAAGCTTAGCCCTCTTGCTGAGGCACTCATACCTCAGACCCGTAGCTAACACCGGGAAGATAGGTTCTCTCACAGATGACCTTGCAGCATTCAAACACTTGTAGTAGTCCAATCTCAGATGTAACCCTGAGTAACATCTACTTTTCACTCAAACCGGCGATAACCCTAGTGAGGAGCCAAACGTCATCTTACCGCCTCAATGCTCTCTCTCACAAGATGATATTGCAGCATACCAACGAGCAATCCAATCTCAGATGTAACCCTGAGCAACGTCTGCTTTTAACTCAATCCGGTGATAACCCCGACGAAGAATCAAACATCATCTTGCCACATCACCTGTGCGTCGTCTCGACACTTCAATACATACATACATACAACTATGCCCTTCAAGAACTAGGATATCCAATCCTGAGTGACTATTACGCGTGGAAGTACTTTGGATAGAATTTGAAGCTTGAAGACCATGGGTATGGTCCCCTCTTCCTGAATTCGTACAACCTCTAATCCATGTCATTGCGTAACTCTCGACACAAGCTATCCGAAGAAGGTCACATATGCCTTGTTTCGAAGCTCGGATTGAAGTTTTGCAAGTTCGAGCGAAAATTATAGTGCGTAAGTGCACGTACTTCAAGACGACGGGACCCGTGAATCCCAAACCCACCACGACCAGCCGCAGGTGTAACTACGCCTGCCGCAGGTACACTTGTGGCCATCAGTTTATAAATATGAGCTGATGGCCAGCCATTTTGAGAGAGAGAAGGGAGAGAAAAAGCGAGGAATCCCTGTCCATTTTGCTCTGTACACACCCATATTGAGTGTTTCCTTTTCTATTAGCTCACATAGCTATCTTTTGTCCGGCGGGAGCTGAGTATTTACCCAAATAGAGTCATAGAAGTCTATTTTGGCAGCCCACTGTAAGCCTTCTCACATTCTATAAAGCTTTCTTCTCATATTATCACACACTGTTGTACACATTGAGAGTCGTATGAGTTTGTTTGCCGGACTTGATCCAGTGATTTTCATTCTCGCTCAGTATATATACTTATATATATATATATATATATATATATATATATATATATATATATATATGTTTATACGGACTAACATTATCGAGTTATACCTCGATTGAGCCTAGACTTTGGTCTGGAGCGTTTATTGGCTATTATATATATTTATATAAATAAACTGTTGTCGATTTTTGTCGATGAGCCTAGATTTGGCCCAGAGCATTTAATTGCTTTATATATATATACTTATGTATATAAACTGTTGTCAGACTCTGTCTGATGAGCCTGGATTTTACATCCGGTGCGTTTAATTGCTTTTATAAATATACTTATATATATATATATAATTGTTGTCGGACATATCCGATGAGCCTGAATTTTATATCCGGAGCATTTACTGCTTTCATATATATATATATATATATATATATATATATATATATATATTTATATTTCTATCAAGCCTGGAGCTTCCTCCGTGGCTTTTACAGCTTTCTTTACATATTCGTCCTGCCTGGAGTTCACTTCATGGCAGTTTATCGCTTTTTATAGCTTTATTAACATTTAAGTCCTGCCTGGAATTCATTTCGTGGCGGTTGATAGCATTTATTGCTTTATTTACATTTGGATCCCCATGGAGTTGCTTCGTGGTGGTTGATCATATATATATATATATATATATATATATATATATATATATACTTTTTATATATATAATCGCCATCGCTTTCCATACAAATTGTAAAGATCATGTGAGACTAGGAATCATGTGATCATGATTGATCTCATCGAGTCTAGATTCGGTTCCCATGATGGACTTTTCCCAGCTGTAAGCAGCTTGTACATTATATACAATGTCTGAATTTCCTTGGATGGTTGTTATGCCCATAAGGAGTTCGGCATTGCTGTATATTATTTTCTCGTTGATGCTTCGCATCTCGAAAGTAAAAACAAACAAGCCGAACATTTAGACAATAAAATGGAAGTATGAAAACGTCTCAATTCCTATTGAGCACAAGGTTTGAACACCTCTTTTTATAAAACTTCATTGTTATATCCTGGTTAAAACTGAATTTTTCTATAAATTCAAACCTGGTGTATATAGGTGCGAACGAGGCCTCGCACTACTTTCCAAATAATTGCACATTGATCCACACACACACACACACACACATTCATATAATAGTTTCTTTGAGAAGTGGCAGTCACCATGGCAACACGGATGTCGGGGGGTGCCTAACACCTTCCCTCCGCATAATCAAGCCCCCGAACCCTTAATGAATCTCAGTTTCACAGACCCGTTTAGCAGTGTCACATCACTAGGTTATTATGCAAACCTTTTCGGTTGTGTTGGTGCAACCAGTTAAATACACCAATTGGCGACTCTTAAAGTACAATCGTCAACATTACACATGTCGGACCTTTTTCACTAGTTTTTTCAAACAAATCTCACATTAACATGAGAACACCAAAGAACAAGTAACGAAAAGGGACATCAAAAATCCCGACGTCAACAGGTGGCGAATCTGCTGGGGACTCCAGTAAGAGGGCTTAAGCCGCTATTACAAGCTTTTCAAAATTATTATATGTTTGTGTGTGAATGTTGCATTTACATTTATGATGAATGTGTACGAATGCGTCTTAATTACTGCACTTCTAAATATCTATCTGTGATATTAGTGCTTCGCACATGTCATTATTTTACATAAACGGTCAGATGCGTTGTATGTGAATGTATGTTCTGTGGTCCCTCCACCAGGAGGCTATCCCATCGGTGTTTGATTACTGGACCCGTGGGAAGAATAATTCCCCGGGGCTCAAGAAAGGCACCACTCAGATCCGCTCCAAGTTGAACGACCGGATTAACATTCCCGTTAAGTAGATTGCGATGATCTGGGAACCTTCATGCCAAAAAGCCGCGAGAGTAACCCTAAGATAGGTCAACCTATGATAATCCAAATATGGAGGAAAGTCTTTTCATACTTTCCATTTTCAATTACTTGTAAAAGCATTTACTTGTAATGACATGTTATCAATTAACAACCAGTTTTGCAAGACAAAATTCCTAAAACGGACATTATTATGATAACTTTTACATTTACCCTAAGACTAAACTACATAAGTCTTTTGTAGGGAAGCAATTGGGCCTGTTACCCGCTCAAAATCCAAAAAGGCCACGAGCCTACAACCAATCATGTCTTCTTCCCACCGCCTAACATCCTTGTTTCTCGAGAAGAATTTGTGGATTGAGTTAAAAAATCATGCACTTGGTCGTTTCTACTAAAAAGAATTGCACCAGTCCACTCAGGGTACGAAGATACCTATATATACAGAGTCCTCTACACAAGGAGGAGTCCAAGGTTTGGAAAAAACAATCCCAGAACCTCAGTTGGATAAAACCAACAAAGACCCTAAAAACACACATCTCAAAGGAGATCCAGACACAGGTGATATCAGGCAGAAGGTCCTTCAAGTGGAGGAAACTATCCGTGTTCTGAAAGGGATTGGAACACATTGCAGTGTTTCATATACAGAACTTTGCATATTTCCTGGTGTTCAATATCCAGAGAAATTCAAAACCCCTGATTTTGAAAAATATTACGGATTAGGGGATCCTTATACCCATCTAAAGGTATTCATTGGAGAGCTTGGATTTTACGCGGAAAATAAAAAGCTCAGAATGCAGCTGTTCCAAAAGAGTCTGACTAGAGAAGCTCGTTCGTGGTATACCAGATTGGACAACTCAAAGATCCATAGTTGGGAAGAGCTGGCTCACGCCTTCCTCACTCAATACAGTTTTCAGTATCAGATGGCTCCTGACAGATACCAAATTACCAAGGTCAAGAAACAGTCTAATGAGTCATTCAAAGAGTATGCTCAAAGGTGGAGGCGCCTTGCTGCTCAAGTTATTCCTTCCATGACGGAATCAGAGATGGTCATGACTTTCATAGATGTACATGAAGCTCATTTTCTATGAAAGAGTTCTAGCTGGTATTGGCGAACCATTCTCCGAAATGATCAAGCACGGAGAAATGGCTGAAATGGGATTGAAGTCTGGAAAGATTCAAGACCTCGCTGCTCTCAAAGCAGTTGCTGAGCACATCCAATCCGAATCTTATAGAAACAACCCCCGGAGGGTCCATAAAAAGAAAGAAGAAACTACTCCCCTTTTCAAGCACTATCAAAACAATCAAAACATGCCTATACAAAGGAGAAACTACTCCCCTTTTCAAGCACAATCTTCAAACCCTCCATTACCTAAAAGTGGAGAAGCAAAGCGACCTCAAACGTTCACACCCTTAGGGGACTCGCTCAAGAATATTCTTGCTCTTCCGACTACTCAGAAGAAAATTACACGTCTTCTTCCACCAGCCAACCCTAATGGGAGGGGTTTTAATGTTACTCGAAAGTGTGTTTATCATGCTGGAGCACCTGGACATGACACTCAAGATTGTTGGGCCTTGAAACACAAGATCCAGGACTTGATAGACAACGGTGAGATTGTAGTCACCAAACCTGATCAACCTCATGTGCAAGACAACCCTCTTTCTCAACATAAAGAAGAAGAGGTCAGCATGATCAGTTGGAGCACTGGGCAAAGTTCCAGTTTCAATGGAGAACCATCTCAAATCATCAAAGACAGTGATGACAGATGGGATTATGCAAAGTTCCAGTTTACCATGGAACGAAAGATGAAAGCTCTTTGCAAACAAATTGAGCAATTGGCAGAACTGGTGACTCATCAGCATCAAGTCACACGCCAATTAATTAAATAGGAGCATGCCTATCTCCTTCCATTTGTTATGAATGCTCCACCATCACCTTCAGAAAGAGAAGCTATGGAGTAAAAGGTTGCTAAGAGAGCAAGTGCTAAAGCCCATCGAGATTTTGCCAATCAAAGGGAATTCACCTATTTCGGCCAATCTATGGAGAAGATATTTCAGATGTTGATCAACGAAGTAAGAATTACATTCCTTCTACCTCCAATTAATCCCCGCTCCGGACGGTTCAATTCCAATGAAGTGTGTCAGTATCATTCACACTCTCGTGGTCACAGCATAAAAGAATGTTGGGCACTCCGCCATCTCTTTCAATATCTTATTGATAGCGGTGTCCTGCAAATTGCAGATGATTACACTGTGCAACTCAAGGGTGGGAATGTGTGTCCCACCAAATGGAAGGAATCGATCGCAGTTATATCCGACGTAGATAATGAGATTGTCAAAGTATTTCCTATACAACCCATTCAACTCAAAGGAGATGACAATCCTTTGAAAGTGGCCGCACCTGAGCCAATTCCTTTACCCGTCAGACCACAACATCCTGTTGTCAGCTTACACAAGGTTCCATGGAATTATGGAGAAGCTGAAGGATCTACGTCTCATATTACTTCTATAGTGTCGAAGGATAATCCATTGTATCTTCCTCAACGGGTTATGAAGCCTACTTGCAAAGCCAAAGGGAAGATTCCCATGGAGAAGATTGAAAAGGTCCTCCGCACTATAGGTTACAATAAAGCCAAAGTGGTTTTAAGCATACGACAAGCTCCACACCAGATATCTATTCTGGATTTGGTTTTCTCCCCCGAAGATCATCGGAAGATTCTATTGCAGGTTTTGAAAGAAGCCTATCTGCTAAAATCAGTGGATGTGGAAAGATTTCAGCATCTGGTTGATCACATTTTCAACAACAATGTGATATCCTTCACTGACGACGACATACCGCCCGAAGGGACCGATCATTGCAAACCACTACACATCACAGTGTTATCTTCCGGGTACATGCTAGCAAGAGTTCTAATAGATGGAGGATCATCTCTAAATATCTATCCCTATGCCACCCTGATGAAGATGAATATCAACCTCAATCGGAGCCAGAACAGCCACACGGTTATCCGAGCTTTTGATGGATCTCGATGAAATACCGTCGGAAAGATTGAATTGCCAATTGAGATTGGCCCTAATACATTCAATGTATCCTTCCATGTCCTAAAGATAGATTCAGATACAACCTGCTATTGGGAAGACCATGGATACATATGGCTGGAGTTGTTCCCTCCACATTACATTAACAACTCAAGTACATTATCAATAATGATCTAGTTCTTCTGTTAATCTTTGCCGAAATGGAGTATCCCGAACAAGGAGATCTCGTCAATCATCGGGTTTAACTCGAAGTTGAGTATTGGCAGTTTTCATACCTTGGAAGTGAGCAACACTCAATATCAACTTATTGAAGCACCACTTCCCGTACCCAAGATTTCTGCCGAGGTTATGTCAGCTACACAAGAAATGATGTTATTAGGTTATCATCCTGGACAAGGGCTTAATAAAGACAAGCAGGGTATTAACCACCCTATTCAAATGTCCAGTCAAACTGGGACAGCTGGGCTAGGCTATTCTGCCAGTTCCAGTCATAGGAATCCGCATAAACACCGGCCGACCGGTTTTCACTCTACACCTCACGAGCTGATGCAGTCTCCAATTAAGGTGCCAGTACATATTATGACTATGATGTTTCCTAAGCCAGTACCCTTCAAAGTGAAAGAGGTGCTAATTCCCAATCCCGAAGTGGAAGAAAGGGAACAAAAACATAAGCATGACATTGCCTTGATGATCAGGCATACGCGTCATTGTTCATGATGAACATACAAACAGATACACCTAGACGATGATTGCCCAGATGTCATGGTTATCATTCGGGAGAAGGAGGACAATGACGATCCTTCCATCACTGCAGTCCATCAGGACTTTGCCCTCGACAATTGGAACAGCATTCCATGCATTGGTCGACTAGGGTTAAACGGGCAAAAAATCCCTCTGCCCTGTAGATAATTTTAATTGCTTACTTTTCTTTACAGTACTAGCAGTTATTTTATCAAGTACATGCTAACATTTTTTTATGATCGAACAGTTACATATATTAAGTGAAAGTATACTTTGTTTCAGGACTCTGAATTTAGATGTGCATGTACTTGCTGATGAAGTGCCTTCTTTCCACAAGGGTTGTAACTTTGATGCAAAGTTGGACTCAGACTTGATGGACATTCAAGAGGACATTGAGACACCTCAAGAGATTAAGGAATGGGTCGTAGATAAGCCTAAACCCAACCTTGACCAAACTACTCCTTTCAATCTTGGAACCTTAGAAAACCCTAAGCTAATCCAGATTGGTTCAGACCTCACTCCAAACCAACAGAATGACATGGTTGTACTATTAACCCAATTCCAGGATGTATTTGCATGGTCTCATGAAGACATGGTGGGTTTGTCCACTGACATTGTTCTTCATCGCCTTCCTATTAAAGAAGGATTCAAGCCAGTTAGGCAAAAGCTCAGGCGATTAAAACCCGAGTGGAGTTTAAAAGTCAAAGAAGAAATTGTGAAACAATTTCAAGCTAGCATCATCACGGTGTCTACATATCCGAGTGGATATCCAACATTGTTCCCGTGCCTAAGCCAGGAGGAAAGGTGCGAGTTTGCGTGGATTACCGGGATTTGAACAAAGCTTGCCTTTTATCCACATTCTCATTGACAATACTGCTCAATATGGTATGTACTCCTTTGCAGATTGCTTTACGGGGTACCATCAAATTATGGTTTCTGAGGAAGACCGTGAGAAAACTGCTTTTATCACGCCTTGGAGAACCTTTTTCTACAGACGGTTGTCATTCAGCCTCATCAATGCTGGGGGAACCTACCAACCAGCTATGATGGCTCTTTTCCATGATCTAATGTATAAAGATATAGAGATATACGTGGATGACATCATTATCAAATCCCAGAGGGAGGATGACCACCTAGACCATCTCAAGAAGCTATTCAACAGGTTGCGTAAGTACAACTTGAAGTTTAATCTAGCCAAGTGCACCTTTGGTGTTAAATCAAGCAAGTTGCTAGGTTTCTAAGTCACCACAAAGAGATTGAATGGATCCTACTAAAATCCAGGCCATCAAGGAAATGCCCATTCCTCAGACAGAAAAGGAAATAAGGGGATTTTTGGGAATAATCAACTTCATTAGCAGATTCATTTCTCAACTCACAACAACCTGTGAGCCCATCTTCAAGCTATTAAGGAAAAACTCCTCCATGAAATGGAATAATGAGTGCCAGAAAGCCTTCCTTATAATTAAAGAGCAACTGATTAACGCTCCTATTTTGGTACCTCCCAGGGATGATGTTCCCCTATTTATGTACCTATCCATTAATGACAATGCCATGGGTTGCATGCTGGAGCAAAAAGACAATAGAGGCCAAGAACGAGCGATCTATTACCTCAGCAAAAGATTCAGCACCAATGAACACAAATACACTCTGATTGAGAAGACTTGTTGTGCTTTAGCATGGGCTTCCATGAGATTACAACATTATCTCCATGGTCACACAACCCATCTCATATCCCGTGTGGATCTTCTCAAGTATGTGTTCAGCAAGCCCATACTGAATTGTCGGTTGTCCAGATGGCAGTTGATCCTACAACAATTTGACATCGTCTACGTGACGCAAAAGTCTATCAAAGTTCAAAGAATTGCGGATCAACTGGCCACCGCACCTGCAGGGGACTACAAACCCTTGGAAACATACTTCCCCGATGAAGGGGTAATGACAATTCAAAGAACACCATCGAAGACGATACATGTAAATGACGTGGAAAATGTATTTTGATGGAGCTGTTAATGCAGAAGGCTCTGGAACTGGAGCAGTTTTAATATGCGAAACGGGGAAACAGTATCTCATCGCCGTCAAGTTGCAGTTTGTCAGTACCAATACCACAGCTGAGTAGGAAGGCTGTATCATGTGGCTAAAACTTGCCCATTCAATGGGTATCAGGCGGATAACTGTCTTTGGAGATTCCGAATTGGTAATCAGATAATCCACGGGAATCTATCAAACCAAAAAATTACATTTGTTACCTTACCATCGACAAGTTTTATAGATGGCTTTGGAGTTCAAAGAAATCTCCTTTCTACATATTCCTCGTAATAGGAATGATTTTGCGGATGCATTAGCAACGTTGGCCTCCTTGGTTCACATACCTAACAAGGAAAACATGCCAAACATCACATTTGCTATGCAAAAAGCCCTAACTTATGGGAACTACGTTGGAGAAGTATCGGATGAGCTACCTCCCGTCCACCACCCTTGGTATCAGCATATCAAGGAGTATCTGCGAGATAGATCTACACCCGCTGAGGCGAGCCTAACTCAGAAGAGGCGAATTCATCGATTTACTATAAAATTCTACCTGAGCGGAGATGCACTCTATAAAAGAGATGCAGGATTAGGTCTCCTCAGATGTCTAGACAAATACCAAGATCAGAGGCTCATGGATGAGATCCATGGTAGAGTATGTGGCCCACACATGAGCGGCCCCTTACTTGTCAAGAAAATTCTCAAAATAGGACATTATTGGCTTACACTCAAAGCTGACTGTGATGATCATGTCAAGAGAGGTTATCAATGCCAGGTCCATGGGAATGTCATCCACGCCCCTCCAAGGGAGCTCCACAATATGAATTCACCCTGGCCCTTCTCAATGTGGGGAATGGATGTGATCGGGCCCATCAAGCCCAAAGCCAGTAATGGTCATCGATTCATATTCACCATGATCGACTACTTCACCAAATGGATAGAAGCCACATCCTTCCCCAAGGTTACTAAAGAAGTTATCATTTCTTTCATCAGAAACAATGTCGTCTGTCGATATGGACAACCTGAGATCATTGTGTCAGACAATGCTAAGAACCTCAACAATAAAATGATGGAGGAGTTATGCAGTAAATTCCACATCAAACACCTTAACTCCGTCATCTACCATCCAAAGATGAATGGTACTGTTGAAGTGGCTAATAAAAATATCAAGAAGATCATGCAGAAAACGTTCGCCAATCAGAAAGGATGGCCTGACCTCTTGCCTCTAACTTTATTAGCCTCTGTAACTTCCATGCGTATTTCATCGGGAAACCCCCCTACTCATTAGCCTATGGGATGGAAGTAGTGCTCCCCATAGAGTTTGAAATGGAATCCCTCAGAGTATTGATGGATGCTCAGTTAGATGAGGATCAATGGGTACAAGACATGTATCACCAATTGTCTCTAATAGATGAAAGGAGAACCGCGGCAATCTTCCATGGTCAATTATATCAACAAAGGATCGCACGATCCTATAATAGAAAAGTCCGACTACGGCAGTTCAAACAACATGACTTGGTTTTGAAGAAGATCTTTGATAACCAAGATCAATATATGGGAAAATTCGCTCCTAACTGAGAAGGCCCATTTGTTGTCAAGGAGGTATTGACAGGAGGTGTTCTCAGATTGCAGGAAATAGACGGCGATGAATTTCCACAGCTTATCAACTCGGACACCGTGAAACAATATTATTTCTGAAGTTCCCATCAAACAAACATCCTGAGTTTGATCATCCAATCACCAGTCATTTCGGTTTTAAACCCTTATTTTCTTCATGCTCTTCTGCCCCTCAGGGAAACATACACTTAGAACCAGCAGCCTGGTTTCCACTTCATTTCAAATCTTGCCTACAATTTCGGTTATCTTGAAGACGGGATTAAACCTTTCACACCTGCAGTTTATCCTGAAGACGGGATTAAACTTTTCTACGCCTGCAGTTTATCCTGAAGATGGGATCAAACTTTTCTACGCTTGTAGTTTATCCTGAAGACGGGATTAAACTTTTCTACGCTTACAGTTGATCCTGAAGACGGGATCTAACTTTTTCACACCTGCAGTTTGTCCCCATTATGAGATCAAACTTTCTTCTCCCCACAATATAGCCTGCACATGGGATTCACGCTTCTCTTTGCCTTTAATTTGTCCCGAGGGGCAAACTACGTCGACCTGATCTCTTCTTCAATAGGAGTACATAGGCAACCATATTCTTATGGCCCGATCGCAATAAAAAAAATAAAAACATTTCTATCCCTTCCTCTACAAAAACAAAAACAACAAAAAAAAATTTACACCTCATCTGCCCTTCACTATCAGCGTTGAACCTCTTACACCAGGTTCAAACTACACAGACTTGATCTCCTCTTCAATAGGAGTATGTAGGTGGCCATTTATGGTTCAATCTAACCCCTACTAGAACAAACATATTTGTCACACGGTACTGGAATCAACCTTCAATTCACCACATTTCATCGGTTTCAGATCAAAGGGATGGAATTACCCAACCTCTTCTCACAAGTAGAAGATTCGGTGACCATCTAAGCTGCGATCATGCCTCGAAGAGCAATACCAACCCATAAGAGATAGAATTAACTAGGATTTTCACAAATAGAAGTACTGGTGACCATTTGTGGTGCGGTCAATCTCAGAGAGGAAGAAACCATTCTCCTCTCCACATTTCATACAGATACCAGTCCCAAGACACCAAAGATGGTAGGGATTCATATAGCTCAATGATCCATTTTGAGAAATCTTGCGGTGGCTCAATGTCCACATATCAAGGATAAGTTCAGAATGCGTCAAGATCACAAGGCCCTGAAGAAACAGGCAAATATCAAGAAAGTATCAAGGCATAACTAAAAGGGAAGTGAATTAAAATATATTTCCCGGCCATACATAATACTGTTTGATATATACATAAGTACTGTACATGACAAAATGGCTAAGCTAGTCTGTGCAGGAAAATACAAAGCTATCTACCGATCTGTATACAAGCGGACTATCAGATCTAACATAGCATCCCTCTCTGAAGATGGAGGTAACGCTGCAAGCTCCTGCCCAAGGGTATCTACACGAGCTAGCAGATCTAAGGCTAACTGCATGGTAGCATAGTGCTCATCAATGTAAGCACTCATGTCGGCAAGACTGACAGTCATCTGGGATCTCACTGAAGTACCGTCTGCGATGGCCACATCCCTAGCAGATAAGGCGGCATCCCGCTCCACTATCAAAGCATCCCTGGCTGATCTAGCCTCATCCCTCTCTAACAGAGCGGCGTCTCTCCCATCAAGAACTATCAACATCGCGGTCCTAGCCTGATCTCTCTCATAGGTCATAAGATGTAAGCTCTGCTCTAGATGTTGTGCTGAATACTGAGCAACAGTGGCACTCGGGGTGGGAGAATCCATAACATATGCTGGCAGCCCAGTAGTCAAATCATCGATGGGAAAGTCAGCCTCCTCTATAGGCTCCTCATCGTCAGAATCAATCTCCTACACTGTGGATACTACCACAGCCGATGCAGTCTCTGTCTCCATCCATGCAGAATACTTTGCAGAATAACCTGGATGACTGACGGAAAACTCAGCTAGCTCTCGCTGATCCCAACAAGTATACAACCTGGATCTGTCCTCCGCTGATAAACGGTGTGAAGCAAAGCGCTGACTCACTGCCCCCTCATAAGGATGGAAATCTTGAAACTGGTCAAACTGACGCATCACGGTCAGTGGGTGGTAAGTAATCATACCCCTCAATCTAGCCAGAGAGAGATAATTCATGCCCGGAGCATGAGTAATGAAGCTATACGGTGAGACAAGCCCTGTACACGACAATATAGCAAACGAGTCTCTAATTTCTGCTAGGAAAGCTGACCACGATGCAGTATCTATACACTCCGCAGGCTGAAAGGAGTATGACATGGCTATATCATGGGTGAAAGAAAACCCCTGTCGTCTGAATGTACCAATCGGTCTCAAGTGTGACATAAACCACACATACAAAGATAACAAGAACTACTGTGAACACTCCTACTGGGATAAGTGCAAAGAAGATGTAGTCGACCTCGGTCTCTACGCAACAATCATTCCAGATAATTGTACGACCCTCCCTGAGAGCTCTCACTACCATAATGACGCCGATATCAAGCTCATCCATATATCGTGGCATGTAGACGTATGACAATATGCACAGCAGTAATACATCCACTCTGGTTGAACGCCAATGGTCCTCCGGTGTGGTGAAATCCCTAGAATGCCGTGTATAACTATCCTCAGAGCCAAATCTATCAAATAGAAAATGCTGGGATATCACGTGGCTGGATGTAATCTCGTCCTCTACCACTCTACGTCTCAATTCAGTGAGGGTCATGAACTATCTACTCATGTCTCCGATAGCCATATGCATGCAAGGTTTGTCCAGCAGCAGCATCGTCAAACGTGCGCACTCCTCCAAAGTAGGAGTTAACTCCTGGGTCTCAAATCAGAAATCCTGCCTCTCCGATACCCAGTGCTCTAGCATACTCTCTACAAATCCTGTGGGAACCTAAAACATCAACAGGGTCATAGTATGCTGTAGCAAATCATCTACGATCACCATGTCTAATGGTGATATACTATCATACCATGAGCGCATACCATCTACCACCAAAAAATGGTGGGGTATGATCAATAATACTAACTCGTCAAGAAGACATCTCAGACGGCCGTGTCATAAGACCATCCAGGGGTCAATGCTGAGTATCTCTGGACATACATACATATGCATAACACAATAACATGTATGATATAATAGATGTTAATATGATATAGGGAATGAAAATGTACATACATTCCTAAGTATATCATCATCTAATACATCTCTGTACAGCTAAAATACAGGGAAATGGGGTGAAGCTACCCAACAACTCAACAGAGGCCTATCAAAAGATATAGCGAGAATGGGGTGAAGCTACCCAACAGCTAACATATGCCTATCAAAAGAGATAATGAGAAATACATCAGAAAAATTCAATAGTGTCAATGTCTACATCATCGATGCTATCCACCTGATGTAACTCCTCCTGAATCACTGGATCTCTATCTACAGGGATGTCTAGCCTATACAAGGGAGGATCTACACCGACAAAACCATATGGGCCACCTAAGGGGCCAACACCAGAGCTGGAAGGATCAAAAGTATCTACCTCTGAAGGATCTCTGCCCAAATACCGGATGAAGAAATGTGCCCGGTCCAACTACCGGGTCAATCTATCAATCTGTGTCACATAATTCGCATCTCTGACACAGGCTAGCCAATCCTTCATCATCACAGATCCTGGAACCATATCCCCCATAAACATTGTGGCGCGGGTCAGAGCTCCAATGGTATGAGGGATCCACCAATGATGGAATATCTCCTGAGTGCAGGGGCCCTCTGATAAAGTAAAATCGTCAATCCCCAACAATGGGATATCAATGACGGGTGACTGCGAAACAGGCCAATAACGCCTAGCAGGAGGCAAGATCGGCATACGGATCTCTCCTGTAGTGCTCCTGATAGCACGCTCTCCTAAGTAGAGCTCCCATCCTCCATCTGTGAAGAGAGGAATCCTGCGGGTGGAAATGACGTACTCAACTCCAGTAGGGTACCCATCCTCAAATCCAACTCCCAAATACTCCCCAGAGTAGGGAACCTATGTGATGACACCTGCTATCAACAACTCCATCTGCATGCGACAATGAGTAAAACCCTCAGCAACAAGGACCTCCGCCAGTATAGAATGATGCCATCGCCGTCCTCGTGGATAGGTATCTAAACCTAACACGCTCACAGGGGGCAAACATGGAAGCCTCTCATAGGCCCAAAATTTCCAACACAAAGGCAAACATCTGCTGTCGATCAACACTCTTAACCTGTACACGGGAAAAGATAAGAGAAACACTCACCAGCAGAAATGGGTAGAATCCTAACCACGCCTCGGTCAAACCCTGTGATCGCATGCGCATTCCCCTGCGGAAGTAGGCAAAGGTGTAGGAACCCCAATCATAGTCTCCTATACGGTACACCGTAGAGGAATTATCTGCTATGAAGCAGCCCCTAATGATCATCAGGAACAATCGCCGAAGAATGCGATCCCTGACTCTCACATCATCGGATATGGGCCCACTCAACAGCCCACTCATAGCATCTACGCTCAAAGGACCCGTGCGAACAGTCCTTCCTTTGAGCGCCTCTGCCGGAACTCCCAACAAGGATCTGACGGTAGTAAGGGTAATATCCACCGTACAAGGCACTAAATCCTCTCCAAACTCCATACATGTGATAAACCGCTAATCCATCGGCATCATCATCACCTCACAGTCCAGCAAATGGAGTGACTGAGTCTGGTGAAACCACCGCTCAGACAATGCCCTGAGGTAACCCCAGGGACAACGACGGGGAAGAATGGAAAAGAATGCTCCAAATCCCCAGCCATGTACAATCGCTCTATAGTCATCATGCAAGGCCTGATACATAGAGTGGATGCTAAACCAGTTCCCTCGAGGGTGTGTGAAGCCGGGAACCTACATCAAATGCAGATCAACATCAGAATCCTTCACTCCTCATCAATAGGAAACAATGAAGATTAAGATCTAACTTCATACCTCGTTTGCATACAGGTATACTGAAGGATGCCGACTCAAGTCACCTAGAAGATCTGGGTTCGTTACTTGAATTCCTGGCAACTCCCTACGGGGAACATGTACAGCAGGAGTAGGAACCTCGACTGGTACATCCTCCTCCTTATCGTCAACATTCGGCACTTCAACCTAGATAAGACATATCACTGCCTCCACCAAACGATGAGGTTTTCTAATAGACCAACACTGAGGCTCTTCAGAAGCCCTCCTCTGTACACTTGAAGTGGTCGTGTGGGAACTACTCGGCTGATTCGGATCCATAATATCTGGACAACAAGTCTCCAAATCACCTCAGAAAGGGTGTGGTAAATTCTTACATGGAGCTTTTCAACATGCATACATGCATTGTTTTAACATACATCTATAGTAGAGTTAAAAATGCATGACTAATCATTCCTATATTTTGGGAAAATTTTATCATAGCCCCTTTGTAAATGGGACTATCTGCATACAAAGAGGCATAATTAGGTGGCCATTCAGTAGCACACCCATACACAATCATATACATCCTATATGCATTTAATACATTATAGTAAAAAAAATCTGTAAGTGCAGTCTAATTACCAGGATTATTTTTCTTGTTTACCTTTACTCATTTGTCCTCAGATAGGATAAGAAATGACAGTAAAAGGTGCCAATTTGACTGCTTCAAAAGTCAAATTTTTCACATCATTATGTTCAGCATGGTTTAATACTAACATTTGCTATGTTGAATATTTTTATCAAGTCATATCAGCATACATATTCACTACTATGTGTCTAAATGTATTTCATGTGATAAGTCATTTTCCAATGGATAGAAAATAGAAAAGAATACATGCATACGTTACCAGGAAAGTGAAGGATGCTTGTATGGTAGCAGATTATGCAGAAAGTTTCCCGAACTCAACATGTCTGGTGAGAAGCTCTCAGATTTCCTTCATCGCGCAGCTTGAAAATGACTTATGAAAGCAACCTTCGGGCTTTACATATACGGTTGGTCGTGAGAGTCCATCTCAAGCTTCTTGTGTAGGTGTACTGTGGTGGTCAGAGGTATACTGCATGCACTCCTACATTAGTCCCACACCTCTGGCTCGCTCCAGTTAGAGTTGCAAAGGAGGTCTTGCAAGCTGAAAAGGCCAAATCAGGAATAAAAGCGCTACCCGATTGAGCGGAATAGCCCAGAATCCTGGTGTTCATGTGTCAAACTCTGGATCCACATGTTCCACATTGGTATTCACCTACATACAAGGTATACGATACCAGTGGCCTCAGCTTTCATAAATCATGCTCGGCAATACCCCACAAAGGTCTGATGCCGTCCATGAGCGTCAGGCAACCATGATGTATCCCCAACGAGGGTTACAACGCAGAATCCACGAAATTCAAGCATCAACGTATCCCCGGTGAGGGTTACAACGCCAAAGTTGCAAATCAAATACGTATCCCCAGCAGGGGTTACAACGCCGAAGTTTCAAACATATACGTATCCCCGGTGAGGGTCACAACACACATCTGTTAGACATCCACGTATCCCCGGCGGGGGTTATAATGCAATTCAACCATTTATACACACATCAATGAAGGTCAAGTAACCTTGATAATTCACCCATTAGGGATCTATCCGGTGATACACACATCAACGAAGGTCAGGCAACCCTGACAACAACAAGTTGTTGGCAGTAACTCCAACAGGATGAGGAAGTATGTTATACACATCCTCAAGCAGACAAAGCTTTATCTCCACAGGTCTCTTACACATAAGAGGTACTTCTATGGAATACAAGCTAGTGTCTAGGATTCAAGACTTTGGTGATAGTCCCAACGTCAACATCCTTAAAAACTTGGATCGCATGTCCAAGCCATCACTGATTGTCATCCCAGCAGGATTACATGACAATCATCTCATTCATACATTTACATCATGTTGCTGCACATAGCATCATGTTTATTTCACTTGTATTTCAAGCGTCTAGGATTCTTTATCCTATCCATGCCTTACATTGCATGAATATGAAAAAGAGGGGAATCTGTAGACACTCAAAATTTTTCTGCACAACTGTTACTAACATTACAGGAGGGCAAAATTGTCTTTTAGAGATAACCCTGGAAGACAGCTCACATCCATTCCGGATACTACCGAAAGTTCGGTCTCCATTCCGGATACTACCGGAGGAACAGTTCACATCCTAGAACACACACCGGGAATCTGAGTCTCAACTCCGAAACACACACTGGAAGGATCATTTCCAACCTCGGAGATAACCCCGAGTTTCGTCCTTGGCAATAACCCCAAGGAATGTTGATGTAGTTTCGGCGATAACTCCGGAAATTCTTATTTCAAACACATGTTATCAGCTTCAAGCTCAGCCCTCCTGTTGAGGCAGTCATACCTCAGACCCGGAGCTAACACTGGGAAGATAGGTTCTCTCACACATGACCTTGCGGCATTCAAACACTTGTAGTAGTCCAATCTCAGATGTAACCCTGAGCAACGTCTACTTTTCGCTCAAACCGGTGATAACCCCGGTGAGGAGCCAAACGTCATCTTACCGCCTCAACGTTCTCTCTCACAAGATGATATTGCAGCATACTAACAAGCAATCCAATCTCAGATGTAACCCTGAGCAATGTCTGCTTTTAACTCAAATCGGCGATAACCCCGGTGAAGAGTCAAACATCATCTTTCCATATCACCTGTGCGTCCTCTCAACACTTCAATACATACATACAACTATGTCCTTCAAGAACCAGGATATCCAATCCCGAGTGACTATTACGCATTGCAGTACTTTGGATAGAATTTGAAGCTTGAAGACCATGGGCATGGTCCCCTCTTCTTGACTTCGTACAACCTCTAATCCATGTTATTGCGTAACTCTCGACACAAGCTATTCGAAGAAGGTCACATATACCTCGTTCGGAAGCTCGGATTGAATTTTTGCAAGTTTGAGCGGACATTACAGTGCGTAAGTGCACGTACTTCGAGACGATAGGACCCACGAAGCCGGGCCCTCAAGACCGGTACCAAGTGAAGTGTAATCATGGTACGCCATGCAGTGTAATCATGCGCCGCCATGTAGTACACACTGCGACCATCAGTTTATAAATATGAGCTGATGGCCAGCCATTTTGAGAGAGAGAAGGGAGAGAAAATGCGAAGAAGCCCTGTCCATTTTGCTCTGTACACACCCATATTGAGTGTTTCCTTTACTATTAGCTCACATATAGCTATCTTTTGTCCGGCGGGAGCTGAGTATTTATCCAAATAGAGTCATAGAAGTCTACTTTGGCAACCCACTATAAGCCTTCTCACATTCTATAAAGCTTTCTTCTCATATTATCACACACTGTTGTACACATTGAGAGTCGTGTGAGTGTGTTTCAGGACTTGATCCGTGTGATTTTCATTTCGCTCAGATATATATATTATATATATATATATATATATATATATATATATTTATATCTGGACTAACATTATCGAGTTATGCCTCGATTGAGCCTAGACTTCGGTCTAGAGCGTTTATTGGCTTTTATATATATTTATATACATAAACTGTTGTCAAACTTTGTCTGATGAGCCTAGACTTCGGTCTGGAGCGTTTAATTGCTTTATATAAACTATTGTCAGACTCTGTCTAATGAGACTGGATTTTACATCTGGTGCGTTTAATTGCTTTTATATATATATATATATATATATATATATATATATATATATATAATTGTTGTCGAACATATCCGATGAGCCTGCATTTTATATTCGGAGCATTTACTGCTTTCATATACATATATATATATATATATATATATATATATATTTACATTTCTGTCAAGCCTAAAGCTTCCTCCGTGGCTTTTATAGCTTTCTTTACATATTCGTCCTGCCTGGAGTTCACTTCGTGGTAGTTGATCGCTTTTTACAGCTTTATTTGCATTCAAGTCCCGCCTGGAATTCATTTTGTGGCGGTTGATAGCATTTATTGCTTTATTTACATTTCGGATCCCCCATGGAGTTGTTTCATGGTGGTTGATCATGAACATATATATATATATATATATATATATATATATATATATATATTTATAGCTTTTATATATATAACTGCTTATTGTTTTCCATATAAATTATAGTATCATGTGAGCCTAGGAATCATGTGATCACATATTCAATCTACTGAATCTAGATTCGGTTCCCATGATGGACTTTTCCCAGCTGTAAGTAGCTTGTACATTATTTACAATGTCTGAATTTCCTTGGATGGCTGTCATGCCCATAAGGAGTTCGACATTGTTGTATATTATTTTCTCGCAGATGCTTCGCATCTCGAAAGTAAAAGCAAACAAGCCAAACATTTAGACAAATAACTGGAAGTATGAAAAAGGTCTCAATTCCTATTGAACATAGGGTTTGAACACCTCTTTTTATAAAACTTCATTGTTATATCATGGTTAAAACATAATTTTTCTATAAATTCAAACCCGGTGTATATAGGTGCGAACGAGGCCTCGCACTACTTTTCAAATAATTGCACATTGATCCACACACACACACACACATTCATATAATAGTTTCTTTGAGAAGTGGCGGTCACCGTGGCAACAAGGATGTCGTGGGGTGCCTAACACCTTCCCTCCACATAATCAAACCCCCGAACCCTTAATGAATCTCGGTTTCACAGACCCATTTAGCAGTGTCACATCACTGGGTCAATGTGCAAACCTTTTCGGTTGCGTTGGTCCAACCAGTTAAATACACCAACTGACGACTCTTAAAGTCCAATCGTCGACATTACAAATGTCAGACCTTTTTCACTTGTTTTTTCAAACAAATCTCACATTAACATGAGAACACCAAAGAACAAGTAACAAAAAGGGACATCAAAAATCCGGACGTCGATATTATACACTTGAATATCTTGCTCGTATGTACATAAATGAGATTGTAAGATTGCATGGTATGCAAGTATCCATAGTTTCTGATCGAGACCCAAGATTCACTTCAAGATTTTGGGTTAGTTTGCAAAACGCTATGGGCACGGATTTACGATTTAGTTCGGCATATCATCCTCAGACAGACGGACAATCAGAGAGGACTATTCAAACTCTTGAAGATTTATTAAGACTCTGTGTCCTTGACTTAAAGAGAAGTTGGGACAAGTTCTTATGGTTAGTGGAGTTTTCATACAACAACAGTTATCAAGTAAGTATTGGCATGGCTCCATTCAAAGCGTTGTATGGAAGAAAGTGTCGTTCTCCAGTATGCTAGGATGAGGTGGGTGAAGCAACGTTATTGGGACCAGAGTTGGTACGTATGACTACAGAAAAGATTCAAACGATCCGGCAACGTATAAAAACCTCACAAGATCGACAAAAGAGTTATGCTGATCTTCATCGAAAAGATGTGGAATTCGATATTGGAGATCATGTGTTGTTACGTGTTACTTCATGGAAAGGAGTTACGAGATTTGGAAAGAAAGGAAAGCTAAATCCTCTATTCATTGGCCCATTTTTAATCCTTGATCGAGTAGGAACTGTGGCGTATAAACTCGCTTTACCGCCAAGTATGTCTCGTGTTCATAACATTTTTCACATATCTATGTTACGTAAATATGTGGAAGACCCGAACCACATTATTGAGTTAGAACCGGACAAAATAGCAGAAGATTTGATGTATGAAGAGGTTCATGTTCAAATCTTGGATATGAAGGAACATATTCTACGCTCCAAGGTTATACCTCAAGTCAAAGTTTTGTGGAGAAACCACGATGTTGAGGAAATGACCTAGGAGTTAGAATCTAAAATGAAATCAAGGTATCCTTACCTCTTCGACATACCAGGTACGTACCCTAATTTCGAGGGAAAAATTTCATAAGAAGGGGAGGTTGTAAGACCCCAACTTTTATGAATAAAGATGATTTTTCTATGATTATCATTTTTGAATATTGTGCAATGAATTTGTTATAATGTTATAGTTGTGGATAATATTTATAAATTCTACAAAGTATGCAAGTTATTTTATTATATTCGATTGGTCAGGGAATATTCGTACAACGGCGCAATCATTGGTGGACCCCACAATAGAATTATTGTCGGATTGAGAAAACGACAAAAATATTTTTATAAAAATAACGGCGGAAGTTTTACCGTTAATACTGTTGAACTACTCGGTAGTAAAAGTACAGTAATACGCGTGGTTCCATAGTAGCACACGGTATTAATTATTGATGCTTATATGAGAAGTCACTCAGTTATACTCAATTATTGCTATAGTAATTGTTGCATCATATCTCTCATATTATTGATTCGATTATTGTCACAGTATCATCTGCATTATACGATATATTATTAAATCAATAATTGAGACGACAAAGTTATTCATATTATTAAATTATAATATTTACAATGTCTAGAAGTTACGCGAAGGAGAGGTTTGGTCACCTAATTGCGCTTTCAATAGGAGAAATCCTTATTGGAAAGCCCCTCTTTCACGGGAGCGACACGGTTGTTAAATATTGTGAGTTATAATATTAATGATGAATAAGTTCGTGTTGATTAAAGATGAATTTGGTAGTTCCATTGTGTTGGGATTATTAGTGTTAGTGGAAATCGACATCTATTCCGATGATAATTAATGTGTAAGGGTTATATTGATAAATCGGGAAATTTATCGGATAAATGAGCAATTAATTGCTACTAATCCACATGCTTATATAACTATTTGTTCACATGTGTGTACTATTGAATCACATTCTTATCCTATTAGGGGAGTTGGTGCAAGATTTATAATACTTGCATGATTAAATTAAAGATGGAGGTATAGATGGAGGTACTTATCTAGTAATTAAGTATTTTCACATGATTATAACTATTGATTCACATGATTGAACTATTGATTCACATTATTTACTATTAGGGGAGGTGGTGCAAGTTTGATAATACTTGCAGGACTAAATTAAAAATGAAAGAAAAGTTGGAGGTATTGTACTGTAATTTTTTTGAGCCCCAAAACGTGCAATTATCGAAACTATATTTTTCTATAAATAGAAGCTCATTCTTCCTTCATTTCTCACCAATTCACTAAAGCTATAGAGCAATTATTATAGAGAGAAATTATAGAGATAAGCTATAAAAAGAAAATCTATAGAAGAAGAGAAGCCTACTACCTCACTATTCCAGTATCCAGTTTCTTCTGAGGTAAGGGGTATTATTCCTTTTATATTCATGAAGAGAAATTCTGTTATTCCATTCTTTATTATTACATTTGGAATATCACATGCATACATTTTGCGCTGACCTAGTTAAAAGTCTTTATTATTACGGTTGAATATATCACTGCATGCGTTTTTATGGGACACGGTTTCATCTTTATTATTACTCGTTGGAATATCCATGCATACGTTTTACGCCGAACACAGTTACATCTTTATTATTACATTAGAATAACTTTGCTGTCTTGGTCTATCGCATGCCTGGTGTTTTCTTTTGTTATTCCATTCTTTATTATACTCAGTTGGTTAAAATTTTGATTTCTATACTCCATGAAATTAGGGGAATATCCTTGATATTTGTGCTTCATCTAGTATCTTTTCATGGAAATATTCTTCTGAGCATTCTCGAATTTTACTCTACAAAGAAGTATCATGTTGACAATTTGGATGTTATTAGTTCCTGGATAAACTAATTCTTGAACTTATTTTATTGAATTCTTATATCATTGTCATCATCCTCATATTTATATTTTGTTGAAAGTCATCTGTGGCCTGTAGTACATAGATGGACTTGGTATGATTATGACCAGGGATTATTCAGTGTAATTATGACCGTAATGTTACAAATGATATGGTAAAAGTCCTCATTAGCCCGTAGTGAATTGATGGACAGTTGTTGGCATGATCATGACCATTGATGCATACACGAATATCCTTGGCCCGTAGTGCATGGATAATTTGTGGTTGTGACCCTAATGAATATCCTTGGCCGTAGTGTAGGGATGATGTGGATTATTTATTAAGCTGAGTCTCAGCGATAAAAATTGATGAAAAACCTTTTTAAATCATTAAAGATAGTAGATTTTATTCTCTACTTGACTCTTTCAATGGATGTCTTGTTCTGCTGCAGTTAAACTTGATGTATATTGTATTTTATCAGTTTAACATTGGTGAAGGCTAATGATAATTTATCCTGCATTATCTTAGTCATAATATTTCTTACTGGGCTAGTTGAGCTCACCCTTTCTTTCACTGTTCTCTTCAAGAAATGAGAATATAGCTGGAACGAGTCAGGGAACGGAGTGATGGTCCAGATGATAGTATTAGTAGTCCTCACTAGTCTGTGAAATAGTATGATAATAAATGTATTGAGGACTTATTTTGAGTTTGTATACTGTCTAGAGGACAATGATTGTATTAAAACTCACAGCTCATATTGTATATTTAAGTTTGTATCTAAATTTTGTACAATGTATTTGACGACTCAGAATAGGTGATGTATACCTATTTTGGGGGCGTCACACCATCACTCCGTTCCCCGACTAGTCCAGACTACGTTCTCATTTCCTGAAGAGAATAATGAAAGCAAAAGGGTGAGCTCAACTAGCCCAGTAAGAAATATTATGACTAAGATAATGCAGGATAAATTATCATTAGCCTTCAACAATGTTAAATTGATAAAATACAATAGACATCAAATTTAACTGTAGCGGAATAAGCAATCAATTAGAAGAGTCAAGTAAAGCATGATATCTACTATCTTCTATGATTTAAAATATTTTCATCAATTTTTATCGCTGAGACTCAGCTTAATAAATAAACCACAACATCGAATCATCCCTGTACTACGGGCTAGGATATTCATTAAATCATCAATGGTCATGACTATACCGAATAATCCCTGGTCATACCGAATATTTTTGTTCTCTTCTTTTTAATACGGTGCACTTTTGACGCTTTCAAGGTCGGGTTCTCATCACCCTATTGTTGTTCACCAAAATCTGATTTTTCAACCTTTTGTGATTTCTAAGAAACTTTCATGTTTTCACATATTAACCAACATAACTTATCATAACACTTGCTAATACCACATATACCCATGATTTTCATTAGTACAATGCTTTTATTATGACTTTCATCATAATCCACGTAAACAGATCATTTCCACAATTTAACAAGGAATGAAATACAAAGGATCATTCACCATGCATGTGGTAATCCACATGTAAAGTTATTCCAATGAGAATAATAATAAAGAATGGAATAATGAAGGATTCACCATGCATGCGATAGAGACCACTACGCAGACGAGTTATTCCCAGCAGAATAATAAAAGACGGAACTGTGTCCCGGTAAAAAAGCGCATGACGAGGATATTCCAATGTAATAATAAAAAGGCGGAACTCAGGTCCCACAGAAACGCATGCATGACGAGGATATTCCAACAGAATAATAAAGAATGGAATAACAACAGAAATTAGCATGCATGCAATAGACCACACAAACAGGTTATTCCAACAAAATAATTAATGGAACCAGGTCAGGCGTAATACGCACCGACAAGATATTCCGACAGAATAATAAAGAATGGAATAACAGAAGAATTTCACCAAGTATAAGGTAGTCCGCGTATACAGGTTATTCCAACTGTAACGACCCCAAAATTCATACAATTTAATTCTCAACTTCGGTCGTTAATAATACATTCAACCTCTAATTTTACATCATTAAAAAATAATACAACCATTGAAATTTGCAGAATAATTTAAAACTTTTATACATTTCCTTCTTTATTTCCCTAAATTGTAACCTTTACATTACATTTCTTTTATTCAAATTTATATCATGAATCGTTACAACAAAATGACTAAGCAAAGTCTTACATCATAAATAGGTATCCATATACACCGGATAACTCAACCTACAATTCAACATATTATATTCAAAATATTAAATACATTTCCCATAAAACATAAGCAATCTTCGTGAATTCGGATCTCTATAATTCACGTAGCACATATCCTTACCTTAAATCTTTAACCTGCAAAAGTGGTTATTTGCAAGGTTGAGTTCGACAGCCCAGCAAAATCTAACAGTTTTCATGTATCACATAGCATATAATAACATGCTCAACATATATCTCATAAACATTGGATTAACATAACATACATGCTACAATTCATATAACAAGTATAAAGATTGAGTTTCTTACTCAATCAACATGCTTTAGTCAAACAACGTAGTCATAAATTGACTTTAACATTTTATACATTCAACAAATATATAACACATCATGCTCTTTGCAATAAAGATTTAAAACAATCAAATTCACATAGCAAATAGGAACTGAAAGACTTGCCTTGATCGTTGTTTACCAATAACAGTTTAACAGCTTACGGTTATCTGTACTGCACGTGCCCTACATAATTATATAATCATTCACAAAAACTATTAGTCACATAGCAATGCATAGTAGTTGTAATGTAAACATTAATCTACATCCTATAACTCTTTCTATTAATCAATACACAATATTCAATTTGATTGTGTTAACTTTAGACTTATAACTCACTATATTTCATATTCGAAGTTCATTCAAGTGTTTAAGTCTTGCTAGGACTACTTATTGGTTTTATATTAAATCCATTACATATCTTATAATATTCATCTCAATTGAATTGAAACACTTTTTAAGTTCTTTAACACCTGGCATGGCGTTTCGACATTCTTTCGTCACACGCCCGATTCGTCTCTCATGTGTGTGCTAAGTATGCTTATACAACTTATCTAATACATCATTTATTAATATTAAGCATCATTATATTTACTAATATTCATGTTTTATAACTTAAAACAACATCTTTTATCGTCAGGAGCACTACATTTGCATATGTGCATTCCCGACGCCCTCCGATTGCCTCCTTATACATATCAGTCCCACAAATGACCATTTTTACCCTTGTTCCCAACCTCAAATTGAAAAACTTAAGGAACAAAAGTTGTAGGTCTATTCATCCTCGTTCCGGATTATCTTTAATCACCTCAATCGGAGTTAGTATGAAAAAGTTATGGTCGTTTTACTACAGGAGGTCAAAACTATCCTACCCAGACCACAATTCTCGCATGGCGATGCTGAGTTAGTGGCGCCGGTGCGAATTCAATTTGAAGTATGAGCTTCGGCCTAGTTTTGGTATTTCAGGCAAAATTTGGCTGCCGAGAAAGCAAAATTGCAAAACACCCAACCACAAAGAACAGAACAAAGTTAATTTTGTTGACTGTATCTTAATTCTAACACCAATTTATCATGTGTAATCCATGTAAAGCACACATAACTATTACCAAGCATATATGTACCAATTTAAACAACTTAAACAAAAATTTTAGAAAACTAAAATCCTTAAAACCATAGTTTAAAACCCAAAACTCCATGTTTGATATTTCTTGACTCAGTGAACACTGCAAATGCTAATGATAAACTAATTTGATTCTTTTGAACTAAGTTCTCTTTATTTCATACCTAATTAACAATTCACATTTTAATTTTACACACTAATTGATCATCATAATTGCTATTTACATAAGCCACATAAGAAATACATATATTAACATTATTTCTTCCTACTGTAAACCAAAATTTGCATGTGATTATTGTTTAAGCACCATATCTAATCACTATAAACATGTATAACCCCCATAACTTAGTTACATAACAACAATTCGGAAGAAATAGAATTCACAGAGCATAGAAAATTTTTGCCGTAGAAACCCATATATGCATAATAAGAGTATAGAACATACCTTTTTGTTCTTAACAGAAATCCTTACTACACACTGGAATTTTTCTTCTCTGCACAAGCTCTCTCTCAAATTCTCTCAAGTCTCAATTCTCTCTATTGCCTATCACAACTAGAATGAAGCTCTGATAGCTAGTATGCGTAACATAAGAAAACACAAACTGATATGGCCTAATAGCCATCATCAGTTATCCAAATAACGTCTACAACATCAATACGTTATATTTATTATTTATTTTATTTTATTTATTTATTATATTGAAATTCAAAAATTAGAAATTCCAAAAGCCATAAGGCTTGGTTGGCAAACCATTTAAATTTTAAAGAATTTATATCCTTAAAAATTGTTTGGGTAAAAACTAGATTAAAACTACTTTAATTTATTTTTAATAACTCCTTATACTATAGTTATTTGTCATACTTTATTTAATTAAGTTTTCATACTTAATTTAATTAATTCTAATAACAATTTATTGAATAAATCATTTAATCATTATAAACTCTCTAACTTAATTATTAAATTAAATTAGAATATTATCTCATAACAATTAATTTCCTTAACCCATTAATTATTTATTAAACAAATAATTAGCCAAATCAAATCAAATCAAATTAAACAAATATTTAATCAACAACAAAAAAATATTTATTCAACAATAAACACATCCATTAAATATTTATATAATTCAATAAATATTTATAATTACAATTAAAAATTCTGGATTGTTATATTAATCATATCGTAATAAGAATTTCAATTATTAAATTCTTATTTTAATAACTTATGAAAATTCGGGTTGTCACATCCTTCCCACCTTATAAGGATTCCGTCCTCGGAATCACCGAAACCTCCTTACTCGGTTTTCACCAAATCTCTTTTCAAAAAAATTTATTGTTGAATATTTTCAACACATTACCTTAATATAGATTTTACATTTTCTACTACATTCATTACTTCAACAAATTCTAGGCTTTATTTCATAACTTTCACTTGAACTCAATTATATTTTGAGTATTATCCTTTAACCTATTCATTTCCTTAGCTAAGGATTGTTATCATAAATACTCGGGATATTACATTCACCCATTCTTCTAAGAATTTCGTCCTCGAAATTTTATCTATTAATCTTTATTCATTCAATCTATCAAAATAGATTTTACTTTAATACTTTATTCATTCATTGGGTTCTACAACCAAATTCTTTCCACGAAGATCTTTCTACAATTATTAAACTTTTCTATTAAAAGTTTTACATTATTCTTTGATAACTTATCTCCTTCTTATTTAAAAAAAAAAATTTCTCACTTGTTCAATATATTCATCATTCAGTGTCGCATGCTACGACTCACCTCTTTCTAAGGAATATCATCCTCACCACATTCACCTTTCAGAATACTAAGAATCTTCCACAATTGCTCAATAATTGGGAAGCGATATGAATAACAAGAATTTCTAAGATTCCAAATCATGCTGAGGGGTCACAAGACCGTGAACTTTATTCCCGGATTACTAGTGTTTCAACTCAATACTTCACATTGCAAACCAGAGTGTTTATCAATCACAAAGACTGAAAATACCCTCCTTACGTACACTAGGTGGCCAGCCTATTATACCACTACATTGGGCCGCAACGTAGTGTTTTGTAACGACTATATATGTTACGCTCAGAACCTTTGTCCCCAAAAACATGTCCCCTTATAGGGTTGTTCACCTCAGCTTTTCAACATTTGAATCCACACCAAAACAATTTGGTTTGGCATAACTTCTCAAGAAACGCTTGAATTTCATGAACATCTTTCAATATTCGTCTAGCTGAATCAAATAGCATAGACTTCTACAACAATTTGGACATCAATCAAAATGTACATATACATATATATATATATATATATATATATATATATATATTCTCATATCTTAAAGTAATCTCAAAAATCTTTTTATGACATCATGATACCGCACTGCATTTACAGTCCGTTTGAGGATTCCGTTATTTTGTGATTTTATCATACTACATCATACCATAGTGGGTTGACGATCCTTAGATCACATACAACACCAAGTAATACTGCATTGATGACTCCATCATTTTTATCATCTCTGCACTAGGTTACATGATGCATTGATGATATATATATATAAAAAATATATATTTTGATATATTTCAAATCATTTTTGTCTAGCCAAAGCAATTAGCATAAACATATGAATAATAGCATTGTAAAAATTCTTTGGTTCACTAGTGTGACCCAACATTTTTCAAAAATCAAAAGTATAACCATCGGCACGAAGTCAATAAATTTCAAAAATCTAGCAAAGCTAGAAGATTTGGAATACCTATGTCTCCACTTTCTATATTGATCCATTACTTAATAATTATATCTAGACCCATAATCCTCAATTCTTCATTCATAACGACCCCAGTATAGTTCGTCAAACTTAACGCACATTAGAAATTCAGGAACTTGCGACAATAATATGAGTTTAAGAACTTATCCTAGTCAGACCATAAGCGTCCATTCGCTGAGGGGTTCAAAACATACCATATTATTGTGACTCACAAACTTACCATATGCATTAGTTTTAAGAATCGCACCTAATCCTAATAATATCTGCCTAATCTTAATAGTTTCTAACTATCAAACATACACATGAGAAAAGAATCACCTTTTCGCCACATATACATTGATAACGCGACACCAACATTCCAATGATTATCAATGTGATAAACTGAGTGCAAGCACAAAACCCTCGTCCATACAAAGGTTTGTACAACTCAGCCATCACTTGAGTCCTCAATTGAAATCCCACCTAACCCTATCTTGCTCATAACTTGCTCTTTGCTCGATACGAATTCCTCGTATCACATTATCTATAACTCCTCATGAGTTATCTCGTACTATTTCATAGTACACCATCTTCATAGCATCAAGCTATAATTATTCAAACATTACAAACCAACTTTCTTTTATAACTTAAATAGATCACGCCGTGATCTTATTCTATAATCATCTCCACTTAAAATTCTTTTCTTAACTCGTGATCGTTTTATTTTACGATCCCTTTCTTTCCGTTTTTATCATTTACGATTTCGTTTATGTTTTTAATCTTCCAGATTTTGTGTATTCATCATTATTCGTTATCTTGGCTATTGGAGTTAGGGTAACTCCCATTTCTTATTTTTATATCTCTTCAAGATTCTTCTTTGAATTTTCTTGTTTATATAACAATTCTTCCTTTAAGAATTTCTAACTTCGTTTACATTGCTCAACATTTCATTCGAGTTCCACATTTTCATCATACGCATCCACTTTCTATACTTGGTACACATCGAGTCTCTAACAGTTTTAATATGGTACGCTGAGTGGTTTCCCACAAACAACCAACAAACTAGGTTTCGAGTTGCTAGTTCGTATATACCTCCGCTCTATGAAGGAATCGTTTAGCCCAGATACCATACATCAACCATTAAAGAGTACAACTGTACCATACTTAAATATAACCTTTTGATTCTTAACTTCTTTATCAATCTCTTATTATAGATATTGCATATTTATTATCACCTTACATCCTTATTATTGGAGTTGGGTAACCCCACATTTATATTTCTTATAACTCTGCGAGATTCTTCTTTGAATCCTCTCACGCATGTTTTAATCCCTTCTTTATAAATTTCTTAAAGTACTTCTTATTGATTAAACTCTATTTGAACTTATTCTTTCATTATCTGCACCTCTCTTCTCTAAGGTTATAGCCTAAGGTACTCTTACCTAAGGTTTCTAACCTATCAGCTTCGATACCAACTGTAACGACCCCAAAATTCATACTATTTAATTCTCGACTTCGGTCGTTAATAATACATTCAGCCTCTAATTTTACATCATTAAAAAATAATACAACCATTGAAATTTGCGGAATAATTTAAAACTTTTATACATTTCCTTCTTTATTTCCCTAAATCATAACATTTACATTACATCTCTTCTATTCAAATTTATATCATAAATCATTACAACAAAATGACTAAACAAAGTCTTACATCATAAATAGGTATCCATATACAGCGGATAACTCAACTTACAATTCAACATGTTATATTCAAAATATTAAATACATTTCCCATAAAACATAGCCAATCTTCGTGAATACGGATCTCTATAATTCACGTAGCACATATCCTTACCTTAAATCTTTAACCTGCAAAAGTGGTTATTTGCAAGGTTGAGCTCGACAGCCCAGCAAAATCTAATAGTTTTCATGCATCACATATGTGATGCCCCCAAAATAGGTCCATTCCATCCAACCCATTCTGAGTCGCCAAATACATGGTACAGAAACAACTACAACTTTATTAATACATTTGTCGTGCAAAATACGACAACACTTAAACTATGAGTTTAATTACAAATATTGTCTTCTAGGCAATATCCACAACCAAATAAGTCCTCATTACAATTATTGAAACTTTATTATACAAAAATTGTGAGGACTACTAAGACAACTTTCTAGAACCATCATTCCACACCCCGAGGCTAATTACTTTCATTACATTCTCACCTCACGAGAAGAAAAATAGAACAACAAGGAAAAGGGTGAGCTCAACTAGCCCAGTAAAGAATATTATGACTAAGATAATATAGAACAAATTATCGTTAGTCCTCAACAGGAAAAAATCTGATAGAATACAATAGACAACAAATTTCGAGATCAATATTCGCAATGAAAATAATAATTCATAGAATAGTTACGTAGAGAATGAAATCTACTAGTATCTATGAATTTAAAAGTTCATCATCAATATTTTATCCTGTAACATCAATCAATATACATCTTCAATCAAATATTCATCTTTGCACTACTGAGGCAAAGATATTCATCGATTAAGTAAGTGTTCATCTCAACACGTGTTCATCTTTGCACTACGGGCCAAAGATATTCATAAGAAAATCAACCATCTTTGCACTACTGGCCAAAGATATTTGAAGAACATCATCATTTAGGGTGAGGATGATGAAAATATTTTTAAAAAAGCGAATCCGGTGAAACAAAAGACAAGGATTAAGGATTAAGGATTAAGTAATTCGGTTTATCCATGTCCAAAAATAGCTCAATAATAATCATAGTGGAGTAAAATTCAAGAATGATCAAAACATGGATACAATCAAAGCTAGTATCAATAATAGATATTTTGGACAAAAACAAAAAATTTAATTTTCTGTGAATAGTGTCGTATTCGTGAATAGTGTCGTATACGTGAATAGTGCCGTATACATGAATAGTAACCCCGACACCAAAAGTTCCAAATTTGATAAAAACTTCAGATCAATATTTCAGCATAATGATATTGAAAGAAAAACTGGATACAGGGCTGAAGGGAACTTGCACCGTATAACAGCACTCAAAGTATACTCACAAGAATACGCTCAATATATAGAGAGAGAAAGAAAGAGAAAACTTCAGTTTCTGGTGTGATTTTCAATTCTAACCTAAGCACCCTATTTATAGGAAAATGCTTAGAACACCAAAGCAGAAAATTTAATAAAATAATAATATATTTATTAAATTGTCAAGCCCACCTTAGACAACTGATTTCAGACCATTAATATCACATGTTGAGCCAACAAAAACGTTTTTCTTTTATATAATAATTTAAACTTCCAGAAATCAATTATTTCAGAATTTCGGAACTTCAATAATTCATAATAAATTGCCCTTTTGTCAGAAAAATTCAAACCACATGTCCTTTCCATAGAAAATCCCATTCTCTACAACTTTGCAGAAGAAAGTTTTTCCAAATTCCAAACAAAAATTGACCGAAATCTATAAACGGGCGATTTTACAGGCTATAATAAATTTTCGATTAATAATTGGGGTCTACCGACACACAAAACATGTGTTAATCATTTAATGCCACAAAAATACTCTTCCTCTTCATATACTCATATATCCCACATTCTTTGTAAAAATATCACAATCAATATATTATTAAAATAATATATTTAATTGAATTATTTTATCACAAAAAGATGAAATATTAATTTTCAACAATTGTCACATTAAAAATCTCATAAACATTGGATTAACATAACATACATACTACAATTCATATAACAAGTATAAAGATTGAGTTCCTTACTCAATCAGCATGCTTTAGTCAAACAACGTAGTCATAAATTGACTTTAACATTTCATACATTCAACAAATATATAACACATCATGCTCTTTGCAATAAAGATTTAAAACAATCAAATTCACATAGCAAATAGGAACTGAAAGACTTACCTTGATCATTGTTTGCCAATAACAGTTTAACAGCTTATGGTTATCTGTACTGCACGTGCCCTACATAATTATATAATCATTCACATCAACTATTAGTCACATAGCAACGCATAGTAGTTGTAATGTAAACATTAATCTACATCCTATAACTCTTTCTATTAATCAATACACAATATTCAATTTGATTGTCTTAACTTTAGACTTATAACTCACTATATTTCATATTCGAAGTTCATTCAAGTGTTTAAGTCTTGCTAGGACAACTTATTGGTTTTATATTAAATCCATTACATATCTTATAATATTCATCTCAATTGAATTGAAACACTTTTTAAGTTCTTTAACACCTGGCATGGCGTTTCGACGTTCTTTCGTCACACGCCCGATTCGTCTCTCATGTGAGTGCTTAGTATGCTTATATAACTTATCTAATACATCATTTATTAATGTTAAGCATCATTATATTTACTAATATTCATGTTTTATAACTTAGGACAACATCTTTTATCGTCAGGAGCACTACATTTGCATATGTGCATTCCCGACGCACTCCGATTGCCTCCTAATGCATATCAGTCCCACAAATGACAATTTTGACCCTTGTTCCCGACCTCAAATTGAAAACCTTAAAGAAAAAAAGTTGTAGGTCTATTCGTCCTCGTTCTGGATCATCTTGAATCACCTCAATCGGAGTTTGTATGAAAAAGTTATGGCCGTTTTAC